>CM062805.1:603997686-604597686 GCA_031772625.1 Pinus tabuliformis
TAGTTTCCTACATTTTCCATAGACTTTCCTCTCTCTCCTTGAGCAAATCCAATCATCTTTCTCTCTCTTAATGATTCTTGGTAGATCCTAGGTGCCCTAACACTTCATCCCAACCTTCAACCACCTTCTCCACCTACTCTCCCACCTTCAAAACAGTGAAAACTGCTCTTGGCCTCCTCCTGTAGGCCTCCTGTAGAATGTTGTTTTTCCTCCTGTACATTTTCTTGTAGGCTTTATTTTGAAGGACGAGTTGGGAAAAGCCTCTAGAAGGCCACTTGAGACCTCCTAGGACCCATCCACACCATCCTACATTCTCTCAAGTCCCAAAACCACCCTCCATCACCACCTAATCACTGCCACATCCACAAACAAATAAATTACATGCATAACAAATTCACATAAAAATACATAAAAAACCAAAAGATGTTTTTTGCTCATTTACTTTCAGAAATAGCTTAGGTAGATGTTTTTTACTTCCTTGAGTAGATAATGGCATTCATTTCATGGTTTTCATAGTGTTTTCTATAAAAGTAGGATTAGTGGTTAACTAGGATTTCCTTGGTTTGTTTTACATTTCAGTCTTCCTTTCTGTAAGTAGAATAGCATCAGTAGAGTAAACTCTTTTTCCTTCCATCATATATAAATCTTATTCTGGAATCCATATAAGTTGGCTTGAGCTCCAGTGATCTTGCGTCGGCTGACCAAGTGACAATTTGCAATAAGAACTAGTACTTGTGCATACAACACCGTTGCTTCCAAAGTTTGTTACTAACAAGTGGGTTGATAAGAGTAAAGTAGGCAGCCCAGGAGTTGCAGCATTATTGCTACAATATTGGTTCTCACCACTTTTTGGTGCTGTTGCTGGGGAAGCATCAGAGTATTTTGTGATTACTGCTTTCTTCTATTTTCTATCACAACATTATGCTAAAAAGTTTATTTAAGCAAAAGTAGATAGTCATTTCTTTCAGCTTTTGCATTTCTTTTCTTTCCTCTTCAATTCTGAAATTTCCATTTCAGCAAAAGTAGATTAGTCATTTCCTTTCTTTCAGTTCTGCATTTCCTTGCTTTCCTCTTCAATTCTGCAAATTTCATTTCAGCAAGTTCATTTCAGTTAGTTACAATTTGTTTTGTTCAATCAATTTCAGTTTTGTAGGTACTATCAGTGTGGGGAAAAAGAAACAAAAACCAACCAAAAATATTTCATTTCATGCCTCGTAGGAATAGAGATAACTTAGGAAAATGTTTTCCCAACACCCCCACTGCTTCACACAACCAACCTTCTCTCTTCTTTAGTGGCTACAATCAAGAAGAACCCTTAGGTGAACATTCAAATATATTTGAAGAACCTATAGGGGAAGAAGAAGAAGAAAACATTCCTCTGGAGCCAATGGCTGGAAACAAAAATGTTGGGGGTAGTACCTTTTTCCCAAGTCATCCATTAAAGGTGAAATTGGAAACATGCTGGAAGACTTCAAGAATGAGATGTTGTATATTCTTGCCATGCAAATGGATACCTTACATATCAAAAGAAAACAAGAGGAAGCAGAGAAGGTTTTGGCCATTTTTTTCCCTAGATGCACTAGGAGGCATCCTAGGAATGAATGCCCATTGAACTCTATAGAGGTTTTTTCAATCTGTGAAGAAAATCATTCTACAGAGAGGTGCCCTTCCTTGCTCGGACTTAAAGTTGTATACCAGGGGGGCGAAGGAGCCACTGAATAGATCTATTACATAAACCAAAAGAGGTTGCATGGACCTAGACCATATCAGCAGGCGATGCAAGGGACATCTTAGGCATACTACAACCCCAACCAAGTCATTTCCATACCTTCTTGGGGCCCCCTTGCTCATCCTTTTAGGTCCACGCCTCCTCCTTTGCTCTTCACATCTCCATATCATGCCCAACGAGCCACACATTCATTTCAACCCTATGCTCAGCTGCAACCTTAGTGGAATGCATCTCATCAGGAGTGGAGGCCCCAATACATCTCTCTTCCTGCTCTTCTGCCTCCACCACCTGCCCAACCACAACCCCATCCACATCCATCTCAATTATACACTCCCACTCAACTACCTGTACCACCATTCCAAAACCCACACATTGACGTAGCTCAACCCATTTACGATGTTGAGGTACAACACTTCCAAACAACTCCCCCTGAGCTCAATGATATTCACCATAACTCAGGAAGAGTATTGCAAAAACGAGATTATATTGACATCATTGAAGGGCCACATCCAGAAAAAGAAGATTCAAAAGAGAAGATCAAAGAACCATGAGCTTCTCTTAATGAAGAGAAGACATCAAAATCAGAGATTGAGAGAGCTCCCTCGTGGTTACCATCAAATCCTCCATGTATTCAAGAGAAAAATCAGCAAAAAGAGGAAGATGTGAAGGTCATGGTAGAAGAAGACATGAAGAATGATCCAGATCAAAAAAGGGACCAAGGACATCACAACTATATTGAAATATGGTTCCATAAAGTCACTAAGTTGTAGCATCGCTCTCTTCCTCAACTATGCTTGATCCCTTCAAAGTCAAATCATTTGGCCTCTGAAATTTGGATACATGTCAAAGAATACATTTCAAGCCTCCACATCATTCTGTCTGTCATCTTGATGTGCACATGGCTCCATTGGAAGTATTCTTATACTTGAAAGTGAATTTTTTTTTCAAGTAGGGTGAGGGTAGGAGAAAAAAAAATGAAAAATAAGAAAAAATAATAAGGACTCAAGTGAAAACCTTCATGAGGCGCTTGAATCCCATCATTGGGTTGAAAACCTCTTCTGAGGTGGCCTAGCAATAACAAAAAAAAAAAGAGAAAAAATAAGATCCCTGGGTGAAAGCCTCCCTTGTAGGTGCCCAGGGCAGGCAATTAGGGTGAAAACCTCTCTGAGGCACCCTAGTTGTTTTAAGAAAAAAAACAAAAAAAAAAGAAAAAAGAGAAAAAAGGAGAATTTTTTGTTGCATTGCAGGTTTGTAGGAGGACTATAGGGAGTAGAAGAAGATTCCAAGGGGACACTGACATTCATACCAGTACCCATCTCATCTTCTCCACACTTTTCTCCATCATTTCTGACCTTTCTTCCACCCACTATATTTTTTTTCCGGAAACTGTGTGTTCTACAGGAGGCTCTGTGTTTTCTACAGGAAGCTCCTATAGGAATTACAAAGAGCCAAAAATGGTTCCAAAAAGCTGTTTGAGGGGCTGGGAAGCTTCATGAAGAACACATAAACCCTCCTACAACTATCAACCCACCTTGCCATCCATTCGACACCTACATCACATCATCATCGTCATCATTTTTTTCTTCCAGTCCCAGTAAAACACAGAAAAAAATAGTTTTTAGTAAAAAGAGAAAAAAACAAAATAAGAAAGGAAGCAGCACCTCAAATCTCACCTGTAGCTTCCCTATTACCTCTCCATCTCCATCAGCATCTTTGGCATCATCCTCACAGTCCCAGCATAGAAATAAGATGAAATTTCAAGGGGAGAAGCAACTACAAGAGCTCCTGTAGGAATTCCTGTAGCAACTGATCCCATTAAAATCAAGCCACAACAGCAAAAGAAGTGCAACCATGAGGATTGAAGGAGAAATTTGAAGCTTAGATCTAGCCAAAGGATACCTGCATAAGACAAACAGCCACACATCAGAAAGCAGAGAGCATGTAGCAAGGGAAATACAGGCATGCAGCAGTAGGAGCCAAAATACCTCGCAGCACATACATTCGACTCACAAGTAAGTGACTAACCCAATCCTTTGTTTGCATTTGTGTAATTGAAAGATATGCATGAGTAATGAGATGGTTGAGGTTGAACAAGGAAAAGGTGGCCAGTTAACTTGGCCACCTTCATCTAGTTGATTGCACTCATCTGAAGATGTCACCCACACATGCGCATAGTCAACTCAGAGAAAGATACCAAGGACAGGTAGTGGAGGGTATGTAAACTCCGATGCAATAATGAGAGGTGATTGCAGGAAGGAACCATGATGACAAGGTAGGTGGGGACCAATGGTCCAAATATGGCCAACGTACATTTTTGCCAGCTCACCCCCATCACCAGAAATATCTAAAAGAAGTAATAAGTACTCCTCCTCAAGCACTCTCACCACCTTTTCCCTCATTCTCTCCTCGTAAACTTAGCTGCAGCAAACTCCTTGTCACCCCACAGCCTTGAAACCATCATTTTCCATCGATCTCACCCATCCTCCTGCTCTCGGCGTTGTCTACAGGAGCACTTACAGGTTCTACAGGAGCACCTATAGGCAGTTCTACAAGAGGGGCAGTGAGTTGTTTTTAAGAAGAAACACGAGTTTTTTGCTCGATTTCTGGCTTGAGGAGGTAGGTTCCATGCATACCCACCTTGATTATCAGCATATGCAAGAAATGATATCATTTTAAGGAGGAATTGAGTCCATAGAAGAAGAGGAATTACATAAAAAAATTATGCCTGTTTTAAAAAAAAACACACACAGTTTTCCTGTTTCTTCAAAATTATTGTCTCCATCTCTACATTTGGTGTTCAAAAGGGGTATAAGCACAATGACAGGAGGATTCATGAGGAAGGAGCCCAGTAATTCCACCAGGCTCCATGAACATCCCCAAGTAGTGGCCATATTCACAAGGGCAAATTGGATGAATTTTTTTGAGAAATTCCGAGGGTTTGATGAGGAAATTTCCCAACAATTTTCCCTCTCTTTAGTCCCTCACTCAAGAACACATGCCACTATCACTTTTAGAGGTCTTTTGATGGAGATAACCCCTGAATTTATCAGTAGGGTTGCTACCCTTCCTCTTGGATTACCTTGGAGCAAAGATGAAAAACCAATTGGACAGGCTGCCAAGAAAAACTTCTTCCAAAACAATGAACATCCTGTAGAAGATAAAAATGGCATTAGAAGGGCTAGCATACCATACCCTTGGGATGAGGTTAGTTATCAAATCATCAAATACATTTCCTGTGAAGGGAGGTACAACATAGTCTATGGCTACCATTTTAGAATCCTTCATGAGATGAGATATGGCATGGACACTCCAACACCCCAAAAACTCAGCATCCCCTATTTCATCCTGCAGACCCTCATAGACTTCAGCATAATTTTATGGCAGGGAGTCCAGATCAGCTGGCTCACCATGGGTTAATCAAAATTTTAGTGGAAGAAGCCCTCCATACATTCACACTCCCTATAACATGGGAAGTCTTCAGGAACATGACAGCAGAAGATGACATAAAGGCCCTCACCTATGATATCAATCCTTCTAATAGTGAGGAAGAAGAGGAAAAAGGGAGATAAGGGAAAGAACTGATGAATCAGTAGGATAAGAAAAGGAGGAGGAAGAAACTAAGATAGAATAGGAGAAGGGGGAAGAAACAGAGAAAATAGAGATAAAAAGGGAGGCAGAAGGAGGATAAAAAGAGGCAACAGAGGCAAAAGAAAGAGAAGGGTCCTCTGAGACCCTGGAAAGGGAGGCAGCAGCTGCCCTCACAGTCCTAAGCACACCATTTAAGCCAAAAGAAAAGAGAAAAAGGCAGTCCTCCATGTATTTCAAGGCCAGGAAAAGCACAAGGATCAAAACAGGGAAACCCCAACCAACTTCAACAGTGCCCATTACAATTGAAGATTCACCCACTGTCAAAGGGGAAGAATCTCCCTCTAAAACCCCTATCAGAGGGACTCCTAGATCTTCCGCCTGGAAGGAAAAAGTGCAACTACAGGACCCAAAAACAGTCCTACAAGAGGCACAAACAGTTCTACAGGAGACACTGTCAAAGCTACAAGAGACCCAACAACTGGAGAAAAGAATAGAAGAGCAGCCAAAAGGGGAGGAGGAAACTATAGAGCCACAAGAACCTGATTCCTAGCCCAACCTTGCCTCCTATTACCATCTTCTTAAAGGAGGAAGGATAATTGCACAAAAAATTGAAATTCCACTATTCTTTGAACTAGATAAGGAAAGAATAATAACACATAGGTGGATGCAAATAGCCAAATCCAAGGGAGTTGAGGATGTTGGCCATATGGAGAACAAACTTAGAGAAATGGGCAGAGAGTTAAGTGTTGTTAGACATAGAGAAGAAATTGCAAGAAACCAACTTCAAACTGAAAATGAATTGCTAAGGAGGTAGCTAAAGGAGAAAAAGACCCAACTGGCATGCATGGCTAGCTTATCCATGGAGGCACTGCAATGTAGAACACCACCAAAATCCTATGGATTATATCTCAAGGACCAATGGTTACAATTTCAGATGAAGATTTTGGCACAAAGAGGCACAATGCCTTTTCAAGATTACAGATAGTTTATGGACCTGTGTGATCAAAGCACAATAGAATATAAGGCAAAGATGGCAGAATTTTACCTGCATAATATGGCCCTCACAGACGTGAATGTGTGGGACCCCAATGCTAGGCTAGGGGACCTACAACTAATGGCCATGGCTTCTTGGATGAACCATGAAGAGTTAAGGGCAACAGAAGTAAAAAGTTTGATGATAAGGGAGCAGAATGAGCCATTAATGATCAGATCTGAGCCATCAGATCCCATGGCTCTCATTAGCACACACTAGCTACTTGCCAATAATTGTCAAATTCCCCCTAGATATATAAGTGATCAAGCACAGGCCATTGCACATTTTGAAGACATGGAAAGGTTACTTGGGGATGATTATGTGCATGCATGTATGAGGAGATGGAACACCTTATCACACAGTCTGAAGATTAGGGAATATCATCCCCCAATGAGGATAAAGGAGGCACTAAGGAGAGTGCCAATGTACAAGCACTCAATGCATAGGCTGCAGATCAATTGGATTGGCCTCAAATTGAGTCCACCACTGCTGTTAGCCATGCTAGAAGGAAGGACAGAAGAAGAAGAGCAGAGGTGGTGGGAAGAGATAGAAAGAAAAGCAGGCTTCTATGACAAGGAAAAGGAAACAACATCAAAAGCTTGGGATGCTAGAGAGGCCACTAGGGCCATAAAAGATGAGGAGATGGACTAAGTTGCTCAGAGGATGAGCAACACGTTTGTTACGGGGGTGATGATGAGCCCCATAAATGGGTAATTATATGGGCTCATTTTGCCTCCTAACATAGTTAAATCAACCATTCTCTTAGCTTATTGCATGTTTTTTATTATATTTATGCTTATGGAGTGAGTTGAGTTAGTTATGATGCCATGTGGTCTAATATGTGGTTAATGTAGATTTTTGTTGAATTTTGAAGACAAATTCAAAGATTCAATGGACAATTGGCAGCAATAATTCAAAGTGGACAAAGGAGAGGATTTATAGGAGGGAATCCCCCTCATTTATTACTCCCCACTTCGAATTCCCCTTCATGTAGCTCGGAGTACAAACAACCAAATCAATGCACTAGGAGGCAGCCGAGCAAGTGGAGGATAACTAATGTTTATCTCGAGTATTGGGAGCCAAGCCTCCCTAATTTTAAGGAAGTTGTTGGGAGCTTCAGTTTTATAAGTAGAGAGGCATAAGGCCTCACTAGGGTCGAATTTTTGTTGAATTTTTGTTGCAGTATTGCTTATGTAACTCTGCTCAACTTCGAGCTTATTATTTTGACAGTTCATGTAACCTTGTTGTTGTTTTGAGAATAAAGATGGAATCCTTTTTGAGTTAGCACTGAGTTACCTCAGAGGGCTGAAGCTCTTGGGTTAGGGCCCAATCCAAGCAGCCAAGCTCCTCTTTACTTGTATTTATATGTTTCATTTCAGTTTGTAGATTAGGTTGCTATTAGATATATTTCTTTTATGGTTAAGAATAGGTTGTTTTTGATGATTCAGTAGTTTGCTTCCATTTGTGTTTTCAATATCAGGTTAAGTAGTGATAAAGAAAAGATCCAAAAGGCTAGAATCAATGCCTTGGCCTCTCTTCCTCCCTTTGGGACAATGATTTGAGGCAAAGACCCTCTTGCTGCCCCAAAAACATAGATTTTCCTCCTTCATAGGACTTCTAGTGTTTGCAGCTTTCTAATTGGTTCATAGTTTAGTTTGCTTTGCTTCAGAACTTCTTCATCATGCTCATTTCCTTATTTGCAACAGTCTTCTTTCATGCTTTTTTTTCATGCAATGGTTATCAACGTTTTCTTCCATAGATCATAGTTTACTTTGATGCAAAAACTCTATTTTTTTAGATGCCCTTATTTCCTTGCTTGCTTAGTCTCATTGGTTGACTGTCAATTGTTTATGCAACAGATATATTCTAGCAGCAGTCTATCCTATCATCCACTCCATCCTCCATCTAATCCATGCCCTACAGGTCGCCCAAGTCTCCTCTCAATTCTGCCTTAGTTTCCTACATTTTCCATAGACTTTCCTCTCTCTCCTTGAGCAAATCCAATCATATTTCTCTCTCCTAATGATTCTTGGTAGACCCTAGGTGCCCCAACACTTCATCCCAACCTTCATCCACCTTCTCCACCTACTCTCCCACCTTCAAAATAGTGAAAACTACTTTCGGCCTCCTCCTGTAGGCCTCTGTAGAATGTTGTTTTTCCTGCTGTAGATTTCCTGTGTCCTCCAGTAGATTTTCTTGTAGGCATTATTTTGAAGGCCAAGTTGGGAAAAGCCTCTAGAAGGCCACCTGAGACCTCCTAGGACCCGTCCACACCATCCTACATCCTCTCAAGTCCCAAAACCGCCCTCCATCAGCACCTAATCATTGCCACATCCACAAACAAATAAATTACATGCATAACAAATTCACATAAAAATACATAAAAATCCAAAAAGATGTTTTTTGCTCATTTACTTTCAGAAATAGATTAGGTAGATGTTGTTTACTTCCTTGAGTAGATAATGGCATTCTTTTCATGGTTTTCATAGTGTTTTCTGCAAAAGTAGGATTAGTGGTTAACTAGGATTTCCTTGGTTTGTTTTACATTTCAGTCTTCCTTTCTGCAAGTAGAATAACATCAGTAGAGTAATCTCTTTTTCCTTCCATCACATATAAAGCTTCTTCTGGAATCCATAGAAGTTGGCTTGAGCTCCTAGTGATCTTGCACCGGCTGACCAAGTGACAACCTGCAGTAAGAACTAGTACTTATGCATACAACACCGTCGCTTCCAAGTCTGTTACGAACTAGCGGGTTGATAAGAGTAAAGTAGGCAGCCCACGAGTTGTAGCATTATTTTTGCAATACTGGTGCTCACCAATATTAATGATCAATCACTTTCCAACATAAAAGTGGAATGGAAGAGATATGAATATATCCATACATCGATTGGTGCAAGTGGTAGTACAAGTGCTAGAAGGATTGATTTACAAGAAGATGAAATTTATATGATAGATTTTTTGAAGAAGTTTGAAATAGAAATTTATAAATACACCAAGCATTCTCATAGAGCTCAATGGCAAGACCTACAATTCAAAAAATCTCGTGAAATTTTTCCACCAGGGACAATTTTGTCGATAGTTGATTTTGCAGAAAATTACACATTTGTTGCAAAAAATGAAATACAAAGTGAATATTATCATTCTAACCAAGTCTCTATGCTTGTCCATGTTCTATATAGACATGTTGAATAGAATGTTGATCATATAGAAAGAACCAATGGAAATCGACATGTTTTTTTTTTCACATAGGAAAATCTCGGCAAATCAACCCCGAAGGGAATCAAATCCCATCGACCAGACTATTAGGGCCTAACCCTAAGGGTGCCGAAGAGAGTTGACCCTGTGACCTCCCGATCGGCAAGGCACTTATCAACAGGGACTCAACTAGTTGAACTAACCCTTAGGACTTTTAATCGGCATGTTAGTAAAGATAATCATTTTTATATTAGCGATGATCGTACACATGATTACATTTTGTACAACATTGCTTCGATAAGATTTATGATTCATTGAAAGCCCATGGAATAAAATTCAATGAACATTGGATATGGTCAGATGGATGCATAGGTCAATTCAAATCTTCATGATCATTCTTCTAGTTGTGTCATCTTCATATGAAAACCAACATTAAACATTATTGGAATTTCTTTGAGACTGGTCATGGAAAAGGATAACATGATGACGCAGGTGCGTGTATAAAATGAGCACTTCGAATATATCAAATGGACCACTCTACCTACCAACTTGTCTCAGCTGATCAAGTTGTTCAATGGTGCAATTTTTCACTAATCTGTGGGACTAACCCATTAAGGGAGGTACGCAGGTATGTATATATATATATGAATTTGTATAGATTTTTAATATAGGATCATTTTTATTAATTTTTAAAAATTTAAAAATTATAGTTTAAATAACTAATTGATGATTATCTTTGATATATAAATTGTATTTTAAATAACATATGTATATTCTTGTTTGTATTTACTACAGGTTATTTTGGCATATTGGAGTCCAAGATGTAGATAGATTGATTCCATATGAAGCTGAAATATTATAAGGGACTTGAAAATTGCATTCAATTAAAACAAAGAGTACTGAAATGTGTTTGCATTAGATAAAATAAAAGAATCTTGTTTTTGTCATGTTTGCATAGAGGACACAAAATTCAATGATGCTTGTGAACACAATATGTATGTAAAAGCGTGGCAGCATATAAAACTTAATACAAAGGGAAAAATGTCACTTGCAAGATTAGAAGAGATGGAATCAAAGGAGATTATAGTGTCATCTGAAGGTGATATATTTTCTGCTCTTGTTAGAGAAGGTAATATTTCAATTAATTTTAAAGGATATCTATATATGTGTGTGTGTGTGTGTGTGTTTAATCATTGTGTACAAGTATGGATAATAGTTAAAATATATCTAGATCTAATAAAATTATACACATTTTGATAACTACTTTTTGGTTAATCATGATCTGAATTTGCACATTGTTTTTTATTGTGCATGTGATGTTTTTCTTCTAGTTGCACCCATTAAAGACATAGAAAATGTCAAGTATTATTTGATGTGGTGCACTGAATGAAAGATGAAATTATTGGAGGATTATGATGATAATGGTTTTATATATGAAAGAGGGTCTATTATACTAAAAGGATATTTTTTCCAAGAAACTTATCAAACCGAGAGTCATGTTTACTTTCAAGACTATCAACCAGATGCCATAAGTTGTCAATATAGTCACTTGGTTTATGTAGTGCACATAAAGTTGGTAGAAGTTCAATCAAGAAATAAAAATGAAATTTAAAAAATGGAGAATGTCAAAATCGGCCATGAATGAATCATTGAGGATGACATTCCGTTAGAATCTTTTTAATTGAACTGGCCAACAATATCTTCTCCTTGTATTCATCTCTTAGAAAGAGTTCAAGTAGATTGTTAGTCTTCCATGACCTTTGGCTTTCCATATTTTAACAATATCCTTTACACTTCATTGAATAATAATATTACAAATAATGCATTTATTAAAAATTTCTATGTTTTTTGGCATGTTTCTCTTTTGTCTTCAAGTGGATTTATCATCATCTCTTTTTTTCTTCATTTAATTTTATCAAGTTTTCTTCTTTCCATTATTTTTTTAACCTTTGAATGTATCAAAGAATTGAGTATGTTATTATATCCAATTATGTTCATGCTTGATATTTCATGTTGTATAGTTCTGATTAAGGGTAACCTTTAGAAAGAGGATCTCTTTGTTATTCTCATGCCACATTAGATGTTGAATGTAAGCTTTAGGTTAAATGCCTTCTAATGATATTCAATGAGATTTGATGGTCTTTCAAATGTTAAAAGAAATTCCTCAAATATGATGAGTAAATGTCAATTAATGATTGAACTTGATAGAGCATCATCCAAAATAATTTTTTTGGCTCCTTATAATAAGATATATTCATCATGCCTATCAAGGATAAGTTATTTTATTTATCTTTATCATGAAATTTATCTAGACACCTATTGATATTAATAAGATGTGTTTTTTATCAGTGTGCCTATGAATGCTATAACAACTCATACTTTGATTGTGGATATTATTTGAGAGTTTAGTGGTTGGGAAAGACATTTATGTCAAACAACCCAAGTTGAAATCTTAATAATTGGTAATGTAACAATTATTCTTGATGTCATTTATATATTTGTTTTCATTTATTTTTTATTGCATGTCTTACATGAACATTGTGTTTTGGTGAACTATTATGAAGATTTATTTTCTTATTAATATATTATGTTGAGAAATATTTTTGTGCACTCTTAAGCTCTCCATTCTAGCTACTACTAGGTATTACAAAATTGTTTTCATTAATGTGGTGCCTTTGTTGTTAAGTTAAAAGGAAATTCAAAGATCCCAAATACTACTATAATGTAAGGATGTAGCATCACAATCTTCTTGTTTGTTGTTGATCATACTTCTATCATGTTTGCGATGCATTTTTCTTCTTTATGTCATCTTTGTGTCTTTTCAAATATTTTTAGTGCTATCTTAGTGACATTATTTACTTTATTAAAATCTCATTACCATCAATTTCAAATGTTTTGCATCTCTTGTACATCTTGATAGAATCAAATTAGTGTCCTAAATAGGTCAAAAAAATGCATTTTATTGTGTGTTTGTCCTATACATGCAATGCATACACCATCTATATGTGCATTGCATAATCTCCATTATATGAACCTATTAACTAACAATGCATGCTCCACACATAGTATTTAATATTTGAAAAATTCATTTACTAAGACAAAAGTTAGGCCCACATTGAGATTAATGCAACTTTTGAGATTAATGCAACTTTAGTTGATTCAACATTGCAATATTTAATTCCCAATCTCTATGCTTTCTCAAATTTCATGAAAAATACAATAGTAACAAACTTTAAGACAAAGAAGGTACTTTAACTTTAGAATGTATGTATTTAACAAGCTTGATGGAATGTCCTTTTGTACAAACACATATCTCATATATATGTACCATAAATCTCATAAAAAGAGGGAGAAAGTGCAATGGTCTATTATATATGGGGCACTTACTACTCCAAATCTACATATAATAGATGTTCATGAGGCTATAATAGAATTTCTTCCAGATCTTCTATGGAAATAGCTCAAAACTAACCTAACAATTTGCAACAATTTAAGGTCTACCATCAAACACTCAAGATTGTTCATGTCTCAACAACCTAACCTTTGGGTTTAAGCCACCATTGGTCATGATTTCAATCACAAAACTCTACTTTTCAACACTTTTCTAGTCCTAGGTTGAAAAAACCTTTCATACATCTACATGCAAATAGACTAGATCAATATAAAATTACCTCTAATAGAAGGAGGATAATGATAATTTGATGTGTCAACTATATTTGGTAGAAGACCTTATTGAAAGGTTCAAAGGGTGAGAAAAATTAGCTATGAAAGCATTCCAAGCTTTTACCGAAGCCATGTTTATTTTGTTTTGCAAGTTTTGTTAAGTAAACGAGTGAAAAGTGAACATGTTATAAAAGGGTGTATACACGTCTTTAATTTATAATTGAAAAGGAGATTATATCTTGTAATCGCATTAAGACATAATCAAGTATCTAGGAATTAACTAGAACAACCAAGCAAAGGTTGATCAATGAGAACTTTGGTGGGTAATAGTGGCAACCAAAATGTGACCACATTTGTTCACAATTTTGATGCATTCTACTTATCCACATTTTAACTATATGCATTCTACTTATCACTTGATGCATTCTACTTATCATTTAACTTCAAACATACATCACTCAAATTTGGTATGGGGAAATTGTAACTATTACAAAGGGTATCAAAAGTTGGGTTCTAAAACTCTACATATGTGAGCCATACAAAGTACCAACTAAATGAAAATTTACTTTCATTGCTTCATATTCATGAAATTAAATGTAAAACATTTAAGTATCAAACCATGCATCATGCAAAATGTACCATATTTTATAATGCAATTTTATAGTGTGTTTGCTTTGAACAACTTTATTTTAAAACTTAAGTATCAACCCACATCCATAGTAGCTCTTCTGGACAAAATGATAATCTATTCATGAATGAAACACATACACCATGATGCTTTAAAATGAAATTTTAAGTTATTATTGCTTTCAATGTTCATCAACAACTTGACAAAACCCAAGTATCAACCCACATCCATAGTAGCTCTGGAATTCTATAATATGATATTTGATTGAGGAATGTAAAATGATTGCTTTGAATTTATTCATTGAACTTGATAAAACTAAGTATCAACCCACATCCATAGTATATTTTCCACAACATTATAATGTTCATCATGCAAAATGTGCACCATGATTTATTTAATGCAAATTTACTTTCATTGCTTCACATTCATGAACTTAAATCTTAAAAAAATTAAGTATCAAATTCTGCATCATGAACAATGTACCATGCTTTATAATGCAATTTTATAGTATGTTTGTTGGCATAGAAATAGAAATAGGGTTAAGACCTCAGGTTCAGGCACAAGGGCCAACAGGCTCCGTTATAGTCTAGCACAATGATGATATTTTCACCTTACCTAGGAAGGGTAAGGAGTCTCACTTGAGGCATGACGCTACCTTAATTAGAGGAGGGTCATATCAAAGGATAAGGAGAAAGGAACATTAACTTAACACTCAAAGCAACCAAATCACAACAGTCTATACATTCTGTAACTAAAAGACTACCTAAACATGTGCATACTTAAAAATTGTGAATAACCAGAATAACACACAGTGAATACACTACGATCCCATAATAGTCTTATTAATTACTATCAAATTAGGTACATTACATTAGGCTCACATCTTGTTCCTTACATAAAAACTCTTATAGATGGAATATAGACTCATATAAAGACGGTGACAAAGTAGTTCTCATAGCTCCCCAACACAGGAAGAATATCATTACCAAGAACAACCATCACCAACCCCTTCTTGGTTCTCCTTCCTTCCTTTTATCTTATTCTTTCTTTCCCTACATGCCAAACTGAACTACTAGTTCCTTCTCCCCTACTCAGTTGTCTTCATCCTCGGCTGAGTCCTTCTCTTTCTCCACTTGACTGTCTCTGCTTCTTCCCGCCACTCCTCTGCAATTGCCAGGCGAAAGCCACTCCTCTGCAATTGCCAGTCTTTCGCCAGTCCCTTGTATTTCCTTGATTTTCAACTCTGCAACTTCGCAACGACCATTACCACCAATTTTCACTAGCCTCTTTCTCCACAAATATAAAAAAAAAAACAAAGACCCCAATAAGCTCTTACCACAATTCATTGACTCATCCCCAAGTCAATCTTCCTTTGGTGCCGTCGGTGCTATTGATGCTTCTGTTGGTGCTGGTGCTTCTACTAGTGCTCCTACTGGTGCTTCCTTTGGTGCTGCTACTGGTGCTTCTTCTGGTTCTGCTGCCAGTTCTTCTTCTTAGACAATTTCTTTAAATCAATGCCCCAATTCAGGCACACCTGCAATAGCCTCCTAGCGGAATTGAGTATAGTTATTGAGCATTTATTTCCAGGTCTCTATGATCATGGTTACTTGCATAATGAATTCAATCATTGTGTTGGGCATTGGTTTAGATATATGTTCCATTAACAAGGAAGTACACTATACTTCCATGTCCTCACTTAACTCCTATAGAGTCTCTACGTGTACTTGAAATGGGGTTCGGAGATCGTAGAGTATTTATTTTTTCTTGGCTGACTCATCTTTGATTTTTTGGACGCGGCCTTCTATAATGGTGACCTCTACCTGTAACTTCTTCCTTTGATCTTTGACCTCCGTGTTCTTGATAGCAGTGAGGACCTAATTAACATGGTTTGAGAGTGGGAAGACCGACTAATTCTTCTTTGCTAGGCTTCCTGACTAGTCATGAACCTGCTGTAGTAGGGTGTATGCATCATTTGTGGCCTCGAAAATGGAGTCCTTAAGAGTGGTTGCATCGGTTATTTGTTTCTCAATCTTGTTGGCATATGTTGTGTTAAGGTCCAGAAATGCACTCCTTGTAGTGGTAAGGGTTTGCCTAATCTCTCGGTTGTCGCAATTAAATCATTGATTGCGGTCTGGATATGGTCGGAACATTTGACATTGTGTAGGCTGAGAAATATTCTAGAGCATCGGTTACAACATCAAATATGGATAACCATAGTTCCTGGAATCATGAGGTGATCTAATCAACTTTCTCTTCAATTTGTTGCTTGTCCTGGCGAAAATGATCACGTTCAGTTATGAGTGAAGCAATTTTTTGTTGTTGTTGTTGTTGTTAATGGTCGGTAGTTAGGTCATTATGCAGATATGTGACCCTCTATTTGGCTTGTTGAATAAAATTGAATAGTTAGGCTGAGGACCATCCCTGAAGGTAATTCTACTGCATGATTGTCGGATTGGGGAACTAACTCTGCAGGAGTTACCCACTAATGATGGACTTGTTTGAGTGTTCGTGAGGCGAGGTAGCTTGCTGACACAATTCAAAAATTGGAGAAGTTGTCTAGATGGGAACGGGGAGTGATACAATGGGAGGAAATAGAAAAAGTGGTAGTGGGATGGGCTCGATAGTGGTGGTGAGCGACTGTGTAATGATGGGCCCCGTATTTAGTAGTGGATTTGAATCTAGTAATAATGACCATAAGGGGAATTTTGAGGTCTAAAATAGATCTCCTAAGAAAAATGTACAACCAAAATAAACTTTATAAGAATCAATAGGATTCAAGATGATGATGCCAACCATGGGGGATGATCCACCATTTTTGGAGTCAAAAAGTAAAAAGATTAAAAAATATAAAATAATAAAACTACTTTTTCAACACGTATTTTCAACTTATCACCCTAAGTTTTTATTCAAAATTTTAGTGGGTGTACTCGTTGGATGCAAAATTTAATTCCTCATCCAAGGAGTACCCATGTTGCATACTTTTGATGGACCCTGCTACACGAAACATGAGAAATACATTTAAAAAATGTGATTTCAATAACGTTTTTCATGTATTTCTCATTTTTTGTGTAGCATGATCCATCCAAAGTATGAAACATGCGTACTCCTTGGATGAGGAATCAAATTCTGCATCCAACGAGTGTTGTTGCTTGAAATTTGAGTAAACCCATTGGGAGATAAGTTGAAAATATGAGTTGAAAAAATAGTTTTTTATTTTTTCCCTCTAAAATTTGATAATGTAATCTAATCTTGTTTTATTATTTCCACTATTATTTTATAATTTCCTTAGGAGGCCCATTTTATACCTCAAAATTTCCCTAATGATCATGGAAGCGGTAATGACTTCTCCTCTAGAGGTTGTCGTGATAGACTCAATAACTAAATTGAATTCCATGTCTGTCTCCATGCCCAATAGTGTCCCGGAGAGTATGGTGTTTGAGAGGGTGGAGGATGTGGATGCAGTGTGTAGGGATGGGTTGCGCGAACTAGGTGACGCAACTGAGGTGGAAGGTGGAATCCCCTAGATGATAGGCGAGATAGTGTTGGATTGGGGCTCTTCAAGGGTGAGGTCAACAGTGTGGCTGGCAAGGCTTGATTTATGCTTCTTGGACCCAACTGGAATTTTTTGTAACTTTTGCTTTGCATGGTTTTGGGATGGTGGGCTTGGATTGTTAATGGGGCCCTACAACTGACATTGCAGCAACAAAAGGAGAAGTAACCAAAGGATTTTGTTGTATTAACCCTTGAGATTCACAAAAGTTGGAAGTCGAACCTACTAATATGTCGATATTGGTGATGGTCTCCTTTAAGGAGCTCATGTGCTTATTTAGTTATTTGATGACCGACTATAGCTCCTGCTCATCCATTTTATTTTTGGACTCCACAACTGTTTCTCCTAGTACTGATGGAGGCACCATCCTGTCAAATAAATAGATGTACCTTCCTTCTCTAATTTCCCTTGTGACTCATGGCCATGACATGACCTCTGTGTGGAAATTTTGGTTGATAACATAAAATTTTGAGCTCGCATCTAGAAGGTATGAGGGTGAAAATAGTGCAGCCTCACCCAGGTGCTCCATGAGAAACACTGAACCAAATCTCTGTTGATATTCATCAAGTAGGGACGTGGGGATCCATTCCGCAACTCTAATTACTGCTAGCATCTTTATGTACTAGCTGCTGAATGAAGCCTCATTTATCTCTTTTCTTCTCAGGTCTCCTTAATTTCTCCAAGGCACATATCGGAGGGCCAAAGGATGGTCTTTTATGATTTAAATCCCGACCCTCTAGTGGGCACCATTTCCACATTGCCATGGCAATGACCAAATAACCATAAATGAAATTGGTGGACTACTTGTAGACATCTTTACATGCTTCGAACAATTCCTGGAGGAGGAAAGCATACCAGTTTAGCTGGGAACTTGCTGCACAATTCTCCATGAATGAAATCATATCCAGCGTGCACTTGTTCTTGGAAAAGTGACGCATCATCTTCCTCGCAATAATGTGTTAGGTGAACTTAATTTTCAGGGAGTTGATCAGATCTATGCATGCTCCATTTCCTCCTCTATGAGTATCATACTTGGCGTAGTAGTTTGCATCTCCTGACTTCTTCACTTTCTTGGAATTCATATGGAACACAATTGAAATTTTATCTCCTACCACTGATAGACCCACAAGTCTCTGAATGTCAATCGCATGAATTGGGTACTCCTTGTTGAGCCAGAGTGACCCACTGTGAATTCTACTAATCAACAATTTTATGCATTACATCACTATTAGATTTGTGCCAAACACATGAAAACTCCTCAACTTTAGAAGGGTGGACTGCTAGATTCCTCTGAAGTTAGTCTTGACTTTGATTGTTGCAATGCCATCTTCTTTTGTGACTGAATCTATGTAGACCTCGCACTTCATGGCTGGAAATTGGAATGAGTCCGAAATATCATTATCAACTAGTGTTTCCTTGTCATACTTGCCATAGAGCGGCTCTTTTACTGCAATTCTTTCATCTAGACCAAACTCAGGAATAGATAGAATTGCCTTCATCATACTAGAGTGGCACTGATAAACTAAAATCACTAGGCGTTGGTAGCTAATCCTTGAAAGACAACACTTAGAACTAGACTACAAATGGAGTGAATCTACCACCTTGGCTTCAGACTCTAAGGAATTTGGAATTTCCATGCAAATTAAGTAGACTAGCTCGACATGGTGTTTCTAACTAGACCCCCTAACTAATTACTACGACAACTTTCCCTATGCAGACTCAATCGTGTTAATTCTACCGTCGGTTGAGCTGGACCTAACTTGGTTGACACAATTCTAAAAAAGGAAAGGTGGAGTTGATGGGTAATTATGTTATTGTAATGGAATACATTTAGGAATTAATTATTGCTGTAATGGGAAATATTTTACATGAATCCGGGCTAACATCAGAATTATTGTCTAATTATTACAGAAAGGATGCTTAACATGTGTGACTCCCCCCAACCACAAACAGTTGTAGTGTGGTGGAATAACATCCACAACTAGGATTGACTTAGCAGAAGCCTTGTTCATAAATGTCAAGGGCTAAATTATCAAAGAAAGAGAGAAAGAAAAAAATGACTGACATGACCAGTGACGTTGCAACTAAACAGCTCCTGCTAACTCTTCCTATTCCTACCTATGGTCCCCTTTTAGAGATACAATCAATTATGTGTAGCATTGTTTGATGTGTGGAAGGGTTTCAAGTGTGCACTGTTCACTCAACCTAGTAGAAATACCCCGTCCAGTTGCGCGAGTTTGACATCTTCAGACTCCCTTACCTCTGCAACAAAAAACGGTCCTAACTAGTGCATTTGTAGCTTCCTAAGAAACTTCAAGAACTTACTGTCAAATAACAAAACAATTCCACCGGCTCTAAATGATTTCCTCTTGATATGTCGGTCATGCCACGCCTTCTGTCTTTGCTTCTTGACCATTTAGTGGAAATATGCCATAAATCTTGCCTCATCAAGCTCCGAGAGTTTGTCTAATGGATTCTGAAGTGATTCCTCCTCTGTCATTTGAGTGACTTTGGAAATTAAAAGGCTTGGGATAGTGAACTCATCTAGCACTACGTCTTCTTATCCATAAACAAGTTGGAAAGTTGTATCCTTGTGTAGTCACTTGACAGTTGTGTGGTATGTGCATATGGTCGCTAACACCCTCTCATCCCAATCATCTTGATTGGTCAAACATATCTTAGTCAAACCCTTTTATAATATCTTGTTGAAGGACTCTACAGTATCGTTGGCCTATGGGTGGTACAGACTTCTTTTATGGTGTTGTATCATGAAATTTTGAAGTAAGCAATTGTCTCATTTATGAAGTGGTTCCCCTGATCACTAGTGAGACTCCTGGGGCATTCAAATCTGGATATGATGTTCACAAATATGAATTTAGTGGCGATATCCACAGTAAAATCCTTTATAGGCACTGCTTCAACCCATCATGTGAGGTACTCTGTTGTAGTAATGATATACCTGGCATGAGAGTGACGCACTGGAAAATTGATAAGCCTTATGAAATCGGTCGCCCATTTCTCAAATATTTGCAATGCACGTACCAGTTTCAATGGTAGTTCATCTCGATGTGATGACCCTCCATCCCTTTGACACATATCACATCCTTTGGCATATTCTTTTGCGTCTTTGAAAATCATCGTCCAACATAGTCCTTCTTGCAATACTTTCCTTGAGGTAGATTTTCTCCCAACATGCCCACCTGCAACTCCTAAATAACATTCCCATAGCACATCATGTCTCTCATGGTGGAGGACACATCTGGGCAACACACGATCAAGGCAAAATTTATATAGTTCCTTCGTGACTAATTGATAATCATCCACTTGAATGACTATATGTCTCCTTTGTGTAGTTGTGTATTCATCTGGACATTTTCCTGTAGCCATGAAGGATGTGATATATTCTAGGTAATCTAGTGCTACTTCAATCCGGAACAGGTCGGCATCTAGTAGCTCATCATCTAGGGATCCTCCACTTTCCCCCAATTCCATCCATGAGAGATGATTAGGTACCACATTTATTCTTCCAGGCTTAATGATTACCTTGAAAGTAAATTCTTGAAATAACAATAGCCACCTACAAATTCTTCCCTCCAACGCAGGCTTGTTCACCAAGTATTTCAAAGTAGAATGGTCAGTGAAAAACTTAAACGAACCCAACAACAAATAAGGTCTGAATTTTTTGAGTTAACATACCATCACGAGTTTCTCCCACTCTGTCGTGGTATAATTATTTTTTTCTATGGATAACTTCCCGCTGGAAAATTAAATTGGGTGGTTGAGGCTCCCTTCCCCTAACTAAGCCAGGACAACCCCCAGAGAAATATTGGATGCATCGATGTGGACCTGGATCTATTTGTTCCAGTTGGGGTAGATTAGAATTAGTGCACTTACCAGCTTCTCTTTTAGTATGTTGAGTCTAGCTTGACACTCCTCCGACCATGTAAATTTTTCAACCTTCCTCAGCAGTTTCTCCACTAGTGTAATGATGGAGGCGTAGTTGTGGATAAATATCTAGTATCATGTATGTCCCAAAGTGGATCTAAGCTATTTTACACTTGTAGGTGGGTGCATATTCATTATCACTGCAACCTTGGAAGGATCTACGCATACGCCTTCTTTGCACACTATGTGGCCCAAAAGTGTGTCAAATAGTACTGTAAATATACAAATCTTCAAGTTCAGCGATCTCTGTAGCTGTCTACAGCATTCAAACATTATCCTGAATAGAATGGAATGTTTCTTTAGCAAACTATAGATCATCTAGTCATCCATGTAGACCTCCAAGAAACCGTGGATGTAATCCCTAAAGGCTACAATCACAATTCTCGAGAATACTACAGGTGCATTCTTGAGACCAAATGGCATAAAACGATAGGCATAGGATCCCACTCTATAGTGAAGGTAGTTTTCTTCTTATCCTCCTTGGTGATAGCCTAAAAATCCATCTGTAAAGGAGTATGCTTCATTCCCTGCTACATTATCTAGAACCTCATCATTGAATGGTTTGGGAAATGGGTCATGCACACAAGCATTGTTCAAGCTATGGTAGTCCACATAGACCCTTATTTATGTAGCATATTTCTTTTTTTGTATTACAACCGGATTCACCTAGTCTACCTCGTTCACTAGAAAAATAAGCCCTGCTTCTAGCATCTTGTCTATCTCTTTCTTCACTTTCTCTTTGACTCTCAGGTTTAGTCTATAAGGTTAGTTCTTCACTAGCTTTGTATCAGGTTTTAATATGATTTTAATCTCCCTAGGTCTCCCTTGATCCATTTTAGTTCCACAACTGATGAAGGAAACAAATCCTCATATTCTCTTAGGAGGTCGAAAATCTCTTTTGTAGTTTGTTCATCCCAATAGTCTCCAATTGAGGCTAGCTTTGGTTTTTCATCCATATCGATGTTATGCTTCTGTAACTTCACTGGGAGCAAGTGTGGCGCATCGGTTACAGGTCCATCCTTGATGCCCCTTTCCCCTTCAATTTTGTGGAATGACAAATGTCGTAACTCCTTTATATCATCCTCATTTGGTTCTTTATCCACCTTTCCACAAGCCATTGCTTCAGGATACCCTGACTCATAGAGATGTTGTAAGGTCCTCTGGTCTATGCACCTGTCCATTACCTGACCTAACGTGAGCATAATCCATTTGACAACCTGCAATGCCTCAGTCAGCCTCCTTTCATTGTCTAGGAAAGAGAAGCTGCTGACAAATTGATCAACCAAGCTATCCCAATATCTCTTTTTCCTCCTTATTTCTTCCTATACATACTAGAATTTTGGAAAGGTTCCCAAGGTGTGTATGAACCCATGTACCCATAACTCCTTCAAAACTCATTCCACATTCCATCTATCCTTACAATTTTCCAAGTGTTTTCAAGGGTTGGATTCCCCCCTGTACTTTGCAAATTTTTTAGGGTACTCCCCCGCTTGTATGAATCTTACCTCCATTGCTATTTTGATCTTCTCCCAGTCTTGAAGGTAGTTGTGGTGAACTCCCCACCATCATGTTGATTTCACTTGTAACACGACATTTAGTAATGGTATTTTATTCACTTCAGTAACAATTGCATCAATCATGTTTAGAAATGAATTTAGTGAGTTTATGTCATTAAAGATATGGAGGTCCCTTACCTCCGTGTCAATCTAGTTGACTCAACATATTTCAATGCAATGTCTAGTGTTGATCTCATATCCACTCTGCTACCAATCGTCCAAATAAACTTCTGACCCAACCTCTGAACTCTGAATACTTCTCTAGCTAACAGATCCTTTAGGTGTTGGGTTTATGTAGTCCTTCTGTTCACCCACTGTTAGCCTGTAGATTTTATCTAACATCCCTGCTTCTTTGTCATATGTTGGTTTTGTGAATCTTTGTCCCTGAAACGGGTCTAGAAGTTGGATTACCCTCACGCCTTTTACTTCAAAATTCATTAGTTCCTTCTTTAAGTCAATTATATCATAATTTTCAGATGCCTACTCTATCACGAGCAGGGCTAGATAAGGATCCTTGTCTCCCATAATATCTATTACTTCAAAAATTGCATCGGTATTTACCCCTCCTACATCCACTTCTACATCCTCCAGTCTCCCAATTGGAAGGATGCAATATTGGTTTGTCATCTTCTACTGGATTGGTGATAATGTCAATTGATGTTTCCCCAGTGCTTCCCACATTTTCCTTGGCAGAATGTTGACATTGGAGCTGAGATCTACCATAGTGTCCTTGATCCGAAATCCTGCAATCTAAGCATCAATTCTGAAATCTCTTCTTTTTATCTTCTTTTTTATCCGTACTCTCATAATGTGTCTTTCAGGTAAGTTAGAGGAGATAATGCCTTCCTTAATCTCCTCGTCTGGGATGACTGCTTTTACACTTTTCCTCATTTTCCATAGAATTTGGTCATCATTCATCATTTGCATAAATAATCTAAACCATTCCTCGATAGGTCAGACTACTTGGAATGTGAAAGGTCTGGAATCTTAGCTTTATGATACTTTGGATGCCCCTTCTGTGGTCCTACACCTCCATCCAAATTTTCAAAAACTTTCATTGCCTCCTTGTAATACTGCTTCTGTTGCTTAGGATCATATGAGAGTTTTGGGGAGGCTAGTCTCATGATCGTGGGTTGGTCCATGGTTCCTCAATTAGCCGCCATATTTTTGCCTCCACATGTAACTATATTAATATTCGAGATGGGACTTATCTCTACTACCCTTGGCTCTGCGTTAGTCAAGTTTTCTCCCCTCTTCCGGTTCCGCTCCTCTGATATTGCAGTTAGCTTCAGACAAGGCTTTGTTGCATGTTCATTGACCTTGCACTGAGAGCACCATGGCCTTCTCAGTAATAGTAAATCGCAAGCAACATTCCCTTCTTGGTCATAGTTGTGACAACGAATTGGGCCTCTGCCTCTTGCACTTTCGCCCCTTTTTCCTCCTCCTCCTCTCCCTCCTCGATTAGTCTCATTGACTCAAATGGTTGAGTGGTATAACCTATTTGCTAGAGCATCCAATGGAAGAAAAGAACTCACAATAATTGTTATTTGGAACATTGGAGTATTTTTGTAATATTGGGCATAGACTAGGAGAGTGTCCATACCCCCTGCATACTTCACTATACTCAGGCTAGTTGTTCCCATGATACGATGCTTACGATCCTACCTGTGGACTCCCGCTACGAGTGTATGCCCAGGTGGTCCTCATCAAGTAGACGTGGTACCTGCGCCCCACAACCTTGGGCATTATGTGGCAACAAGACCTTCCACTAAGAAATGTGTACACCAGATGTTTGGCATCACCAGGCAAGCTGGTTTCATATCCTTTAACTTCTATTTTAGACTTTCAATTTGATGTTGAAGAACCAAGATAGATGGATCATGCAATGTTTCTCCCCCTCAGTATTCGTGCAGGTATCCTGCCATTGCTTATATCCGAGGTTCTTTCTTGAGAGCATCCTATAATGTGTCAATATTTTGTTGCATCAATGGTGTACAGGTGAGGGGTAGCAATGCTTTGATAAACCAATCTCTTTGGTGATCTGGGTGTATTGAATAATTGAATTTATCGATTGTGTCCTTAAATATTTGCATCAACTCTTAGGTGGTCTATCCCTCCCGCTAATTTATCTCCCACAATCCTTACAACCCTTACTGACTAGTTTGGGGAAGTTTGAATTCTTGTACAAATTCTCTTTTAACATCATCCACAGTTGGGTTCTAGTGTAACTTTGACCATTTTATGAACCACCTCAAGGCTCTTTCCCTAAGAGTTGTCTAATATTTGATTAGCTTCACATTATCAGGCATATAGCGATCTCTCCAGATGGCCTCACATAGATACCAATTTTGTTCTACATCTTTGTTCCCTCTGTCATATAACTTGAGATACCTTGTGAATGATCCTACCATTTTTTATTGAGTCCATGCTAAAATCACAAATCCTTGTGATCCTGGTTGTAGAGATCCTTGAAAACCCATATTACTGCTATTATTTCCACTGCTACTAGTACTAGCTTTATAATTAACATGCACACTATGAACTCTTATAGTTTTTATCAACTTTGAAAGGAACTTGTCAGGATTGTTATAGAGTACCAGGGGAAGGTCGGGGGAGACACTACCTAAGCTTCAGGGAGGCAGATTGTTGATCCTTTTGGATGCATCATATTCACCAAAACGTCTCCGTATAACAAAATGCATGTCATCCTCTAGGCCTTCCTCCAAGTCTATATGGCCTTTTCCATCCAATATCTCCCTCTCCACTGGCGAGGCTAGATCCCTATCACCTTCTGGACCTGTTAGCACTTTGTGATTTCCCTAGGCTGAAAAAGGAATTCCAGAGGTAACCACAAACTACTTTAGGCCAGAATCTAGCACTTATAGCCTAGAGAAGGGTTTCTCACTTAGGTTACTCAAAAATATGTTATTAGGCTAGTTAATAAGTTAAATTTTTTTTTTATTTTTTAAAGGTATATTGATGAGAAAAGAGACAGATTCATTGGGCATGGAGTCATGTCAAATTAGTTTTTGTCTAGTGAGATGATGGAAAAGAGAGGGTTTCTACATAGGGGCAAGGTATGCAGCTTTGGTGGTGGGATTTAGGTCAAATTTTTGTAGGGAGTGGATGTAGAAAATATGAAAGAAAACACATTAGAGCATCAAACCATGGATGAATTCTCAAATGATTCTTTAAGCTAGAAACATTGATAACTTGGAAAACAAAAATAGAGCATCAATAAAGATGAATTATGAATTAAACATTTTTTTTTCCAAGCAAGAATATGTACATTAAAGAGATTTAAACACACAAATAACTTACAAGATCAAAGGATCACAAAAACACCAAAATTCTGACTTAGGAATCCCTGCAAATCACCTTCTATTTCATTCATTCACTGGCAAAGTTTTCAAAGATAAAGTTCACAAAAGTATTTCTTTTCTAATCCAAACTAGTAGAACCACTTAAAATTATTTTTATATCTTTATACATCATACACTATTTTATCTCCTGCCCTAGGTGGTGGAAATCATTGACCAAAACCAACTTTTAACTAGATACATCCAAAAACTAGTGCATACACTGAAAAATAGGAGCAGTTTTCCTTACAACCAATCAAAGCATAAAACATCACTAACTTAGAATATTGACCAGTAAACATTAAACATAGCTCCTAAGATAATTTTCCACCTATTTACATGATCTAAACTGCTTCTATAAGTCAAAAATTTGAAATTTGAACTGGAAAGCGCTGACTGTCCAGACTCGTAGTGCATTAGGAAGTTTCACAACAAAATGAAGTAGTTTCCATGCTCTGTACGGTTGCGCTCCTTGTTTGTTAAAATGAAGTGAATGGGTATGCTTCAAATACCCCTGTTATGGTTTTTAACCTCCCAAATAATATTCAAAATGGACGCAAACCTCACTTTGACATGTTTCCCACTTTCACAACAACATTGTCTCCTTTTGCAATGCCTCCAAAGACTAAACATACAGTGAGTCCTGTCTTAATAAAAATGTTGGAAATATCAGAGTGGATGTTGGAACCTTCATATAACTCCCTCATGATGACAAAACTTTGAACTTCACTATCCCATAAAAATAAAAAAATTATATAAAAAGCACAACAAGCGCCTTGCCGCATTTTTGCAAATTTCATCAAAATTGACCTTTTCTGAGCTTTTGAGCCAAAAGAAAAGTTTCAGAGATGAGTTGAGGTTTCCTACTAGAGATTCGAATTTGTACTATCCTTTTCAAGTATGTCCAACTTACCTATCTTCCTCTTCCAACCAGCTTCCTTGACTTTAGTGAGCTTCTTCTTGACCAACCTGATCTTCTTTTCAGGACAAATTTTTATATATATAAATTTTTCACTTGCCTATGTAGAGGCAAAGTCCACTTCAGTTTGTATTTAGCCCTGGTAAGGACTGGTTCAACAACCTATACCTCTCTAAACAAAGCTAACTTATCCCTATGATATTTCTCTGCAAGTTGATCTACTTGATGTTGTATTCCTTCAAGTTGTTCCAATAGCTTCTCAAATTCCTTCTGCTCATAAAAAACCATAGGATGAACAGTCTCCTTTACTTGCATATGCAAGTTGGAAGCATACTTAGATCTAGGTCTCCTTGAATGCTCAACTAGCTCCTTCATCTCTTCGACATCAATGACCATTGTACCTTTTCCTTTGGAAAAATGTGTCAATGTTTCCTTTGATGGCTCTTCTCCTCTAGGTTGGACAGTTTCTAGAGACACATTATGCCTAAGATCCCTATTCTCTTGCTACAAGTATGCTATTGTCACATGGGCCTTGTCCAACTGATCTTGTAACTCCCCAATTTTCTAGTCTCTTTCATCAATTTCCACTTCTCTTTATGTTCTCTTTGATTCCATATTTGAATAGGTGAATATGGTGGACCCATATGTAATCTCTTGGCTACAACTCTTGTTCTTGGCACCCTTACCACCTTTTCTACCTCAAGGGATAAATGTAGCTTCTTAGCACTTTTCTTACCAACCAATTTGTTGTTAGTCAAAGGTTTCTTGACTGAGCTTGCTACTATAGGTGAAGCTTCTTTAATCACAATTGAAGGAGTTTATTTCTTAATCTTTTGACTATTTGAAGATTTTGTTTCCCATCCTAAAGAAACCAAAATCTCCTGCCATGACTGCTCCTTTTCTCAAGCTCCTTCATTGCCAACAATTAGTTAATGAAAAATGAGACAAACTAGCCTCAACTTGACTTCCTTTTGTTTGAACTCATTTAGCCATCTTACGTAGACTCCTAAACAGATAATAGGGAAGATTCAAATATTTCTTGCTAGTAAAATGCATTAAGAGCCTAATGTGATAGTGATACACCTTGTTGAATCTCCCCTCACATGTGAAGTACCTTTGAATGACCTCTAACAATTTGCTATGGTTATCTTGTAAATAATTCCTTGGAAAAGATGAACCATACTCTTTTTGATGATTTGGCTTGAGAAAATCCTTGAATCAACCAAATCAAAATCCATTCCTTTGAACCATTCCTCTCCACTAAAAGGGATCTCATTGGCCTCAATTATTGATTGAGATGAGACTGGAAAAGTCAGATTTTGCACCTTTTCTTGCACACCATCAAAGACCCTAGGAAATTCCTTTGTCAACTGCAAATGATATCCCTAAATTTTCTTATAGAATCTCATACACCCTACTTGTTCAAAAGAAAATCTAATGGTTGGATCTGCATTAATGGTTGTGATATCCTATCGTTCAAAACATACAATGGCTCCCCCTTTGTGTTTTTTTTCTCTTTTGCAATAATGAATAGTTTAAGGTTATGAAGAAATTGTTTGGGCAACAATGGAGGTGTTATGTTATTTAAATCTTGTGACAATGTCTTAAGATATTCTCACAACAATTACACCAAGACTTACAACTCCGAACTTTCTCAAGCAAACCCTATAGAACTCAGAATTTTGTAATTGTTAGCAAGAAATTAAACTAGGGACATTTGCGCACAAGCCATAAACACAACGCTAAAGAAATTTGACCTCTAAAACACATTTGAGCATAAAGTTTAAGGGAAAAAAACATTGTTACAGTCTTAAGACCGATGCACCAATTGCATGCAAGGGATCACAAAACAAAAAGGTGAATTGAAAGCGAGAATAGAGGGATATGACCCACTATGTGGAATCATAGTGGGTTGGGAGAAAAATTCAGCATAGAGGAAGAAAAATCCAACAAAATCCAGAAGAGCAATGACAACAATTTTATCTCTTTTGCAAGCTTTAGATGGTTTATGCTCGCTTCTAAACACAATTTTATAGTTCTTTTTAAGGATAAATATAGAGTTAAATTTGCACAAGTGAGGAAATTTTTACCATTAGCATGCAAGAATTTGACTACTGTGTGAACTTGTAGCGCCCCTGCCTCCCTTTCGCATCGAATGAAATGAGTGACCTGAGCTTTCCAATGGAGATAATGAAGAGTTGGGTGATAAGGGACAAGAAGGAAAGTTCAAAAGATCACATGGAATGGCCTGGAGTGGGAGTGAAAGTGTTGATTGTGATTTTAGAAAGAACATCAAGAATGACAATGCTTTTTGAAAACACAACGCATTGCGAAAAGAAAGGATTGTCCTCTTGACCATTATTCCCGGTTGAGGTCATCAATTTGTTATTTTGAAATGACATCCAAACTAATAGAAAAAAGCCTCCAAATTAGTGTCAAGATCATTTCATGATTTCTTTTAATGTAGACATTATCTCTAGAATTAGGTGACCTACTAACTATGACTTTAGAATGGGATCAACCAACTCAAAATAACCAAGGATTTGTGAAACATGATTTTGTAGCTTTTTACGAGTGACCAAAGAATTTCCATGATTTCCCTTTGTAAGGAGGATCATGATTTTTGACACTGGACTCTTAACAAAATAAAAAGCCTTACGTGATACCCAATCTATATCTACACCTCTTTGAATAATAATAGTCAGGAATTCATGACTAATATTTACAACTTTGACCTTAGATACAAAGCAAGACTAGCAAGACCAAGATCCCTAGACATAGGAAAATAACATAGGCTCTAATGGAGATGGAATCCTCCCTGTGAGGTGCCAGGAACACTATAGACTAGTAGCCTTATCCATTGGGCACTTTATTGACTCTTGACCAATTAAATTAGATTGAATTGATTGACTGTGACTTTTATTACATATGGTAGAAGCTCATTAGAAACTCAGGGCCTTCACTTTGGGCTTCAATTTCTAATGGAAGCCACCCACACTTGTAGTACTGAAAATAAAGATGGTATGTACAATGATGTGTTTAAACCAGTTAAAATCAAGTGAAATAGTTTTTGATTAGCCTGTCATTAACAAGACCTCCATCAAGTAACTCCCCTGTCAGGTCTTTTAGCAAATAGGCATTGTTTCCATGAAAATTTGCAATTTCATAGGGTCCCTTCCATAAATTTTCAAATTTTCGATGCTTTCCCTTTTCTTCATTCCTGGTATCCCATCTCAAAAAAAGGTCATCAATCTTGAAATCATCATCTTTTATCCTTTAATCATGAATTCTCTTAATCTTGACCTGAATCAATTGAGTGTTATTGTAGACCTCCTCTTTAGTCTATTACACCTATATCATTTGATTAATCCTCCTCTACATATCATTTGGTTCAACCTCTGCTTCCTAGAATAATTTCATTACTGGACTTCCTAGGGAAGTAGGAAAAACATCATCAACTCCATAAACCAATTGGAACAGTGACATCCTAATCGATTTCTTGGTACTTACCATGTCTGCTCATAATGAATTGATCAATTTATTATGCCAAGTCTATAGAAATTCCCATTATAGATCAACAGATTATGCAATATACTAAAGAAAAATACAAGATCTACTTCTACAACAAAATTTGTGGAAGCTTAATCAAATATGAGCAAGATCAAATATAACACATATAACTGAGAATGAGAAATCAATCACACATGAACACAAAAGAATAACCCGGGGAAAGCCTCAGCCTAAAACCCCAATCTTTGTATTATCATACAAGTGGAAATATGTTCAGTATTACAAAAAGAATTAGCTCTCAAGCTATCATACTCTCTCTTCAATCAAACAATGATGCTCATAGACAGTCAAAGGCATCTCCAAACCTTCTCCTCTACCCTACAAGCCTCCTATTTCCTTGCGTAGTTTTTCCTGGGGTCCAGTGCTTCCACTTGTGTGAATTCCCACCTCACACTACTCACTTGGCTCAGAAATAACTACACAAACCTGAAGAATATAATTCCTTCCGCATGGATGAGTTTCCTATATAGGAAAAATCCTCCAACTGATAGTACACTGTCCCTTCCTCTGATCTCAACTGGGTCTCTGACTGAACTGACATGCATGAGTTATGTATGAGAGAATATTCAGTTATCTATAGAGCATCAATTACATGCATGCAAGCATTAACTAATTGAACTCTCAAATAATTCAACAAACTGTTTGAATTAATCTAACTAGACTTTACTCAGTTAACTGAGCCAACTAATTACAACTCAATATTACAACTCATCCTTATCTCTTTAACTGAGGGATAAATTCCTCAATCAATGGAGAAGCTGTTGCATGTCCCCACATAGACTTCATGTTTGATTTTCTACAACTAATTAACTCAAGATGAATTAATTAATTATTTTACAAACAACTACTAAGATCAAATTCAAATTTTACTTCTCTATTTAGTTCAGGGACTAACTAATATAGGAATCTAACCTGAAATGTTATTTGTAGCAATGCTATTTTTAGCACTTCCATTTTTCATTCCTTGTTGCTATGTCCAACACTGGTACTTGAACTACTATTTATAGCAGTGCTATTTTTAGCATTTCTTGTTTCCATTTTCAATAAAGTCTTCTTGTTATCCTGCAGCAATTTCTTTTTGATGTTGACTATGCTCTTGTTAGAGGACTCTACTAGACCATTTCCTTGTGGGTAATAGGCAGTAGAGTGACCAAGAACTATGTTATATTTATTGCAGAAATCAATCATTCTTTTAGACTTAAATGCAATAGTGTTATCAGTAATAATCTTATGAGGACAACCAAATCTCGAAAGAATTTTACCTTGCAAAAATTGAATAATGATTGAATCTGTGGCCTTCTTGGTTGCAATAGCTTCAATCCACTTAGTGAAATAATTCATAGCTATCAATATCCATTTTTGCTAAGCTGTGAAACTGGATGAATCTCCTTGATGAAGTCTAATCCCCACTATTGAAAAGGAACTTCCACTAAAATAGGCTTCAGAGGTAAAGGTAAAAATTTCTTCTTCCCTTCAAATATCTGACACTCATGACAATTGGAGAACCTTTTGTGCACATCAACAAACAATGAAGGCTAGTAAAAACCAAGTCTCAAGATTTTATTTACTATGGTTTTCCAGAAAGTATGCCCTCCACAGTCACCTTTATGAAACTCCTCCATTATTTTATTTGCGTCATCTTCTAACAACTAATTCAACAATACTCATCCTACATATTTCCAATATAAATACTGATCTATAATGCAGAATTTAGCAAATTTCAATTTAATAAACCTCGCCTTTGTCTTTGTCAAACTAGGTGGAGCTTGTAAATCCTACAAAACATAAATGATATTTGTGAACCGGGGAGAATATATCAACCTTTCTGGTCCCTGTTGGACCACTTCTTCATCGTTTTCTTGAGTGGCAATGATATTGATGTCCAATGCATGCAAGTTTGATTCAACGGTGATTTTAGCTAGTCCCTAACCCTTTATAAGTTTAGTGGGCTTAATTTCAATATCATACTCCAAAATAGCTATTATCCACTTAGCTCTCCTTCCTTTTGGGTCATCTTGAGTTAGAATCTCTTTCACTACAGAATTACGAACAAATGAAATTACATGAGAATGTAATATATAAACACTGAAATCCTCTAAAGCCTTTACCAATGCAAAATATTGCTTCTCCATTATGTTATATTACAAAGGAGAATCCTTTAATCCCCTATAGAAAAATACTATAGGCTTCTCACGACCTTCCTAGTTTTTCTTCATCAATATTGTTGTAATAGTGTGCTCTTAAGCAAAGGAGAAAATAATGAAATATTTTGTGTAGTCAAGACTAGCCAAAACAAGAGCATGAGTTAAGGCTAACTTTACCTTGCTAAATGACTTATTTTCTTCAACGGTCCACTTGATCTCACTATCTTTCATCAACATATTGGTGATGGCCCTTAAATTTTCAGCAACATTTGGAATGAATTGCCTCAGAAAATTAATCCTGCCAATAAAAGATTGCACTTCCTTTTTATTTCTTAGGGTATCAATCTTATGGATTGCTTCAATTATGCTTGGGTCAATTTTGATGCCATCTTTGGAGATTACGTGTCCAAGTAGCTTACCTTATTCCATTCTAAAAAGGGACTTCTTTGGATTCAAAGAGATACCATACTTCCTGTATTTCTTAAAAACTATCTTCAAATGTTGCAAATGATCTTCATCAAAATTAAAATACACAGTAATGTCATAAAGATAAATAACAATAAACCTATCTTTCTCATCATCAAAGGAAATTTCCATCACCTTCTGGAAGATTTCCTCTGCATTCATTATTCCAAAAGGCATCTTCACATACATAAATGTCCCCCATGGTGTGGTGAAGGTTGTTTTATCTTGATCCTCCGTGTTAACACCCAGGTTGTTCCCTATGACTCCCAAGGGAATACGGCCGGGGTAACCACTAACCAATCTTGGATCACTGTTTCTAGCCAAACTGTGATCAGAGAGGGCTCTCTCTTTATGATTTGTATCTGTTTGTGATAGGGTTTTAGGCTAGCTATTATGCACAGGTTTTGTTTATGTTTTGGTTGAAGAGTTTCTTTTAGGTCTTATGATGTAGTATTCAAAGAGTCAAATATCATTGGGCAATGGAGTCTATAGCAGTAGGTGTCTAGAAACTTTGAGATGAATTAGTGCAACTTACAGGGCCATTTGGATACTTCATAGAACAAATTTCGATTTATAACACAAACAGGTGAAAAAAACCAGTGAAAGCAATTAAGAATTTTCACTAAAGTATTCAAGTATTTCCACCAAACTAGGTATGAGAAACAGATAGATGCCTCAGGAGCAAAACTTGAATCCCTGGGGATGTCTATCACTGTAGAAGATATAGTTTTAAAGTGCAGCAATTAAGAATTACACTTCATTCACTGTATCTGAAGAAAACATGGATAATAGCTCAGATTGAGTTCAGGGTAATCAGTGATTAAATCCTGGAACTATTCTTCTACTTTGCTATTAAGTGTAAAACATTTAAACAATGAAAGAGAACAAAAGACTCGGAAACATGTAACACAGAGATTTAAGAAAGACTTATTGTTTTATGAAACACTCTGGAATCCTGCAACATTCACCATTCATCATCATGCATCAAGGTACGCCAAGCTTCGGAAATTCCATTCACCCTTTGTATTATTTCTCTGAGAATTTTACAGCAAATGAGATGCCTAAATCAAAATAACAACAACCCCTTAAGCTTCAGTCAGGGGCGAATATATACATACGATTTCACAAAAATATCTGAGTTCTAAGTTATCTCAGACTTAATGTTCTCACCAACTTTTGAGATATTATTATAAGAAATTTATTACAGCATTGAATACAAGATAAAGGCGTCTTGACGTTCTGTCAGAAGATATTTTGGCCCTTTGGGAGCTGCTAAGTCGGTCAGGATACTTTGATCAACTGCTGGAGAACCCGACTTTATGGCTCGTGCGCTGTATTTTGGGTCTACCACCTGTGATTGTGATTGCTGCTGTGGTGAGTAAATAGCCTTGCTGAGTTGGCTCAGCATCTGTCCTTTCCTTGTGGAGTTATTCACCAAAAATTCTGCCTGTGCATGACTGTTCATAAATTGGAGAAAATTAGCGCTACAGATTCTGGCCTGATAAAATTATCTGTGTCAAATTCCTCCATACTTCCTGTGTGGGCAATTGATGATTTATGATTGCCCCCATAGTCTCATCTGCTTCTGTATACTTAAATAAATTAGGTGGTGTATCAAACAGGTGATCAATTTCATTCATGATAAAAAACAAGTTATCCACCCTATCATACAAATTCTGCCCTGATGCTGGCCCTGTTTCTGCTGAGGTACTGGGCTGTTTTGCAATTTGTGATGCAGCATGGGCATCAACCCTTTTGATGTAATTTTCCAGGGTAAGCAGCCTTCCTACACTGCTTAATATGCTGGGGAGGCCTCTGTTTTGTAATGCCACAAATCTGTCCAGGAATTTGTTGATCTCGGTCTGCATATCCTGTGTTCTTCTCTCCAGCGTTCCAACTAGGCTTCTTAGTGTCAGGACTCTTTTAACTACTGAGATTGTTTCAGTCCTGTTAGTAATCCCCATGGTAGCTAGTTGAGAGCTAGTTTTGTTATTCAAAATAGTGATCATTCTGCTGGCAGCATCTGGCATGTGCCCCAAGCTTGCTCTAGCTCTCTGTACTTCCCTGTTTGCCTTGGTAATGAGTACTATTTGCTCATCCATAGTCTCAATATACTGCCACTGATTGGTGATGGATCGACCAATGTTGCCCCAGAGGACTGCTTTTAATTCTGCTGTTACTTTTTCTAGTGCGAGCTCTTTTTCTAGTTCAGCTATTCTCTTTTTTAGAGCTTTTATTTCTCTTTCCTTTGCTGCCTCATTCTGCTTGCTTTTATCAAATCTTTCATTCACCTTAGTCAAAGACTTTTTGACTTCATCAAGCTCTTTCATTTGGGATTCAAGAACTCGGATCTCAGCTTGCAACTTCTGCATATCCAGACTAGGAGTCTGCTCTGTTGTTGGTGTAGTTGTTGCTGTAGATGGTGCTGTAGTTCCCGTCTGCTGAGGAGGAATAGTAGTTATTGGAGTAGCTTCTTCAAGATTGATTACTTCCGGAGGGGGCTGGGAAGTTTGGCCCTCTTCTCTCTGTTTCAATGCTGTCTGTAATGCTGCCTTTGCAGCTTCTGATTGTCCTAGCTGGTCTTGAGTCCGAACCAGCTCCTTGTATAAGGATATCATCAAATCCGTAGCATCCTTTTCTAGCCTTTGCTGAGCAACTTCATCTGTTTGAGGATGGATGGTGGCTGGGAGCTTGATTTTCCTTCTTAAGGCAGCCATGTCTTGATCCCTTATCTTCAACAGTTCTTGGATCCCTTTAACATCTTTAGGATCATGTCCTATTTCTATAATTACCTCCTCCAAGGACTTGATTCTGTTGTCCTTGGCCTGTGATGATGCTCTCTCCAATTCCAGCTGAGAGGCTGTATTATCAAGGCTGCTCTTCAATTTGTAGTTTTCCAATGTTTCATCTGCCAAGGAGGCATACACCATTTCACCAGTTTGCTTATGCAGTTCGATTTTATCCATAGGGTGTATATCTTTGGCCAGAACCTCCATGTTGGTCCTTAGGTAATCCGAGGTAGATTGGGGATGCAGAGTTGTGGGCATGAAGTGACTCATGATCATTTTGCCTTCACTTACATCAAAGGCAGACATGAGTCTTTGCTGATTGGTGGGAGCCAGGTTCAGCAAATGATTGTACAGCTGTACTTTAATAGGATCACTTCTCCTTTTAATGTCGATAAACTGCTGTTTGATGCTTGACTGTCCTTCTCTGTGCTGGCTGGAGGAGCTGACCTCCCCTCCCATAGCTCTATCATGTTCATGCTGGAAAGAACTGGCTGATACTTCTCGGCTGGGTGGGCCCATGCCCGATGCTTGTCTTATTGCCTCATCATCTTCTGGGAAGTCATTCAACCTTTGCCTTTTCTCTCCCTGATCGATGGATGAAGTCAGGGGAGTCTCTCTATCTCTTTTCCTGGTTAAGTCCTCCTTTTGTGGGGTTTGGAGGACCGATGTATCAAAGGTAGTTTCTGCCCTGGGAGGCACTATATTCTGAGCCTGTTGCTCAGTGGGACTAGGAGTGTCAATCACCCTTTCTTGCTGCAAGGGTTGCTGTTCCTTAAGTGGCACTTCTTCTTGCTGCTGCCCTTGTTCCTGCTGTTCCATCTCTTCTTGCTGTTGTAGCAATGTCTCCACTTGTTCTTCTGTCAATGGAGGTGGCTGTTCCACCTGCTTCCCTTTATCTTTGCTTGCTGTCAGCGGTGCCTTCTCGGCAGTTTGCTGCTGTGTTGTTGATGATGTAGTAGCTGCTCCAAGCTGTCTTCTGTATGAATGAGGAACCTGTCCACAATTTTCCAAGTCAGCTTGCTTTTGTATATTTCTAGCTTCTCTTTCTAGAAGCTCTTCAGCAGTTATTTCTTCTTCTAAGGTACCCTCTTCCCAGCTTAAGGCATTGGCATACTGTTCAATCTCAGGTTGTCTCTTGTGTGCATAACCACCCAATTTGTATTTTATCCTCCTGAGGGAGATAGAATGATTGGGGTCATAGGGTATCCATTCAAAACTAGTTTGCAGTCTGAGGCCTTCCAGGATAGTGTTTGCCTCTTTCCATCCCTCCTCTTTTCTGTTATATAGGAAAGGACCCAGCTGGCTCCTTACCTTTAGCTGTGACTTCTTGTTCTTGCTCTGAAAATGCAGGTAGTCTGAGTTGCCAAACTGTCTGAAATATTCCAAGGCAAAAAGCCTCATGGGGACATACCTTGGCAACCTAAAAGGTGTCAACTCACAGCCATATATTCTGATGACTGTGTGGTTTTGGTAGAAGTACCAATTCCCAATGCTGTAGGACTTATTCAAATGGAGAATTCTCCTCATGTCATCGGTTAGTCTTGGAGGAGGAACACCATGCAATACTGTCAAGGCTGGATAAATGAATAAGTCAATGAACTCATTGTATGTGTAAGGTGACACAGATGTATAGTGGAAGACAGAGGTCCAGAACACGACTGATCTTGGATTTCCTTGGGCATTGAGTTGCTTCAAAGGAAAAGAGAAGGTAGCTGGTTGATAAAACAAGAAGAGGTGGTATATGTATGAGGTATACCTGAATAGTCTTTCTCTCTTTAAGTTCATAAACTGGTCATGGATTTTATCTGCAATGTATGTAGCATAATCATAATGCACAGCTGGGGGCTTACCAGGAGAGAATAGAGACAGCATTGCTATTATGGTTTCATCCACATCCTCCATTCCTTTGAATCCTAGGGCATAGCTGATCAAATCCACTAACATCCTGCCCAATTCATTCAAGTATTGATATCCAATAGGAGGAGTTCTGACTGATTCAGAGCCTGGTTTTACAAACAACTGATTGATTTTAATGATTTGGTCAATTGACAGCTTGCTCCCTTTCTTTATCAGGTTCTGCATATTGAGGGGGGTCAATTGCTTGGCAGTATGGAAGTGCAGCATCTCATTAATACTCTCTGGGGTGATCTGGAACAGGACTGAGCCTGTGGGGCTGATGACAGCTCTTTGATTTGGGTCATAGCATTCCTGGCAGCTGTATATCAACTCTGGCATAGGATTTACCTGGGGGAGGTTATAGATTGGCAGGTTTGAGTCCCAAATCCCCAAGATGTCTGCTCCACTCAGGTGCTGGGCTTTCAACTCATTCAGCATCTGGATATTATACTTGGAGCCCATAAGAAACCAGTCCAGCATTTGGTAATCCATATCTCCCAGGGCTTTCCACTCCAATTCCTGGTGAGGGGCATTGAGGGGCTTAATGTTGAGAGCAATGGGAGTCTCCATGATCTTCTTCAAAGTTCAACAATTGCAGGTGGATGGTTTAATGGAAGCAACACAGAATAGAAGTGATTTTCTGTAAAAGCAGTTTGTATCTCAGACAACAGAGGAGGAATTTACACAACAGCAATTGAAATACTGTTTGTTTCAGGAGCAGGGCTTCTCTATGGTCTCACTATGTCCTCTTTTAGCGGGTGAATTGAGTTTAACCAGACATTTGCCGGGAATACGCAGTGAATGTTGGTTTTGAGCGAAATTACAGGTATTAAGGCTCAGCTGGTGTTTTAGGGATTTCACAGTTGCAAATGTGGACGTGCAGAGGGAAATGGCCGGTGAAAATATAATTTTTATGGTGTCCTTAGCCCTCTGAGTAACTTTTATTTCAATAACAGGCGTATGGAGGGCAGCAAGCGGTAAATACCTGTTAATTGACGAACGGAGGTCGCATGGGCGTGCACGGTTGGAGCTGTGGAGGTCGCCTCGGTCAATCGAGCAGGTTGGCAAAAATTTGGACGTAAACGCTCATGCAGAAAAACAGTAGAGAAACGCACAAACAATGGGAAAAATAGACTTTTTTGGCTTAATATGGGCTTTTTATGATTTTGGCGCTTTTTAGTGATGACGTCGGCATGACGTCATTGGTGGGTCAAGGTCAAGTGACGTCAGCTGACGTCATCGGGTGACGTGTCAATACACTGTTGGTCCATGGGGGCGATGAGGTGGCAGCCATGTCAGCGGCCAGGTGGACGAATAACAGGGGCGAGGACAAGCGGATATGACGTGGCGAAGCATTAGTGGAAGACAGATGGCGGTTAGGACCGTAGCGGTTACGGTTAAGGCTAACCGCTACGGTCTCTCGGGGCGGTTTGGGTACGGCGCTGAAAGTGTCAGGCCTGGCTCCGAGAGACCTTATTGCTTGACACGTGGAGAGGCCCTGACGTGACGCAACGTCACCTTCTCGGGCGGTAAAGGACGGCTGCGGGGGCTGCTCCGATATCATCGTGGATCGTCGGATCTTCGGGCCTTGATCCGACGGTGGGCGGAGCAACAACATGCTCGGGTGATATGTGGGCGGAAAACTTTGGGTTGCGGGTTTTTAATAGTTTTTTCAATGTTTTTCATAAAATCAAACTGCGCGCTAACCCTTTGGAAATGCGCCAGAGGCGGGTTTTTTGACTTTGGGTAATTCTTGCAAAGGTTTTAAGGGGTAAAAGAGGGTTTACAAGGGTTTTTCAATGCAAATGGTGGTTTGAGGAGCGAGTTGGCTTGTAGCAAGGGGGAATGGGATGTGATAGGTTCACCAAGGTGACCAGAGGTCTCTTTGGTTCCTTTTGAAGAGCATATGGCTATAATGCCAAGGGGAGGAGTATTTACAAGATTTTGGGGCTTTATACACCATAGTGTTAGTATTATTAGGGGAGGGGTAAGATAAGGGAGCTATATAGTAGAATTAGAGGTTAATATGAATGAGGGGAGCAAATGAAGGGGACTTTACTGTGTTTATGTAAAGTTGATTTAGTTTTGAGAGTAGATCAAAATGAAAAGATCTTAGACAAGAAATGTGGCTTCTGAAAGAACAAGAACCATCATAAAACCATGATCTCTCTTCATAAATCTCAGCTAAAGAAAGGGAATGTTAGTAATGGAATGAAGGGGGAGAGGGAGGTTAGTCATGCTCCTTGCTGTAATTTGATGGAATTCACCACTTTGTCCATTGATAGATTTTTGCCTTGGCAAAACACCTCTTGACATGTGTGAAATGGTGAAAATACCTTTTCTGCAACCACAACTGCTTACCCAGCTACTTTCCTAACATTTTTTTGTTTCTCCTTGGAGGGTGCATTTAGGCTTGCAAACCCTTACTTGCCTATTCTTTTCTTTGGCTTTTTCTTTATTCTTTTCTATCTACTTCTACCCTTATCTCTTCCAAGGTCCCAGATTAAGCTGTTGGGAACCTTTACTTCTCTACCTAAACTACTTGTCTACCAAGATTAAACAGTTTGGACAGACTTCTTTCTCTATTCTATAACTCAAAATTGAAACATGGCATGATCCAGGTTAAACTGTTGAATCATCCACAAAATTGAAATAAGGTCCTCAATATTTGAAACAGATTACACACCTCTTGTTCTCTAGGAAATATGGGATCTTTGTAATACCAAAGCAGAGCATATTTGGACTTTCCTTGGCCAATCATGAAATATGAAACCTATTAGTATAGGTATCCAACAGTGGCTCCACATGGGGATGGTTTTTCTTCTGAAAGACCAAGAACAGCAGGTCAGATTGCCTTGTTCTTTGACTGCCCATCCCAATCTCTGAAATTTGCTGCAAAAATGTGTCAAAATTGTGTGCTTCTTTCTTGGAAGACCTCTGATTCTACTTGCCTCTAGCTGGTTGGTGAATCACTTGAAAAACTGTATTTTATAATCTAAAACAGAAAACAATATTTACATCTGCATATATACCATGAATCCTTAGTTTCCATTCATGGGGAATAGTCAAAGTAGTGCTTCAGCATCCTGCCATTGACAGGACCTTCATCCAAGTCAGTTTCAGTCAGACTTTTAAGGAAGTAAGTGTTGTTACCTTGTACTGCTTGGACAGCAAATGGTCCTCTCCATAAAGAGTCCAACTTTCCATGTTTTCCTTTCTCCTCTCTTCTTGCATCCCACTTTAAGACTTTGTCCCCCACATTGAAATCTTATGCTTTGGTTCTCCTATCAAAGGCCTTTTTCAATTTCTCTTGTAGTATCTGCGCTCTGCTGAAAACTTGTTCTCTAGTTTGCTGTAAACAGATTACCTAATTGATCCTCCTTTGCATATCATTTGGCTCTGCTTGGCTCTCTTGCAGAAGTTTCATAACCGGCACTCCTAGTGATGAAGGAAATTTGGCTTCTAATCCGTAGACTAACTCATATGGGCTGGTCCCAATAGATCTTTTTGTTGTTAGTCTATCTGCCCATAAAGCATTTACTAGTTTCTTGTGCCAGTTCTTTTTGTTCTCTTCCAGCACTTTCTTTATGATATTTATTAAACTTTTGTTTGATGATTCAGCAAGGCCATTTCCTTGAGGATAGTAAGCAGTAGAATGGCCCAAAGTGATGTGAAATTTATGGCAGAAGTTCACCATTTTTTTGGATCTGAAGGCAGCAGCATTGTCTGTTATTATCTTGTCCGGACAGCCAAATCTAGCCAGTATATTGTTTTCCAGAAACTGAATGATTACTGAATCATTTGCTTGTCTGCATGGGGCAGCTTCAATCCACTTGGTGAAGTAGTCTGTTGCTGTTAAAATCCATCTGTGTTGGCCTGAGGATGAGGGATGAATTTCCCCAATGAAATCCAAACCCCATTGTTGGAAAGGTCTCTCTGTTGCAATGGGCTTCAAAGGGAGTGGCAGCAACTGTCTTTTGCCTTCAAACAGTTGGCATTTGTGGCATGAGGCTGTAAATTTCTTAACATCAGAGAACATGGTGGGCCAGTAATAACCAGCCCTCAATATTTTGTCCACAGTGGACTTCTAGTACAAATGTCCACCACAGTCTCCAGCATGGAAGTCTTGCATGATATTGTTAGTTTCATTCTCTATTAGACAGTGCAGCAATATACCTTCATGGTTTTTCCAAAGTAAGTTTCCATCTATCACACAAAATCTAGATGTTTTCATTTTTAGGAACCTACACTTAGTTCTGGACAGTCCTGGGGGAGCACACAGGTTTTGTAACACGTAGCAGATATCAGAGTACCAAGGAGATTGTTCAAAGGCTACATTGATCTTTGGAGTCGCCAGCTCTGTTCCACTGTCCAGTTGGTTGATATCTAAGGCTTGGAAATTTGCTTCTGTCATTAATTTGGCCAAACCTTGCCCTTTTATTAGCTTTGTGGGTTTTATTTCAATGTCGAATTCTAGTATATTGGCAATCCATTTTCCTCTCCTGCCCTCTAAGTTTTCTTGGGTGAGAATGTCTTTGACAATAGGACTTGGTACATAAGCCACAACATGGGAGTAAAGGATGTAAATCCTAAAGTCTTTAATAGCTTTGATCAAAGCGTAGGCTTGCTTCTCCATAATTTGATAGTTTAGAGGGGCATCTCTAAGAGCTCTGCTGAAAAAGGCAATAGGCTTCTCATTCCCTTGGTCATCTTTCTATAATAAAACAGCAGCAATAGTATGTTGGGAGGCAAAGGAGAAAATGATAAAGTCTCTGTCAAACTGAGGATTGGTCAACACTGGGGTTTGAGTCAAGGCCAATTTTATACTTTCAAAGGCTTGTTTTGCTTCAACAGTCCATTTGACCTTTGAATCTTTCTTTAGCATATTGTTTAGTAATCTGATTAATTCTGCTAAATTAGGGATAAACCTTCTTAAAAAGTTGATTTTCCCTAAGAATCCTTGCAATTCCTTGACATTCCTTGGGTGAGGCATTTGTAGGATAGCTTGTATCCTATCTGGATCAATTCTTATGCCATCTTTTGAAATAATGTGTCCTAAAAGTTTCCCTTCTTCCAAGCCAAATAATGACTTCTTGGGGTTTAAGGAAATGCCATATTTCCTACATGTTATGAAAATCTGTCTCAAATGTTTCAAGTGTTCTTGGTCAGATTTTGAAAAGGGTGTTAGATCATCTAAGTAAATGACCAAAAAGTCATGAATCTCTTTTGCAAAAGCAATGTCCATTGCTCTTTGAAACGTTGCCCCTGCGTTTTTCAGTCCAAAGGGCATTTTCACATACTTGAAAGTTCCCCATGGGGTTGTAAATGCAGTTTTGTCTTGGTCATCAGGGTGTACTAGGATTTGATTGAAGCCTGAGAATCCATCAAGCAATGATATCCTTGAAGCCCCTACTACTCTTTGAAGAATGTGATCCATTTTGGGTAAAGGGTAGTTATCTTTGAGTGATACTTGATTCAAATTCCTTAAGTCTACACAAAGTCTAATCTCACCAGTTTTCTTTCTTGTAGGGACCAAATTTGAAATCCACTCAGAGAACCTGATTGGTGCTATGATACCAGCTTTGAACATTTTATGTAATTCTTTTTCAATGGAAGGAAGGAGCATAGGATTGATCCTTCTCAATTTCTGTTTGAATGGTTTTTGATTAGGCTTGAGGGGAATGGTGTGCTGGATGACAGAAGTATCATAGGACTTTAGATCCTCATAACCCCAAGCAAAAAAATCTTGAAACTCTTTAAAGAGATCAATGTATTTGGGTTTTTGATCAGGGGGCAAAGCAGCAGATAGTTTTATTATTTTAGGCTTGTCAGTGGTACCAATGTTGCATTCTTCAATTGCTGCATCTAATGGCTGCATTTTTGGTTTCCTGGGGACATCATTTGAATCAAAAATGTCTTCTAATGGGGTAAGGCCTACTGGAAGGAAATTGTCCTTAAGTTGTATGATTTCAGCTTCAGCGCTGCTCATCTCTTCACAGTCAATTTGGTGAATTTGGTGAATGTTTTCATTGTTGAAAATAGTTGGACTCAGTAATTGTTTTGCTGTTCTAGGTGACATTGGGTGAGCAGACTGTTGAAACAGTATTTGTGATTGACTTGCTCCATCAATATCAATATTTAATCCTGTGAACTCTTGTTGCAAGGTTAAAAAATTGTTTATTTGCATGTCATCCTCAAATACTTGCCATTTTTTAACATTGTTTGGAATAGAGGGTCTGTATTTGACCTCGGCTGTGAAACAGTTATTGGGTTCTAATGGGAATTCGAAGGTGCTGGCAAACGTTGCCAAGCTGTGTGCATGGAGATTGTGGCCCCTTGAAATTTTTGTGATAACACACTCAGAGAAGGTCTCTAATATTTCAATTACAGCAGATCTGTAGGACCTCAATCTTTTGTCATTGGTGACAAAGTTTCCTTTCACTTGTTGAATTACTAGATCAGAGTCTCCCATGATGGAGAGTTTAGGAGTTTGTAATGACCTTGCTAGTTTGAGACCGAGCAACAAAGCTTCGTATTCTGCCATGTTGTTAGTGCATCTAAAATTCAATCTATAAGCCCTGCCTTCTGCATACTCTTTCTCTTTGTTATGTATCCACACTCCAGCTCCTGCTCCTAGCTTGTTAACTGAGCCATCAAATTCTAGGACCCACAGGATGTCTTGCTGAACAGGAGATTTAAAATTCTGTTCATGGGATGGCAATGTGAGCATGAGTTGGGGTTTCTTTTCCCATTTGTTTTCTAGGACAATTTCATCACTTTTTTGACAATCTTTGACAACTAGAGGAGGGATACTGTGTATTGTTGGGCTGATTAATGTTTGGCAGGTGGTACTTGTTTGATCAATGTTTTGTTCTTGTATGAGTGCTTCGGTCCTAATATCTTTGTTTGAGAGGCTTGTGCTGTCATTGAAGAGGATGAAGGAGTCTATGTCCGAATGGACAGCATATATTGGAAAATTTTGAGGCTTTTCTTCACTGCTGACCATATACTTCATGAGTGTTTCCCTGTAAAGTCTTTTTGGTTGCCCAAAGACAGAGATGGTTGCATATGACATATCTAATTGCAGGGAGCCTTGGAGCTTGGCTCCCCATGATCTTGATAACAGCATCCCATATTTGGGTGGGATATCAGCGACTACAACATCCATTAGAATGGTTTTGTTGGGGAATTGAACCAGGGACACACATAAATCTTTTATTAGGCCCAAACATTTGACTTGGCTAGAATCAAAGGAAAACAGGTCTTTGTATGGTCTTGTTACATCCAAATTCAATCTTTCCATGACTGCTTTTGGCATAAGGTTGTGAGAGGCGCCTGAGTCGAACATTGCATTATGCAGTATTTTATCGTGAACATGCAGGCTGACATAAAAAGGTAAAACCCCTGTGACTATTGTTTTTCCATCTACCTCTGGGCCAAACAGTAATTCTGGAGTGTCATCTAGCACATTTACATCATCTTTGCTATTAGTGAGTTGAAGGGAGTTCTTGATCTGCTGTTTATAGATATCATGCTTGGCTAGCTCTGAGAGAGGAATTGCTATTTTTAGCTTGCCAATCTCTGTGCCTAGGTCAAAAGGTTTGTCAACTTGGGTTTTAGAGTCACGGGTAGCAGTCTTTTCTTTGTTCACTAAATCTTCTTGTTGGATTTCATCTTGATTTTGAAACCTGCCCCTTATACTCATGTCTTGAGGGGTAATGTTTGGATTAGGGTGAGAGGAGGAGGTTGCCATGGGCTGTTGTAGTGGGGACAGTAGTTCAGTAACCTCCTCAACCACTACTTCTTTTGTAGGCAAGTTTGTTTTGTCATTAGGTTATGTGACTGAGGTTTCTTTAAACTGCTGTTTTTCCTTTATCTTTTCAGGCTGATTTACATTTACAGTCCTACTCCTTAGTTTGTATTGTTTATGGACTTCATAGACAGCAGTATCATATCCTTGTTTAAAGTCAAAGGATTCTCCTGTTTTAGTTTGGAATGTTTTGCTTTCATCCTCCTCATGGTCTTCTTGTGTTAAGAAAACATGGCTTTTACCATCCAGACCTATTAAGTTGATTTCAGGATCTTCATTGAGCTGATTGTCTGTGGAAGTTTCTGCATAGTTTTCTTGAAAAGGGGGTCTAATATCTTGGTCAGCACTTGTTTTTCCTATGTTTGGGTTCTGATTTCTCCTAAAATTTGGGTTTCTAGGAGGGTTGCTTTGTGATGCCTCCCATGATGATTTTCTTTCAACCGATTCCACTCTTTCACCCAATCTCTTCATGCTGTTTAGTATTGCATCCAGCTTCTGATCAAAACCTGAGGGCTCTTCTCTGAAGCCAGCTTTCTTTTCCAACTTTGCCCTGTTTCTTTTGGCAATTAGGTTAGCCTCTACAGTGACTGCAACCCTTTGAGCTTCTGCAAGGGTTGGAGGATCTCTTTCTTTCAATTGATAAGCCATATCCGAATCAAAACCGTCAGGGAAGTTATACAGGGCCAAATCAGGAGGGGGCCTTAAGTTCTGTGGGATAGCATTATATACATTGTTAAACCTAGCACAATATTCCAAAACTGTTTCTTGGGGACCTCTTTTAATAGTGTTATATTCCCCAAGTATGTGGAGGGGATCTTTCTTTTTCTCCCATCTCTCAGTAAAGACTTCGTAAAGCTGATCAGGTGTTGCAATGGAGTTTGCATTGAGGGATCTGAACCAAGTTCTAACATCCCCAGTTAAACTTTGAACAAAAATTCTCATCCTGACGCTGTTATCATCTATTTCATAGGTCTCAAAGTGGTCTTGCATCTTCTTAGCATGCTGGACAGCTGTCAAAGGGCCATGGGAGTCAAAAAATGAGATTTTGGTTTGGTAATCCTGGGGTAGAGCTGGAGCATTAGCAGGTATCTGCAGAGGTGCATACCTGTTAGCCATGTTTATGGGATTTACAGGGTTGACAGGAATAAATGGGACAACAGGGATTACAGGTGTGACAGGGTTAATGGTATGAGTAACAAGCGGGGAACTGGTTGAAAGAGTATGTGCAGATGGTGAAGATGGGAGAGGAGGGCTTTGAGGTGTTGATGATGAACTAGGGGAACTAGGGGTGGACCGGAAAAGAACTTTGCAAGGAGTAGGAATAAGGATAGGTCGATCTGAACTTATATCTGAATCAGCAGGCTTCTCCTGCTTTTGCTGTCTCCTTATGTTCTTTGGAATGATATTTGGATTATCAACAATGATAGGTTGATTAGGGTCAGGGTTTGCCCTAGTGTGCCTTGGGTTTCTTTTGGGAGCCAGCTTCTAATTTCTTTTGAATTTGTACAAGAAGTTTATATATATGCAAGGACTGGATGAAAATTTTGGAATGGCTATATATGTTTCAAAGCTAGGATGAAGATTCCCTAATCAGCTCTTCCCTAAAGCTGTTCCTGTGGCACAGAAACAGTCCTAAGGCCTCTTGGCTAGTTTCGGGCTTGATGGTAGCTACGGAAGATAGATAGTAATTGAAAAATCTTTATGAAGTCCCCAGTGGAGTCGCCAATTATGTTAACACCCAGGTTGTTCCCTATGACTCCCAAGGGAATACGGCCGGGGTAACCACTAACCAATCTTGGATCACTGTTTCTAGCCAAACTGTGATCAGAGAGGGCTCTCTCTTTATGATTTGTATCTGTTTGTGATAGGGTTTTAGGCTAGCTATTATGCACAGGTTTTGTTTATGTTTTGGTTGAAGAGTTTCTTTTAGGTCTTATGATGTAGTATTCAAAGAGTCAAATATCATTGGGCAATGGAGTCTATAGCAGTAGGTGTCTAGAAACTTTGAGATGAATTAGTGCAACTTACAGGGCCATTTGGATACTTCATAGAACAAATTTCGATTTATAACACAAACAGGTGAAAAAAACCAGTGAAAGCAATTAAGAATTTTCACTAAAGTATTCAAGTATTTCCACCAAACTAGGTATGAGAAACAGATAGATGCCTCAGGAGCAAAACTTGAATCCCTGGGGATGTCTATCACTGTAGAAGATATAGTTTTAAAGTGCAGCAATTAAGAATTACACTTCATTCACTGTATCTGAAGAAAACATGGATAATAGCTCAGATTGAGTTCAGGGTAATCAGTGATTAAATCCTGGAACTATTCTTCTACTTTGCTATTAAGTGTAAAACATTTAAACAATGAAAGAGAACAAAAGACTCGGAAACATGTAACACAGAGATTTAAGAAAGACTTATTGTTTTATGAAACACTCTGGAATCCTGCAACATTCACCATTCATCATCATGCATCAAGGTATGCCAAGCTTCGGAAATTCCATTCACCCTTTGTATTATTTCTCTGAGAATTTTACAGCAAATGAGATGCCTAAATCAAAATAACAACAACCCCTTAAGCTTCAGTCAGGGGCGAATATATACATACGATTTCACAAAAATATCTGAGTTCTAAGTTATCTCAGACTTAATGTTCTCACCAACTTTTGAGATATTATTATAAGAAATTTATTACAGCATTGAATACAAGATAAAGGCGTCTTGACGTTCTGTCAGAAGATATTTTGGCCCTTTGGGAGCTGCTAAGTCGGTCAGGATACTTTGATCAACTGCTGGAGAACCCGACTTTATGGCTCGCGCGCTGTATTTTGGGTCTGCCACCTGTGATTGTGATTGCTGCTGTGGTGAGTAAATAGCCTTGCTGAGTTGGCTCAGCATCTGTCCTTTCCTTGTGGAGTTATTCACCAAAAATTCTGCCTGTGCATGACTGTTCATAAATTGGAGAAAATTAGCGCTACAGATTCTGGCCTGATAAAATTATCTGTGTCAAATTCCTCCATACTTCCTGTGTGGGCAATTGATGATTTATGATTGCCCCCATAGTCTCATCTGCTTCTGTATACTTAAAGAAATTAGGTGGTGTATCAAACAGGTGATCAATTTCATTCATGATAAAAAACAAGTTATCCACCTTATCATACAAATTCTGCCCTGATGCTGGCCCTGTTTCTGCTGAGGTACTGGGCTGTTTTGCAATTTGTGATGCAGCATGGGCATCAACCCTTTTGATGTAATTTTCCAGGGTAAGCAGCCTTCCTACACTGCTTAATATGCTGGGGAGGCCTCTGTTTTGTAATGCCACAAATCTGTCCAGGAATTTGTTGATCTCGGTCTGCATATCCTGTGTTCTTCTCTCCAGCGTTCCAACTAGGCTTCTTAGTGTCAGGACTCTTTTAACTACTGAGATTGTTTTAGTCCTGTTAGTAATCCCCATGGTAGCTAGTTGAGAGCTAGTTTTGTTATTCAAAATAGTGATCATTCTGCTGGCAGCATCTGGCATGTGGCCCAAGCTTGCTCTAGCTCTCTGTACTTCCCTGTTTGCCTTGGTAATGAGTACTATTTGCTCATCCATAGTCTCAATATACTGCCACTGATTGGTGATGGATCGACCAATGTTGCCCCAGAGGACTGCTTTTAATTCTGCTGTTACTTTTTCTAGTGCAAGCTCTTTTTCTAGTTCAGCTATTCTCTTTTTTAGAGCTTTTATTTCTCTTTCCTTTGCTGCATCATTCTGCTTGCTTTTATCAAATCTTTCATTCACCTTAGTCAAAGACTTTTTGACTTCATCAAGCTCTTTCATTTGGGATTCAAGAACTCGGATCTCAGCTTGCAACTTCTGCATATCCAGACTAGGAGTCTGCTCTGTTGTTGGTGTAGTTGTTGCTGTAGATGGTGCTGTAGTTCCCGTCTGCTGAGGAGGAAGAGTAGTTATTGGAGTAGCTTCTTCAAGATTGATTACTTCCGGAGGGGGCTGGGAAGTTTGGCCCTCTTCTCTCTATTTCAATGCTGTCTGTAATGCTGCCTTTGCAGCTTCTGATTGTCCTAGCTGGTCTTGAGTCCGAACCAGCTCCTTGTATAAGGATATCATCAAATCCGTAGCATCCTTTTCTAGCCTTTGCTGAGCAACTTCATCTGTTTGAGGATGGATGGTGGCTGGGAGCTTGATTTTCCTTCTTAAGGCAGCCATGTCTTGATCCCTTATCTTCAACAGTTCTTGGATCCCTTTAACATCTTTAGGATCATGTCCTATTTCTATAATTACCTCCTCCAAGGACTTGATTCTGTTGTCCTTGGCCTGTGATGATGCTCTCTCCAATTCCAGCTGAGAGGCTGTATTATCAAGGCTGCTCTTCAATTTGTAGTTTTCCAATGTTTCATCTGCCAAGGAGGCATACACCATTTCACCAGTTTGCTTATGCAGTTCGATTTTATCCATAGGGTGTATATCTTTGGCCAGAACCTCCATGTTGGTCCTTAGGTAATCCGAGGTAGATTGGGGATGCAGAGTTGTGGGCATGAAGTGACTCATGATCATTTTGCCTTCACTTACATCAAAGGCAGACATGAGTCTTTGCTGATTGGTGGGAGCCAGGTTCAGCAAATGATTGTACAGCTGTACTTTAATAGGATCACTTCTCCTTTTAATGTCGATAAACTGCTGTTTGATGCTTGACTGTCCTTCTCTGTGCTGGCTGGAGGAGCTGACCTCCCCTCCCATAGCTCTATCATGTTCATGCTGGAAAGAACTGGCTGATACTTCTCGGCTGGGTGGGCCCATGCCCGATGCTTGTCTTATTGCCTCATCATCTTCTGGGAAGTCATTCAACCTTTGCCTTTTCTCTCCCTGATCGATGGATGAAGTCAGGGGAGTCTCTCTATCTCTTTTCCTGGTTAAGTCCTCCTTTTGTGGGGTTTGGAGGACTGATGTATCAAAGGTAGTTTCTGCCCTGGGAGGCACTATATTCTGAGCATGTTGCTCAGTGGGACTAGGAGTGTCAATCACCCTTTCTTGCTGCAAGGGTTGCTGTTCCTTAAGTGGCACTTCTTCTTGCTGCTGCCCTTGTTCCTGCTGTTCCATCTCTTCTTGCTGTTGTAGCAATGTCTCCACTTGTTCTTCTGTCAATGGAGGTGGCTGTTCCACCTGCTTCCCTTTATCTTTGCTTGCTGTCAGCGGTGCCTTCTCGGCAGTTTGCTGCTGTGTTGTTGATGATGTAGTAGCTGCTCCAAGCTGTCTTCTGTATGAATGAGGAACCTGTCCACAATTTTCCAAGTCAGCTTGCTTTTGTATATTTCTAGCTTCTCTTTCTAGAAGCTCTTCAGCAGTTATTTCTTCTTCTAAGGTACCCTCTTCCCAGCTTAAGGCATTGGCATACTGTTCAATCTCAGGTTGTCTCTTGTGTGCATAACCACCCAATTTGTATTTTATCCTCCTGAGGGAGATAGAATGATTGGGGTCATAGGGTATCCATTCAAAACTAGTTTGCAGTCTGAGGCCTTCCAGGATAGTGTTTGCCTCTTTCCATCCCTCCTCTTTTCTGTTATATAGGAAAGGACCCAGCTGGCTCCTTACCTTTAGCTGTGACTTCTTGTTCTTGCTCTGAAAATGCAGGTAGTCTGAGTTGCCAAACTGTCTGAAATATTCCAAGGCAAAAAGCCTCATGGGGACATACCTTGGCAACCTAAAAGGTGTCAACTCACAGCCATATATTCTGATGACTGTGTGGTTTTGGTAGAAGTACCAATTCCCAATGCTGTAGGACTTATTCAAATGGAGAATTCTCCTCATGTCATCGGTTAGTCTTGGAGGAGGAACACCATGCAATACTGTCAAGGCTGGATAAATGAATAAGTCAATGAACTCATTGTATGTGTAAGGTGACACAGATGTATAGTGGAAGACAGAGGTACAGAACACGACTGATCTTGGATTTCCTTGGGCATTGAGTTGCTTCAAAGGAAAAGAGAAGGTAGCTGGTTGATAAAACAAGAAGAGGTGGTATACGTATGAGGTATACCTGAATAGTCTTTCTCTCTTTAAGTTCATAAACTGGTCATGGATTTTATCTGCAATGTATGTAGCATAATCATAATGCACAGCTGGGGGCTTACCAGGAGAGAATAGAGACAGCATTGCTATTATGGTTTCATTCACATCCTCCATTCCTTTGAATCCTAGGGCATAGCTGATCAAATCCACTAACATCCTGCCCAATTCATTCAAGTATTGATATCCAATAGGAGGAGTTCTGACTGATTCAGAGCCTGGTTTTACAAACAACTGATTGATTTTAATGATTTGGTCAATTGACAGCTTGCTCCCTTTCTTTATCAGGTTCTGCATATTGAGGGGGGTCAATTGCTTGGCAGTATGGAAGTGCAGCATCTCATTAATACTCTCTGGGGTGATCTGGAACAGGACTGAGCCTATGGGGCTGATGACAGCTCTTTGATTTGGGTCATAGCATTCCTGGCAGCTGTATATCAACTCTGGCATAGGATTTACCTGGGGGAGGTTATAGATTGGCAGGTTTGAGTCCCAAATCCCCAAGATGTCTGCTCCACTCAGGTGCTGGGCTTTCAACTCATTCAGCATCTGGATATTATACTTGGAGCACATAAGAAACCAGTCCAGCATTTGGTAATCCATATCTCCCAGGGCTTTCCACTCCAATTCCTGGTGAGGGGCATTGAGGGGCTTAATGTTGAGAGCAATGGGAGTCTCCATGATCTTCTTCAAAGTTCAACAATTGCAGGTGGATGGTTTAATGGAAGTAACACAGAATAGAAGGGATTTTCTGTAAAAGCAGTTTGTATCTCAGACAACAAAGGAGGAATTTACACAACAGCAATTGAAATACTGTTTGTTTCAGGAGCAGGGCTTCTCTATGGTCTCACTATGTTCTCTTTTAGCGGGTGAATTGAGTTTAACCAGACATTTGCCGGGAATACGCAGTGAATGTTGGTTTTGAGCGAAATTACAGGTATTAAGGCTCAGCTGGTGTTTTAGGGACTTCACAGTTGCAAATGTGGACGTGCAGAGGGAAATGGCCGGTGAAAATATAATTTTTATGGTGTCCTTAGCCCTCTGAGTAACTTTTATTTCAATAACAGGCGTATGGAGGGCAGCAAGCGGTAAATACCTGTTAATTGACGAACGGAGGTCGCATGGGCGTGCACGGTTGGAGCTGTGGAGGTCGCCTCGGTCAATCGAGCAGGTTGGCAAAAATTTGGACGTAAACGCTCATGCAGAAAAACAGTAGAGAAACGCACAAACAATGGGAAAAATAGACGTTTTTTGGCTTAATATGGGCTTTTTATGATTTTGGTGCTTTTTAGTGATGACGTCGGCATGACGTCATTGGTGAGTCAAGGTCAAGTGACGTCAGCTGACGTCATCGGGTGACGTGTCAATACACTGTTGGTCCATGGGGGCGATGAGGTGGCAGCCATGTCAGCGGCCAGGTGGACGAATAACAGGGGCGAGGACAAGCGGATATGACGTGGCGAAGCATTAGTGGAAGACAGATGGCGGTTAGGACCGTAGCGGTTACGGTTAAGGCTAACCGCTACGGTCTCTCAGGGCGGTTTGGGTACGGCGCTGAAAGTGTCAGGCCTGGCTCCGAGAGACCTTATTGCTTGACACGTGGAGAGGCCCTGACGTGACGCAATGTCACCTTCTCGGGCGGTAAAGGACGGCTACGGGGGCTGCTCCGATATCATCGTGGATCGTCGGATCTTCGGGCCTTGATCCGACGGTGGGCGGAGCAACAACATGCTCGGGTGATATGTGGGCGAAAAACTTTGGGTTGCGGGTTTTTAATAGTTTTTTCAATGTTTTTCATAAAATCAAACTGCGCGCTAACCCTTTGGAAATGCGCCAGAGGCGGGTTTTTTGACTTTGGGTAATTCTTGCAAAGGTTTTAAGGGGTAAAAGAGGGTTTACAAGGGTTTTTCAATGCAAATGGTGGTTTGAGGAGCGAGTTGGCTTGTAGCAAGGGGGAATGGGATGTGATAGGTTCACCAAGGTGACCAGAGGTCTCTTTGGTTCCTTTTGAAGAGCATATGGCTATAATGCCAAGGGGAGGAGTATTTACAAGATTTTGGGGCTTTATACACCATAGTGTTAGTATTATTAGGGGAGGGGTAAGATAAGGGAGCTATATAGTAGAATTAGAGGTTAATATGAATGAGGGGAGCAAATGAAGGGGACTTTACTGTGTTTATGTAAAGTTGATTTAGTTTTGAGAGTAGATCAAAATGAAAAGATCTTAGACAAGAAATGTGGCTTCTGAAAGAACAAGAACCATCATAAAACCATGATCTCTCTTCATAAATCTCAGCTAAAGAAAGGGAATGTTAGTAATGGAATGAAGGGGGAGAGGGAGGTTAGTCATGCTCCTTGCTGTAATTTGATGGAATTCACCACTTTGTCCATTGATAGATTTTTGCCTTGGAAAAACACCTCTTGACATGTGTGAAATGGTGAAAATACCTTTTCTGCAACCACAACTGCTTACCCAGCTACTTTCCTAACATTTTTTTGTTTCTCCTTGGAGGGTGCATTTAGGCTTGCAAACCCTTACTTGCCTATTCTTTTCTTTGGCTTTTTCTTTATTCTTTTCTATCTACTTCTACCCTTATCTCTTCCAAGGTCCCAGATTAAGCTGTTGGGAACCTTTACTTCTCTACCTAAACTACTTGTCTGCCAAGATTAAACAGTTTGGACAGACTTCTTTCTCTATTCTATAACTCAAAATTGAAACATGGCATGATCCAGGTTAAACTGTTGAATCATCCACAAAATTGAAATAAGGTCCTCAATATTTGAAACAGATTACACACCTCTTGTTCTCTAGGAAATATGGGATCTTTGTAATACCAAAGCAGAGCATATTTGGACTTTCCTTGGCCAATCATGAAATATGAAACCTATTAGTATAGGTATCCAACACTCCGGATGTACCAAAATCTGATTGTACTTGGAGAAGCCATCAAGCAATGAAATCCCGCTAGAACCAACTACCCTCTGCAATATGTGATCCATCTTTGGCAATGGGTAATTGCCTTTGAGGGAGACCTTATTGAGGTTCAGAAAATAAACACATAGCCTTATCTCTCTGGTCTTTTTCCTCACTGGAACAAAATTTGACAACCACTTAGGAAACCTCAAAGGGATAATAATCTTTGCATCAAATGTTTTTCTTACCTCTTTCTCAATTAAGTGCAACAAAATAGGTTTAGTCCTTCTTAGTTTTGCTTAAATGTTTTATGTCCTTCCTTGATAGGAATGGTGTGATGGATGATGCTTGTATCATAGGCCTTCAAGTCTTCATACCCCCATGCAAAGACATCAGAATACTCCCTCATTAGATAATGTATTTTTTCTTCTCTTCCAGAGTGAAAGGCTTAGAAAGTTTTACAATTTTTGGTTTTTCATCGGTTTTTATGTTACAGTCCTCCACTTCAACCTCAACAGATAATATTTTGGGCTTATGAGCTACAACATTGAAATAAAACAATTCCTCCAAAGGAAGTAAGCCTCTCAAGATCACATTATCTTTTAGCTATAAAAATTCAAGGTCTTCCTCATGCTTGTAAAGACTCTCCCTAATCTGATTATGTCAATTCCCTCTTCACCATTATCAAAACTATTCCCATCATCAATATGCAGATTTGAAAATTCTCCCTTTAATTGCAATTTAATTATCTAGTTGTTTGTCATTATCAAAGGCTTGCCAATATATGATGTTGTCTGGTATTACCTCAATCTCATACTTCCTATTTGGATGAATAGGAATCTTAAATGTACTTTCTTATGTGGCCAATGCATCAGCGATTGCTATTTGATTGTTAGGAATCATAGATAAATTGTATTATGGAAAACATTGCAGAAAATATAAAACAACTTTCCTATATGCCCTCATTCTAGGATGATTGGTTGAATACTCACCTTTAGTTTTCTTTATGATCAGTTCTAAATCTCCATGGACTAAAATCATTTTGGCTCCTAACCTTTTCAATATCTTCAACCTGAAAATCAGTGCCTCATATTCAACAACATTGTTGGTACATTTAAAAGAAAGTTTGAAAGAATAAGTCTTTGACTAGCCTAATTTCGGGCTCATAACCCACACACCATCTCCAACTTCTTTCTTGTTGACTTCCCCATCAAAATCCATATTCCACAAACCTTATTCGTCATCATCATTTTCTGTTTTAGCCTTTAACATTACACCTTCTTTCTTTTATGATTTTTTGTCCCTATTTTGAAATTCTTCTTCCAAACATACATCATTGTATAGGATGGATGAATCCATATCTCAATGCGTAGAATAAGCAAGATAATTTACTGGTTTATCTTGATTGCTTACCATATATTTCATGAGAGTTTCCCTATACAACATTCTCTGTTTTCTAAACACTGGGATAGTGGCATATGACATGTCTAACTACAGAGAAACCTTTAATTTTGCACCCAAATACCTCGATAATATCATACCATATTTCAGAGGGATGTCAGCAACAACCACATCCATAACCACACTCTTGACTGGAATTTGTGTAAGAGTGACACATAAATATTTTATCAAACCAAGACACTTTACCTTGCTGGAGTCGAAAGAAAACAAGTCTCTGTATAGTATGGTTATGTCCAAGCTAAGACTGTCCATGATCACTTTAGGCATTAAGTTGTGTGAAGCACCCGAATATAACATAGCATTATGCAATATCAGATCATGAATATTAAGGTTGACATAAAATGGTGGCACATTACCTTCCTATGAACCTCCTTCAACCTCTAGACCAAAAAGCAATTCCAGGTGATCATCATTTAGATTGACAGTATCAAACACTTCTCCTACCTTCAACGCCTTTAAATTTTTACTTTATATGCATCCTTATTCATCAATTCACCTAATGGAACATAAATTTTAATCTTTGATATTTCATTTTCAATACTAAAAGATGATGAACTCCTTTCTACCTCCTTAACAACTACATCTTTCTTTTGAGGAATTTCTTTTGGAGGATCAGCCTTTGACTGACTAGTAGAAGGTGTATCATCCTGGACCTTTTTTGAAGAATTTATTGTGACTTTCCTATTCCTCAAACTATAATGTTTATGGACTTCCATAATAGAATTATGATAACATTTTTTGTAGTCTTCTAATTATGCAGGCATGTCATCTTTTTTTATTGTAATAACAACTCTAGTTCCTCCTTTATCAAAAAAATATTATCTACTTCTCCCTCACCAAAGAGATTAATTTGATCCTCGTCTTGTTATTCTGCTGCTTCTCATTCTTCTTATGCATAATTCTATTGAAAAGGAGGTCTAATTTGTTATTGGTATGTTGGATTTCTTTGGTCCTGTTATCACACCAAGAAACTCTCCTAGGTTGTATTTCAGAGATGCTCGAGAACATTACAAACTCAACAGAAGTGTTGGAAATGGATGAATGGAAGGCATGATGCATATTCAAGCCAGATAACCACTTCTACTATGCTTAACCCTAGACATGGGTGAACAACCCCAGACTACAAGTCTTTTGACCACCAATTACTCACAGTTTGAGGGTCAGGTGAACATGGAGAATACTGACCACACCAGCAGATGCACAAGACCATGTGATGGTTGGCTGCAACCAATAAAAATGTCTGCAAATCTATTTCCTAATGCACAGACAGGATGACATCTCTCTGGCATTAAAATAACATAAACCTGCATAACACATTCAATGATACATACTAGATTCTAACACAGAGGTGGGATGATAACCCCTCTAATGCTAAACATCAAAAGCACATGAAAAATACATAGCAGGCACAACCTAGAATAGAGTAGAAATGGAAAGTGAGCAATTAATAGCAAAAGAAGCTTGTATTAGCTGAAAATGAAGACCAGACACTACAGATATCACAGTAGTTACAGTCTCCAGAAGTTGAACCTTACATCAAAACTACAACCATCAACCCTCATTACATCTCTATTTTAGGTATATATGGAGTTTGATTACAAAATGCTCTGCTATACAATGCGTGGAGGGGTCATAATGGACCACCAACCACATTAAGTATCTAATATGGGTCTCTGCCGCAAACTGTGTGCTTTAATGAACAAAATTGGCCTTTTTAGATACTCTGTTGTCCTTCTCGAGCAGGTGGCATGTCGTATGGAAGAAGTTCCATAACTGGTAAATGCTGAAATTTGCCTGAGGCTGTCCTTTTTCTTCTCGGCTGTCCTACCTGTTAAATGCATTCGTTGAGGAGTAACTGCTTGGGTATTGGAAGTTGGTTGTCGTTGTCCTCCGGGAGCACAAAACAGTCAAAAGAGTGTGGAATTCATGGCGGGTGGATAGAGTGAACGGAGGAACAAGGCGGACCGTCGGATTACACAGATCAACGGCGGAGACAACATGATAGGGGAGGTGAGGCAGAAGACAATCACAGGCTATTGGATGAAGCAGATGAACGGTGATGATTGATCGACGGGAAGAATCGGGCAGAAGAGGGTCAAACCAACGTGGGTCATCGGATCGCGGGCGGACAGATCCTGTTATGCTCTTAACCTGCAAAATGATACCCAAATACAGAATATGCGAAGAAAAGATACCCAGAACACAGAATAGCAATGATTTTATTATTCAGAGAGTAATGTTGACTTGCCTCTTCGAGGGGGCAACCTCCAATAGAGCAGAGCTCAAATACAAAATAAGACACAATGCTCCTCACAGGGAGTCTCTATCCTTTATATATGAATCATACATGCAATACCACGGGCCAATACCATGGGTTTTATTAATACCATCTATCTAATACTACGGCCCATTTGCAACTAACTGTGGTCCCGTCATTAATTGTGGGTTAACCACTTACAAATATTAATATGGAATTTATTGACTCTTGACTATGATGTGATCCCATGACATAAATAAGGGGGTTAGGGTGGGACCCTAACATGCCCTCCCCCTTAAGACTAGCCTTGTCCTCAAGGCTGAAGCTACGGAAACTGCTGAAGAATAGTGGCTGGTTCCCAAGTTGCATCTTCCGGAGAGGTGTCTTTCCATTTGACAAGGATTTCCTTAATCATGCGGCCTTGCAGGTGCTTGTCTCGTGTGTCTAGAACCTGTTCGGGTTGAATCCAGATTGACCCTTCTTCGTCCAATTCAGGTAGATTGGTTTGAACTCGGAAATTGTTCCCAATCACTTTCTTGAGGCACGATACATGGAAAACTGGATGGATTTTTGTTGTAGGTGGCAAAGCCAACTTGTAAGCCACTTCTCCAATGCGTTGAAGTACTTGGTATGGTCCGTAGAATTTTAGAGAGAGCTTTTGACAACCCTTGTCTTTGAGTGATGTTTGCTTATATGGTTTCAGCCTCAAAAAGACCTGATCCCCTTCTTGAAATTTGCACTCTGAGCGATGCTGGTTGACCTGTTGCTTCATGCGGTTCTGAGCTTGATGAAGATTCTCTCTAAGATGGGCGGGCATGGTTGTGCGGTGTTGTAGGAGTTGATCCACTGCTTGTACTTTGGAGCACCCCTTTAGATAAGAAGTAGGGGAAGGCGGAAGTTGACCATATACTGCTTCATAGGGAGTCATTTTGGTGGTGGCATGATAGTTGGTGTTATACCACCATTCAGCCAGAGGTAACCATTGTACCCAAAGGTGTTGCTTTTATGAAGTGAAACACCTAAGGTAGGTTTCTAGACATTTGTTGACGGCTTCGGTTTGACCATCTGTTTGCGGATGATATGAAGTACTGAGTTTGAGTTGAGTGCCTTGTATTCTAAAGATTTCTTGCCAAAAATTACTGGTGAAGATCGGGTCGCGGTCGGACACAATAGAAGTGGGCATGCCATGCAATTTGAAGATCTGATCCATAAAAGATTGAGCAACCAAAGTTGGTGTAAATGGGTGGGGTAGGGCGCAGAAATGAGCATACTTCGACAGTCGGTCCACAACCACCATGATGACTGACTTGTTCCCTGACTTTGGAAGACCTGTAATGAAATCCATAGAAACCTCCATCCAAATTGATGCCGGAATGGGCAATGGTTGTAATGTGCCTGGTGTGTTGACGGTTTCCCCTTTGTGGCGCTGACAGACATCACATTCTGCTACGAAGGTAAGGATGTCCTTTTTCATGCTTGTCCAAAAAAATGATCTTCTGGTGCGAGCATACATCTTCTGAAAGCCCGAATGTCCTGCAATGGGAGATGAGTGCAATTCTGCCAAAATGCGACTTTTGAGGGTGGATGTTGGTGAGATTACGACTTTGTCCTTGTAGCGAAGAATATCATTCTGCCACGAGTAGCCCTTGGTGGAATTAGGATCTACCTACAATTGAGAAATGAGTTGGGAGAGCCCGGGGTGTGAAAACCATTCCCTGCGAGCCTATTCAATCCAGTTTGGAATGGGGAGGGAAATTGCGAGCAGAGTACTTTCCTCCTCAAATTGGCGAGATAATGCATCTGCTACACTATTGTCTTTCCCTTTCTTGTAAATGATCTCATAATCATATCCCAGCATTTTGGCTAACCATTTATTTTGTTGTGGGGAGGATAGGCGTTGCTCCAAAAAATATTTAAGACTGTGATGATCTGTGCAGATTTGGAAACGTCGCCCCAATAAGTAAGGTCGCCAGGTCTCGACTGCATGTAAGATGGCCATCATTTCCTTCTCGTAGGTAGATTGGCCCAGAGTCCTCCCACTGAGTTGTTGGCTTGTGAAGGCCAACGGTCTCCCTTCCTGCATTAAGACCGCCCCAATACCTGTACCTGAAGCATCACATTCAATGGCAAAGGGTTTGGTGAAGTCAGGTAGTGCTAAGACTGGAGTGGAACACATGGCGTTTTTTAGAGCGGTAAATGCCTGTTGTGCTTCCTCGTTCCAGAAGAAGGAGTTTTTCTTTAGGAGTTGAGTGAGGGGTTTCGCTATGCGGCCATAGTTGCGGACAAATTTACGATAATAGCCTGTGAGACCCAAAAATCCTCTCAAGCTCTTGCATTGCCTAGATCTTTTTGGGGTCCACCTTGACACCTTCACACCCCACAATGTGGCCCAAATACTCAACTTCTTCCATGCCAAACGAACACTTGGACATCTTGACAAGTAATTTATGCTTGCGGAGCAGTTGCAAGAGTAGATCTACATGCTGAAGATGTGCAGCCCAAGTGCCACTATAGATGAGGATGTCATCGAAGAAGACAAGGACAAATTTTCTGAGATATGGTTTGAGAATGTGATTCATAAGGCTCTGAAAAGTAGAGGGGGCATTACAAAGACCAAATGGCATGACCAGGAACTCATAATGGCCTTCATGAGTTCTGAAAGTCGTCTTGGGAATGTCGACTTCCTTCATGCGAATTTGGTGGTAGCTTGAGCGAAGATCCAACTTAGTGAAGAATTGAGCCCCATTGAGTTCGTCCAGCAAATCATTAACCACCGGGATGGGAAATTTATCTTTGACTGTCAACTTATTGAGGGCCTTGAAGTCGGGACACATCCGCCACTCCCCATCTTTCTTGAGCACCATGACCACTGGGGATGAATAAGGACTAATGCTGGAACGAATGACACCTGCTTCCAACAGTTCCTTGATGATTTTTTCTATTTCATTCTTTTGGGTGAACGGATATCTGTATGGCCGCACATTTGGGGGTTGGTCCCCTGGAACCAAGGTGATGCTATGATCATGTTCCCCTCGCGAGGGTGGAAGCTCATTAGGCTTGTCAAAGACCGTCCGATGGTTATTTAAAATCTGTTGCATCTCATGATGAATTGGCAGAGACATGGTTTCGACTACCTGGATGGCATTAAATTTAGCTACTACTCCATGATGGCCCTTTTTTAACAATTTTTCCATCCTATGCGAGCTGATGATAGAGGGGGATCCTGCCTGGAGTCCACAGAGGGTATGTGTGGAGTTGTTCTGCTTAAAACTCATATATAACTCCTGGAAATCCATTGTGATTGGCCCAAGAGTGCGGAGCCATTCAGCGCCGAGGACAATGTCGCAACCCCCCATGTGTATGTCAAACATGTTGGTTTTCAACTGATAATCCCCAATTTGAAGTTTGACATTTTCACAGTGGCCTTCACATTTCATTGTGCCCCCATCCGCAGTTTGGACTTGGAAGTTAGAAACTGTTCGTACAAAACAATGCGCTGCTTCTACGATTTTTTGATGGATGAAATTATGGGTACTTCCACTATCAATCAAGACTACTACTAGGCGATGTTTAAGAAAACCCCGGATTTTGACAGTTTGAGGGGAAGAAATCCCTGCCAACGCATTCAGCGAAATAACTGGTTCGTCAGAGACATTCTCCTTTGGGTTGTCTTCTTCTAGCACCTCATGTTCCTCAAGTGGTGGATCTTCCTCTGTTGAGCTGTAGTCAGTGGCATCTATTTGAAAAAATTTGGGCTCCTTGCATTTATGACCTGGGGAGTATTTTTCATCACAGTAGTAACATAGTCCTTGCTTCCTTCTTTTGGCCATTTCCGCAGGTGACACCTTTTGGACCTTAAGTGTTTGAGTCATGTTGTGAGCTTGTGGGGGACGACCTTTAGCTGGGAAATTTGGGCGACTGTATTGGGCTGCTAATGCACGTTCCACCTTACGAGTTCCCTGGTAAGCCTTCATCCACATGGGAGGGTGGTGAAGTAGAACTTGAGCTTTGATGGCTTCTTTAAGACCGCTGATAAAACATTCCGTGTAGAACTCATCTGTGAGACCCCTAGTGCGGAAGGCTAAGGCTTCAAAAGCGGTAATATATTCATCCACTGTACCAGTCTGTCGGAGCTTAGTGAGACGACCCAAAAAAGAGTCTTCCTGTTCAAAGCGATCTCGAAGAGCTTTGGTAAATTGGGTCCAAGTCCTAAAAGGTCCATTGCAACGCTGATGCCATTCCCACCATTGCCACCGTTCATTGTCCAAGTACATGCTCCCCAACATAATCTTATTCACATCATCTGGGATATGATTCAATTTGAAATACTGCTCCATTTTTGCTAGCCATGCGGACGGGTGAGAGCCGTAAAATTTATGCACATCCAACTTGGGAGGTCACTGACTGGGTGGTGGATGGGTGTGCCAGATGTGAGGAGAGTGGCTAGACTCACCCTCATTGTATTCATGGCCATTATACGCCTCCTCGTGGGCTTGCTCCTTGCCCTTCGGGAGGAATTGCTGTATCTGGAGACTTAGTCCGCGAAGCTCAGTTTGGATGGAGTTCACAGTGTCTTCAAGTTTGTCCATCCTTTCATTGGCCATCGCTTGAGCTCTAGTTTCTACCATACACCAACCTGATGAAAAATTGGGACCGCCTAAAAATTTTTACTAATAAATTGAATGGTACCACCTTGCTCAGCTCGTCGTCCTGATTCTAATGGGCTAGATCACCAATAAGCGCCCCAGAAGATCTCAAACTTTTTTTTTTTTTTTGAAAACTCCTAACGGATTTTTACTCCTTCTTGATGAATACTGCAGTCGCCAAATCCTCAAAATGTCAATGCTACCAAAAGTCCTGCGAAAAGTATACCCCGGTATAGGAACCCTTCACAACAACTCCGATCTGGTCGGTCTGAGAGATCTGAATGGCGGAACAACTGCTGCGGCAGATCTGATGGATCTGCGGGACTGATGTCTGCTGCTGCTGCACCTCTTTGCACACGTGGATCGGGAATAGATGATGTGTGATCCCCCGATAGAAAAGGAAACTATGGTCGTGAGGAGTGTCAGGTGCTACAGATCGCAATATACATAAGGGTCTGGCAGTAGTACTCGGCCCAATGTTTCAGGGCTCTAACTAAGGAGGATCGACTGTACCGTTAGCCATACAACCCGACTTCCTATCGTACGGGCGAGTAATCTCTCCGAGTGCTGTTCTCGGTGTACTATAGCCACAAGATGGCTGACGGTTTATCTATGGCGAGGTTTCAAGGGAGCCTAGGGGGCTTCCGATATACCCAGAGGGTACGTGGAAGACAGTCTGTGCGCGGTTCTGTCTAATGCACTACTACTCGAAGGGGTACCCACAGGGGTTACAAGGGAGTCCAACAGATGTGACCACCTCTTGTATTTCCTGCGTGCATGCCTCCCCAAATCCGCATGTTTATGCGCTCAACGACAGATCCCGTGGTTTAAAGACGCTGGAACACGTCTCTAGCCGAAATTTTTTTTTGCTAAGAATTGGAGATCCCACCGGCCCTGGAAAGTGCTCTGATACCACTTGTTATGCTCTTAACCTGCAAAATGATACCCAAATACAGAATATGCGAAGAAAAGATACCCAGAACACAGAATAGCAATGATTTTATTATTCAGAGAGTAATGTTCACTTGCCTCTTCGAGGGGGAAACCTCCAATAGAGCAGAGCTCGAATACAAAATAAGACACAATGCTCCTCGCAGGGAGTCTCTATCCTTTATATATGACTCATACATGCAATACCACGGGCCAATACCGTGGGTTTTATTAATACCATCTATCTAATACTACGACCCATTTGCAACTAACTGTGGTCCCGTCATTAATTGCGGGTTAACCACTTACAAATATTAATATGGGCTTTATTGACTGTTGACTATGACGTGATCCCATGACATAAATAAGGGGGTTAGGGTGGGACCCTAACAGATCCGACGGTGATCGGGCACGAAAGATGTGCAGACGTTAACGAGTGGGGAACGGTACGATGGGCGGTAAGCGATATTCCCCACACCGCTTACGGGGGATGGTGGAATTTGTACAATTGGCGCGTGATGCAATAGAACTACAACGCGTGGCGGATGTGACAGGCGGGAAACCACTTTCCCCGCGGGTTAAAGCGTGGGCATGTTTCGACGGCGGGAGGTGCGAATGTCATCGTATCATTCGTCAAACGAACAGACGGCGGAGGTTAAATGCACATGATTTTTGACTGATGTGACAGGGAGAGACCTTGCGGGTAGCACTTTTTGCATAGGCGTGGTTATATGGGTAAATCCTTAGCACCGAGGGGCTAGATGGGAGAGGGGCTTACACAGGGTTTTGGGAGAAAAAAAAAACAAAGATGAAGGGTTTGAGAGAGAATAAGGAGAATGAAGGGGAAGTGAGGAATGGACTGATGTGAGCCTCCTTCAAGCACAAAACAGTACGGCCAAGCTGTCCTTGACCCTAAAATGTTGAATTATATAGCAAATCTAACACTGGCTCCTTCTAGGGATGAGATCCTCCCTGTGAGGTCTCAAGAACCTGCAGATCAATGGCTTCCTAATGAAAAACAAATTAACAAAATTCCTAGTGTTCCATTGGGCATGGCGTCTGACTGATCCTACACTATAACTGATAAAACAAAATATTTACAACTTTTAAGGCTAAAGACCTTAAATCACATGAATTTTTAGAAAACACCCATTAACTGGGCCATCAAAAACTGCTTCTCCTCCCATACTTTTCAGTATGAAGGTTTTGTTCCCTTGAATCTGAGAAATGATAAAAGGCCCTGTCTAGAAAGCATCAAATTTTCCATGATTTCCTTTCTTTTCCTTCAATGCGTCCCACTTCAGCACCAAGTCTCCAACCTGAAAATTATCTATCTTTGTCTTCCTGTCAAAAGCATCATTGATCTTTTTCTGATGTGATGCAGCCTTGTCAACCAGCTGTTCTCTAATCTGATGTACCTATGCTAAATCAGTGATCCTTCGTGCCATGTCTTCTCCCTCACTACGTTCTTCTTGCAGGAATTTTGCCACAGGGATAGTTAACTGAATTGGGAATACAGCCTCAGTTCCATACACCAGCTTGAATGGAGAATTCCATGTGGATTTCTTAATGGTCACTCTGTCAGCCCACAATGCATACTTGAGCTTAGAATCCCAATTCTTTTTGCTGTCCTCCAACAGCTTTTTGATTATCCTTATCAGGCCTTAGTTAGAGGATTTTGCTAGACCATTGCCTTGAGGATAATATGAGGTGGAATGAATCAGTTTAATACCCATTGAATCACACATATCCACCAATTCTTTTGCCCTAAAGGCTGCTGCATTTTCTATGACTAATTTATATGGACAAACAAATTTGGTAAAGATATTTTCAATTAAAAACTTCATGACCACATTATGATCAGCTTTCCTGGTAGGGATTGATTCAATCCACTTAGTAAAATAATCAGTGGCTACTAATATCCATCTGTGCTAGCCACTGGAATGTGGATTGATCTCTCCAATGAAATCCAAGCCCCACTGCTGAAAAGGTCCTTTTACATGTATTGGTTTCAAGGGCAGAGACTTCAATTTCTACTTTCCTTCAAATTTTTGGCACCTTTCACAAGATTTAACAAATGAAAACACATCAGAAAATAAAGAAGGCCAGTAATATCCAGCTCTGAGGATTTTATGGGCTATAGTCTTCCAATAATGGTGCCCTCCACACATGCTGGAATGAAACTGTTGCATAACCTCCATTGATTGTTCTTTGTCCAGACACCTCAAAAGCATTCCAGATGAATCCCTCCAATAGAGCAAATTTTTATTAATGCAATATTTAGCTGCCCTAAGCTTAATAGTTCTGGCATGACTTGTGCTTAAGCCTGGAGATATTTCTAGCTTCAGTAAGAATCTAACTATTGCAGAATACTAATCACAAGAAGCTAGATTTTCAGCCACTGATTGCTTTCTCTCTAGTTCAGCTGCTTCCTCTTCTTTATCTGTATGATCAATTTCTGCAATTGTGCACAGGAAATCAATATCCAACGATCTGCAATTTTCTTCAGCCAATAACTTAGCAAAACCCTGACCTCTGACTAGCTTGGTGGGATTTAATTCTATATTAAATTCAATCAACTTTGCAATCCATTTAGCCCTCCTTCCATCAGCATCAGACTATGTTAAGACATATTTTATTGCAACAGAGGGTACATATGCAATTATCTTGGAATGCAAAATATACACTCTGAAAGCTTTCAAAGATTTGATAAGAGCATATGCATGTTTCTCAATAATATCATACCTCAGTTCAAAATCCCTTAATGTTTTGCTGAAAAATGCCACCGGATGCTCTGAACCTTCTTCATCTGCTTGCAATAACATTGTTGCAATGGTGTCTTCAGAGGCAAATGAAAATATATGGAACTCCTTGCTGTAATCTAGACTTATTAAAGTGGGAGCCTCCATAATAGCTTTCTTAATGGACTCGAAGGATTTTCTTGCTAAACCAGTCCACTTAATCACTGACCCCTTTTTAAGCATGGAAGTAATATGCTTCAGCAATTCTGCAAAATTTGATATAAACCTCCTCACAAAATTTATCTTGCCCAGAAAGGACTGAATATCCTTCTTTGATCTCGGGACAGACAGGGTTTGTATTGCTTTTACTCTTTCTGGGTCAATTCGGACACCTGGAGAAGAAAGAACATGTCTTAACAACTTGCCTTCCTCTAAAGCAAATTGTGATTTTTTAGGATTGACTGAAATCCCTAACCTCCTACACTTCAAGAACACCTTCTTCACATGTTGTAAATGGTCTTGATAGCTGCTGGAGTATACTGTTATATCATCAAGGTAGATGAGAACAAACTTATCCTTCTCCCCCACAAATGCTATATCCATAGCTCTCTAAAAGGTGGCTCCAACATTCATCAGCCCAAAAGGCATCTTGGCATACATAAAAGTGCCCCAAGGAGTGGTGAATGTAGTCTTCTCTTGGTCATCCGGATGCACATAAATCTGATTAAACCCTGAAAATCCATCCAAGAAATACATTACTTTGTCCCCTGAGACTTTCTACAGCAAATGCTCCATCTAGGGTAGAGGATAGTTGTCTTTCTTAGAGCATTTGTTTAAGTTTTTGAAATCAACACACAGTCTGATCTCTCCACTTTTCTTCCTCACCACCACCAAGTTGGCTACCCATTTTGAATATCTGAGAGGGACTATGACCTTGGCAGCCAACAAATTTTTAATTTCATTTTCAATCATAGGGAGGAGCATAGGATTTATTGGTCTCAGCTTCTGTTTGAAAGGTATGGTGTCTTTCTCCAGAGGGATTTTATGCTGAATAATCTTTTTATCATAGGTTTTCAGGTCACTATATTCCCAGGAAAACACATCAGCAAATTGCTTCATTAAATTGTAGTATTCAGCATTTTGGTCAGCAGACAAATGAGTTTATAGATTTATGTATCTAGGCTGACCTGGACTCCCTATATCATGCTTACAGACTGCAGATTGATCTTCTTTTTGGGCAGCCTTGTAAGGCACATCGTTCTGGTCAAACATTGTTTCTAGAGGAATTAAACCCTTAGGAATATGATTGTTGGGAAGTTGGACAATGCTATCTTTACCAATTTTATTTCTAGGATGGGATTTAGGGTTTTCTTCCAAGGCTTCATTTTCTTGGTCAATTTGCATTTCAAAAAACTCATCAAAACTTGCAGAAACCTGTTTATTTCATCATCATCTTCGAAAAATTTCCAATGCTAGACATTGTTAGGCAAGGATGGTCTGTATTTCATTTGCACTTCATAAACTAGTCTGGGAGGCATGGGAGGGATAAAAAGGCTAGCAGACATAGCAAGGGAATCAGCAAGCTGATTTTTGGCTCTAGGGATATCTGAAATATAGAAATAATCAAAGGAATCTTTGAGTCTCCATACCTCATCTCTGTATGCTTTCAGCCTTGGGTGCTTTGCTTGAAATGTTCTGTTTACTTGTTGAATGATCAAATCAGCATCTCCAAACACCTTTATGTTCCTGATTCCTCTGTCTTTTGTTGCATTTAGGCCCAATAGCAGAGCCTAATACTCTGCTATATTGTTAGTGACTTGAAAAGCCAGCTTAAAAGACAGTTGTGTGATTTTTTGTTTTGGATATACCAGCACCACCCCTGCTCCTGCAGTCTCCCTAGAACATGCTCCATCAAAGAACATCTCCCAAACTTAACTTCCTTGCCCTTCCTTGGCCTAATTCACTGGTTTCTTGAGCTACATTAAGGCCTTCTGGGATTCTTCTATTTGGAGGATACATGCTCCAAAATCAGTATCCACAGCATATATAGAATGATTAGAAGGATTCTTCTCATCACTGATGATGTATGCCAACTGTGCTTCTCTATACAATCTCCTGCTTTCTCCTCCAAAAACTGGGACAGTGGCATAAGATAGATCATTCAGTAATGTCCCACCTAGTCTCTTAATCCATCCTTTGGACAATAGCATGCCAAATGTAGGAGGGACATCTGCTACCACAATATCCATCATCATACTCTTCATGGGCAGCTGAGTTAAGGTAATGGCCAGGTCTTTGGTTAATCCTAGGCATTTCACTTTCCTTGAATCAAAAGAGAATAAATCATGATATGGTCTAGTGATGTCAAGGCCTAACTCTTCCATGACAGCTTTAGGCATCAAATTGTGGCTGGCCCCTGTGTTTAGCAGGCAATTGTGGAGGATTTTGTCATGAATGGTCAAGGAGACATAAAAATACGAAGAATTATTATCAGCAGGCTCAATCATGGGGCTAAGCATAATGGCAGGCTTGTCATCTTGCAAATTGACAGAGTTAGTGGAGGCTTGTGTGGTTTCCAACTCAAGGGCTTCAAGGATAGGCTTTCTAAATACTTCACTCTTTACCAACTCTACCAGAGGCATAGATATTTTTAATTTCTGGACTTCTGACTCAAAGCTAAAAGAGGAAGGTGACTTATCAGAACTTCTTACCTCTTGAGCTGGGGCTTTGAGGATGACTGGGTCAGCTGCTGATCTTCTCTGTCTGATATTCTGTGACTTTGTTTGGAAAATAGCTCTTTGAGTAGCATTCTCCTTGACATTTCTTGCATTTGACCTCAGATTATATCTTTGTTGTTCACCAGTCTGCAAAACAGCCTCTCTGTCCCACTCTTGACTGATCTCGTCCTGCAGTAGTGACTCTTTGTATGCAGCCAATGTCAAAAAGGCAGCATTGCCTTTATCTTCCATGCAGTGAATTTCATCCTCATCTTCAAATTGTTCCTCCTCCATGACTACATTTTGGAAAGGGGCTTTAACTCTGATCTTCATTTGGTTCTTTTCCCCTCTGAATGATTTGCAACTGTTCATTTGCTCTTCTAAATGGATTTGAATTTCTTGGAGCAAATGTGTTATGCTGCCTTGTCTTTCCTGAATTCTGCTCAACTTTCAGCTTAGATATTTCAGCAGCCAATGACTCTATCATCTTAGTCATTTTATCTAATTTGGGTTCTGAAGATGAAGTAGAGGAAGAAGAATCCTCACTTCTCTGCCTTCTTCTATCAGCATGACTCTTTAGCTTTTCTGCAGCCATAATACTAGATTCCACCTCTAGTGCTACATCTTGCATGTCAGCTAGAGTGGCACATATTCTTTCTCTCAACAACAGGCAGAAATCAGAGTCAAAAGCATTGGCATAAGTGAGTTTAGTAGAGGTAGGGGTAGGCTTTACCTCAATTGGTATTGTTAGAAAAGTATATATTATAGAGCAATGGCACACATAAAATATTGCAGAAATATAAACACAGAAAACGCATAAAACAAGAGAGACACAGATATACGTGGTTCACCCAGTTTGGGCTACGTCCACCTCGAATAGCCAGTCCTTCCTTTCTATTATCCAGCAAAATGAAGAGACACAACCTACAGCAGATCTGTTGTAATATCCTCTGTTTTTTCTCACAGTCTCACCTCTTTGTTTCTCGCTCACAGAATACACATTGATTTCACAGCCTCAAATACAATGCCCTCATACAAAGACAGGGGTTGCCTTCTAGGGAAAAAACCCTAAACTAAACATAAGTTCTACCGTCAGATCATCCGTCTAATGAATGGCCTAGATTGACTAGAAATTACTATACTTTTACAAAGCAATTTTACATTTATTTTTGGCTTCGGGGGCGTTGCCCCCTAGCCCCAACCGAGGGACCGCTGGCCCCCAAACCCCCCAGCCGGGGGGGATCGGCCCCTTCGAACCCCTGCGGGGGGGGCAAGTCCCCCCCGCATGGAGGGGTGTACAAAACATCCTGGGGTATACATCCGGCTGAAACAAAGACCTCTGAACAATCATGCTCCACACACAACAGGGATCTTACTATACATACGGTTAAATCTTTTATTAAAATCAGGCAATGATTCCCCATTTTCCCTCTTCAGGTTACCAAACTCAGTATGATAATATAGCAAGTCTTTTTTATCTCCCCATTGCTTCAGGAATGCATCATCCAATGCTTCAATATCAGCAATAGATCTATGGGCTAGTTCTCTGAACCACTTTCTGGCCTCTCCATCAAGGCTCTGTACAAAAATCTCATCCACACATCATTTTCACTTATATCCAAGTTATCAGCATAACTATAAAAAGATTCAAGGAGTTCTTCAGCTGTTACTCCCTCTGTACCAGTGAATTTAGGCATATATTTTTGGTACTGCCCAGCAGGCATGGCATTCAAAGGAGCAGGCAAGACCAAGGGTCCATACCTAGCATCAATAATTCTTTCCATCTTTGTAGGTGCTTGCTATCCTGCCATGACTAGGGTATGTGGAAGGACACTGGCAAATTGAGCAGTATGAAACAATGAAATGGATGACAGAGAAAAAGGGATGTTATGGACTGTATGGGAAGCTTTCTTTGGACTGAGATTCAAAGGGGAACTAACTAAACAAGGGGCTATATTAATCTCTGAAGGAATTTCTTCATTAACAGTGCTGGACTCCAGATCTTCAAACTGTATATCTTCAGCTATAAACAATGTAAACTTTGAAACGGGAACTGATACTATTACCCGTTTTGTAAAGATAGCAAAAAAGTGACCCGATTTTGAAAAGGGGTGATGCAGAACACACGTTTTTTTTAGAGCATAGTTTTTGGCACTTTAATTTTTTTTTATGTACAATGCGTTTTAGAATGGTAGTGAATGGTAGTGATTTTCATGCTGATTTAAAAAAGTGGTTATTCTGCATCACACTCTTTTTTTAAAAGACCTATTTTTTGACTTTAAATTTTTTTATTGTATGAAATGTAAATAATTATTTTTTAAATTTAATAATTTTGGAAGTGGTCTTCTTCTTCATATTATCTTGTTTTTATTTTTTTTTTAATTTTTTTTTTGTAGTGAGGTTTTTATTGTTTTGCATATTTAAAGAAGAAGGTCAATATTTTGCATTTTCGATATTCTACATATTTATACATTGTTAATTAAATTTTCAATCCAAATAAAATAATTGTCTCTAAAAAATTAAAAAAATACATAAAAAAGACAAAAATAAAAAATAATAAATGTTAAAAAAAAATTATCTCATAAACCCTAAAAGAATTTGGGAAAAAAAAAAAAATATATATATATATATATATATCTATATATATATATATATATATATATATATATATATATATATATAGATATATAAGTAAAAATAGAGAAATTAAGAAAAAACATTAGCAAAAACTAGGAAAAAAAAAATAAAAATTAAAAACAAACTAGTTAAAAAAAAAAAAAAAAATAGAAAATTAACGAAAAGAATTAAAAAACTAGTAAAATTAATATAAAAATAAAACAAAAATAAAAACAAATTATAAAAAAAAAAAACCCAAAAAAATATGAAAATGGCGGAAAAGATATGTCTTTTCAAATGAAAAAAAAAAAAAAAAAAAAAAAAAAAAACATTTACAATTTATTAAAAAAAACTATTTTTGATTTTTTTTTTTTAATTCAAATTAAAAAAAAAAATGCTTTTTTTTTTTAAGTTAATAATAATTATTTTTATTAAACCTAACAATTTTATTTAAAAAAAAAATTAAATTAAAATTGATTTTTTTTTTAACAAACCTTTTTTTTTATTAAAAAAATTATAAAATTTTTTTTAAACATTTTTTTTTTAAATTTAAAAATACAACTAATTGAAAAAAAAAAAAAAAAAAAAAATTCAAAAAAAATTTAATTTTTTAATTTCAAATTTAAAAAATTATTACAAAAAAAAATAAAAATTTAAAATTAATTTTTTTTTTAACGGATTTTTTTGTTTTTTATTTAAAAAAAAAAAATATTTGCGGCCATCCGCTCCCCGGCCGCCCATGGTGGCGCGGCCGTGGGCGGAGGGCCTGCCCGCAAGCACCTCCACCCACGGCCGCGCCACCACGGGAGGCCGGGGGGCGGGTGGGAATCGACCTCCCGCCCCCTGGCTACGCCACCACGGGCGGCCGAGGAGCGGAGGGCCGCAAATTTTTTTTTTTTTTAATTAAAAAAAATCCATTAAAAAAAAATAAATATAAATTTTTTTTTGTAATAATTTTTTAAATTTGAAATTAAAAAATTAAATTCTTTTTGAAAAAAAATTAAAATGTTTTTTATTATTTGTATTTTTAAATTAAAAAAGAAAAAATGTTTTAAAAAAAAGATTGTTTAAAATAAAATTTAAATTAATTTTTTTTTTTTCCTTTTCTTAAATAAAAATTGTAGGTTTAGTAAAAAATAATTAGATTTTTTTTTTTAATAAAAAATATGCATTTTTTGGTTTTTTTTTTTTTTTTTGAATTTATTTTTGTTTTTTTTTTAATATTAATTTCACTAGTTTTTTAATTTCTTTTCGTTAATTTTCTATTTTTTTTTTTAAACTAGCTTGTTTTTAATTTCTTTTTCTTTTTTTCCCGGTTTTTGCTAATGTTTTTTTTTAATTTCTCTGTTTTTACTTACTTAATTTTTTATATATATATTTAAATTTATTTTTTTTTCCAAATTCTTTTTTGATTTGTGAGATAATTTTTTTTTAACCTTTTTTTATTTTTTATTTTTGTTAATTTTTTAATTTTTTTTTTAAATCTAGTTTGTTTTTTATTTATTTATTTTTTTTTTCTATTTTTACCTACTTAATTTTTAGTTTATTTTAAATGTTTTTTTTTTTTTTTTTTTTTTTTTCCGTATTTTTTTTTCTTTTGCCAATTTTTTTATGGTTTACAGGATAATTTTTATTTTTTATCTTCACTATTTATTTGTTTATAATTTATAATTTTTTTTAGTTTTTTAATTTTTACCATTAATTTTTTTTTTTTACATTTTTATGATTGATATTTTTTTTTATATTTGATTTTTTTTTTTAAGTTTTATATTTTTATTTTGTGTTTTGTTTTTATTATATATCTTAATTTATGTTTTGTTATTTTTAAAACTTTTTTTGTTTTGTGTTTTTTCATTGTTTTAATTTATTTTTTATTTTTTATTTTTTTATTTTTATTTTATGTTTTCATTATTTTTTTAAAATTTAATGTTTTTCGGGGTCATGATAAAATATTTTATGCCATTATTTCGAAATGTTGAAATTTTACTTTCGAAAAAAAAAAGTGTTCTTCCAGAATTAACACTATTCGTTTTGAGGGTGTTTTTTGGATAATTTTTGTGCAAAAAATTGGTTTTCACCGCCATTTTTAAAACATGTTGAAAATTTACCCAAGAAAAAAAAAATGTGTTATTCCAGCATCAACACTTTTCATTTTTAGCATTGTTTTTGATGTTTTTTTGGGGTTTTTTGGCCAGAGTTCCCGTTTTGAGTTTATAGTTCTCGTTTCAAAGTTTACATTGTTTATAACTTTATCTTTCAGAGATGCATGAATTTTCATAGGCTTACCTGATCCTGATGCCCCTTTCTATGACGTTTTCTTCAACTTGACAATCTTCTCAGGGTTAGGCATTGGATCAGCTGGTGATTTCTGACGATTTCTTCGAGTATGCCTCACAAACTGAGCCAGAACTGAAACGTGGAGTCGCCAAAGGTTGGTCTTCCTCCAGTAGAGTCGCCAAATAGATGATTACAACTAGAAATGTGCCCAGACTTTGTCTATCATCAAAATATGGAATTGTGTCATTCTCCCAGGGAAGCTGAGCTTCAATCTCCTTTCCCCAGCAACGGCACCAATTAATGTTATCACCCCAAGAAATTCTCCTAGGTTGTATCTCAGAGATGCTCGGGAACATTACAAACTCAACAAAAGTGTTGGAAATGGATGAATGGAAGGCATGATGCATATTCAAGCCAGATAACCACTTCTACTATGCTTAACCCCAGACATGGGTGAACACCCCCAGACTACAAGGCTTTAGACCACCAATTACTCACAGTTTGAGGGTCAGGTGAGCATGGAGAATACTGACCACACCAGCAAATGCACAAGACCATGTGATGGCTGGCTACTACCAGTAAAAATGTCTGCAAATCTATTTCCTAATGCACAGACAGGATGACAGCTCTCTGGCATTAAAATAATAGAAACCTGCATAACACATTCAATGATACATACTAGATTCTAACACAGAGGTGGGATGATAACCCCTCTAATGCTAAACATCAAAAGCACATGAAAAATACATAGCAGACACAGCCTAGAATAGAGTAGAAATGGAAAGTGAGCAATTAATAGCAAAAGAAGCTTGTATTAGCTGAAAATGAAGACCAGACACTGCAGATATCATAGTAGTTATAGTCTCCAAAAGTTGAACCTTACATCAAAACTACAACCATCAACCCTCATTACATCTCTATTTTAGGTATATATGGAGTTTGATTACAAAATGCTCTGCTATACAATGCGTGGAGGGGTCATAATGGACCACCAACCACATTAAGTATCTAATATGGGTCTCTGCTGCAAACTGTGTGCTTTAATGAAAATAATTGGCCTTTTTAGATATTCTGATGTCCTTCTCGAGCAGGTGGTGTGTAGTATGGAAGAAGTTCCATAACTGGTAAATGCTGAAATCTGCCTGAGGCTGTCCTTTTTCTTCTCGACCGTCCTACCTGTTAAATGCATTCGTTGAGGAGTAACTGCTTGGGTATTGGAAGTTGGTTGTCGTTGTCCTTCGGGAGCACAAAACAGTAAAAAAAGTGTGGACTTCATGGTGGGTGGACAGAGTGAATGGAGGAATAAGGCGGACCATCGGATTACACAGATCAACGGCGGAGATAGCACGACATGGGAGGTGAAGTGGACGACGATCATAGGCCATTGGATGAAGTAGATGAATGGTGGCGATTGATGGGTGGGAAGAATCGGGCAGAAGAGGGTCAAACCAATGTGGGCCGTTGGATCGCAGGCGAACAGATTCGACGGCGATCGGGCGCGAAAGATGTGGAAACGTTAACGAGCAGGGAATGGTATGATGGGCGGTAAGCGGTATTCCCTGCACCGCTTACAAGGGATGGTAGAATTCATACAACGGGCGCACGATGCAATAGAACTGCGACGCGTGGCGGATGTGACAGGAGGGAAACCGCTTTCCCCGCGGGTTAAAGCGCGGGCATGTTTCGGTAGTGGGAGGTGCGAATGCTGTCGTATCGTGCAGAAAACGATCGGACGGTGGAGGTTAAATGCACATGATTTTTTACTGATGTGATAGGGAGAAACCTTGCGGGTAGCACTTTTTGCGTAGGTGCAGTTATATGGGTAAAGCCTTGGCGCTGAGGGGCTAGACGGGAGAGGGGCTTACACAGGGTTTTGGGAGAAAAAAAAAACAGATATGAAGGGGTTAAGGGAGAATAAGGAGAATGAAGGGGAAGTGAGGAATGGATTGATGTGAGCCTCCTTCAAGCACAAAATAGCACGACCAAGCTGTCCTTGACCCTCAAATGTTGAATTATATAGCAAAGCTAACAGGTCCCTCTACTTCATTTGAATTTGTTGCCTTCTAAAATTCAGATTTATGATTTGAGGACCTCCTTGTGGCTCTCTTGCAACAACCCTATCTGATAGAGTCATTTTCTCCATCATCTTCTCCATAGTTTTCACCAAACTATCCAACTTAATGTCCATTGATGTTGAAGTTTCCTCTTTGATAATTATCCTCTTTTTAGTCTTCAACTTGGCTTTGTTGGCCATCAATTTTGCTTCTACATTGACTGCAATATTTTTCATGTCCTCCAAGGTAGTTGGGCTTCTTTCTCTTAGTTGGTAGGCCATGTTAGCATCGAATCCATCTAGATAGCGAAGCAAGGCCAAACCCAGTGGAGGCTTTATTTCTGCAGGGATAGAATTGTAAACATTATTGAATCTATTTGAATAATATTGGACTGACTCTCCCCAAGCTCTCTTCAAGCTTTAATATTCTGCTAAAACTTGAAGAGGGTTTTTTTTAACCTCCCATCGAGAAAGGAAAAGTTGATGAAACTGTTGAAGATTTGCAATACTACTTGCTGCCAAACCTTTGTACCATTTTCTAACTTTCCCTACTAAGATTTGGGAAAAAAGCCTCAAGTCATCAACCTTTAGCAACCTTTTGCAATTGATTGACCAAGTCATCAAGTTTATGAAACTATTGTAAAATGTCTTTATCAAACTTTGAAATATCAAGTTTCTATGCTAGGATATGTGGTATTAACTTAGATTCATCATTGACTGTCTTAGAAATAAAGGTTCGAGATTTGGATCTAAAAAGGCTATGCTCAAATGGAAAATAAAATTCAATGTCCTTAGCTGTTATAATGCTTTTAGGAAGGGTTTGAGATCTCGGTAAAGGATTGTTACTCATTTTACCTTCTTCAAACTTTTTATTTCTAATCAATTTCTTAGGATCACTCACAACTTCAAGGGGATCAAGATCTGGATGTGATCTTGTATGGATCTTTATAGAAGACAAATTTCCAAGAAAACTCATCACATCTAGGATTAAACACAATTTTTAGGTGAAAATTTCAGCCTAATGATTCCTAACTCACTATCACCCATAGGAACTAGGTTTGATATTTTCAAATCAAGGTTTTACAAAGGAATATTTAGCTTTCAAGTCCCTAGTATGGTTGCTAGAACGTTAGCACTTTGTGATTTCCATGGGCTAAAAAAGGAATTCTAGGGGTAGCCACAAACCACTTTAGGCTAGAATCTAGCCCTTCGATCTTGGAGAGGGCTCTCTCACTTAGGCTACTCAGCAAATATGATATTATTCTAGGTAATAAGTTCAACAAAGTTTCATTTTTCAAAGGCCCGTTGATGATAAAAGAGATAGATCCATTGGGCATGGAGTCATGTCAAATCAGTTTTTGTCTAATGAGATGATGGAAAAGAGAGGGTTTCTCCACAGGGGCAACGTAGGCAGCTTTGGTGGTGGGATTTAGGTCAAATTGTTGTAGGGGGTGAATGTAGAAAAGGTGAAAGACAATACATTAGAGCATTGAACCATGGATGAATTCTAAATGTTGCTTTAAGCTGAAAACATTGGTAACTTGGAAAACTAAAACAGAGAATCATTAAAGATGAATTTTGAATTAAACATTTGGTTTTCCAAGCAAGAAGATTCAAATTAAAGGCATGTAAACACAAAAATTACTCACAAGATCAAAAGAACATAAAACCACCAAAAATTTGACTTAGGAATCCTTGCAAATCACCTTCTATTTCATTCATTCGTTGGTAAAGTTTTCAAAAATACAATGCACAAAAGTATTTTTCTCTAATCACAACCAACATAACCACTTAAGATTATTTTGGTATCTTTATACATCATACAATATTCTATCTACTACCATAGTTGGTAGAAATCATTGACCAAAACCAATTTTTAACTAGATACATCCAAAAACTAGTGCATGTACCAAAAAATAGGAGCAGTTTTCCTTACAACCAATCCAAGCCTAAAACATCACTAACTTAGAATATTGACCAATAAACATTAAACACATCTCCTAAGATAATTTTATAGCTATTTACATGATCTAAACCACTTCTAAAAGTCAAAAACTCGAAATTTGAAATGTAAAGTGTTGATTGTCCAGACTTGCTATGCATTAGGTAGTTTTGCAGCAAAAGGAGGTAGCTTCCATGCTCTGTACAATTGCAGTCCCTGTCTCTCAAAATGAAGAAAATGGGTATGCTTCAAATACCCTTGTGATGGCGCTGAACCTCCCAAATATGATTCAAAATGGCCGTAGACCTCCCTTTGACATGTTTCCCAATTTCGCAGTGACATTTTCTGCTTTCGAAACGCCTCCAAAGACTGAACATATAGTGACTCCTCTATCAATAAAAAGTGTTGGAAATATCAGAGTGGATGTTGGAACCTTCATATAACTCCCTCATGACAACAAAACTTTCAACTTCACTATCCCATCAAAATCAAAATTTATGTAAAAAGCACAACAAGCATCTTGTTGTGTTTTTGCAAATTTCAACAAAATTGACCTTTTTTTATCTTTTGAGCCAAAAACAAAGTTTGAGAGCTAAGTTTAGGTTTCCTACTGGAGATTCACCTTTGTACTAGCCTCTACAAGTATTTCCAACTTACCTCTCTTCCTCTTCCTTCTAACTTCCTTGACTTGAGTGAGCTTCTTCTTCACCAACCCAAGTCTTCTTTTTAGGACCAAGTTTTGTACATATAACTATTTCACTTTCCTACACAGAGGAAAATTCCACTTCAATTTGTATTTAGCCATGTCAAGGATGGGTTCAATAACATCTACCTATCTAAACAAATCCAACTTATCCCTATGATCTTTCACTGCAAGTTGATCTACTTGATCTTGTGTTCCTTCAAGTTGTTCTAGTAGCTTCTCGAATTCCTTCTATTCATAAAAATGCATAGGTTGAACAGTCTCCTTCACTTGCATATGCACCTTGGAAGCAGACCTAGTTAAGGGTCTCCTTGAATCCTCAACTAGCTCCTTCAGCTCTTCGACATCAATGACCATTTTACCTTTGCCTTTAGCAACATGTGTCAATGTTTCCTTTGATTGCTCTTCTCCTCTAAGATGGATAGTTTCTTGAGACACTTTATGCCTAAGCTCCCTATTCTCATGATGGACGTATTCTATTGTCACATGGACCTTGTCCAACTAATCTTGTAACTCCCCATTTTTCTGGCCCCTTTCATCAATTTCCACTTCTCTTTGTGTGCTCCCCGATTCCATAATTTGAATAGGTGAAGGTGGAGGACCCACAGGTAACCTCTTGGCTGAAGCTCTTGTTCTTGGCACCCTTACCACCTTTTCTACCTAGGGGAAGAAATGTAGCTTCTTAACACTATTCTTACCAACCAATGTACTTTTAGCCAACGGTTTCTTGACTGAGCTTGCTGCTGCAGGTGAAGCTTCTTTAATCACAACTAAAGGAATGTCTTTGTTAGTCTTTTGACTATTTGAATATTGTGCTTACCCATCCTGAATGAACCAAAAAATCCTACCATGACTGCTCCTTTTTCTCAAGGTCCTTCATTACCAACAATTTAGTTAATGAAAAATGAAACAAACTAGCCTCAACTTGACTTCCTTTTGTTTGAACTCGGTTAACCATCTTACATAGACTCCTAAATAGATAATAGGGAAGATTCAAATATTTCTTGCCAGTAAAATGCATTAAGAGCCTAATGTGGTAGTAATACACTTTTCTGAATCTCCCCTCACATGTGAAGTACCTTTGAACGACCTCCAATAGTTTGCTATGATGACCTTGTAAATAATTCCTTGGAATAGATGAATCGTACTCTTTCCGATGCTTTGGCTTGAGAAAGTCCTTAAAATAAACCAAATCAAAATCCATTTCTTTTAACCATTCCTCTCCACTAAAAGGGATCTTAGTGGCCTCATCTATTGATTGTGCTAAGACTGGAAAAGTGAGACTTCCCACCTGTGCTTGCACACCATCAAAGCCCCTAGAAAATTCCTTTGTCATCTTCAAATGATACACCTAAATTTTCTCACAAAATATCATACACCCCACTTGTTCAAAAGCCAATCTAATGTATAGATCTGCATTGATGGCTATGATATCCTATGGTTCAAAATGTACAATGGCTACCCTTTGTTTTTTTTTCTTCTAGAGTTGACATATTTTCTCTTTTGCAACAATGAATAGTTTAAGGTTGTGAACAATTTGTTTAGGTAACAATGGAGGCATTATGGTATTTAAATCTTGTGAAAATGTCTTAAGATATACTCACAACAATTATACCAAGACTTACAACTATGAAATTTCTTAGGAAAACCCTATACAACTTAGAATTTTGTATTTGTTGGCAAGAAATTAAGCTAGGCACAGTCGTAGTGCATAAGCCAGAAACACAATGCTAAAGAAAATTGACCTCTAAAAGTCCTCTGAGCATATAGTTTAAGGGAAAACAAATTTGTTATAGTCTTAAGACTGAGGAACCAATTGCATGCAAGGGAGGACACAGTGAAAATGTGAATTAACAGTGAGAAAAGAGGGATATTACCCACTGTGTGGAATCGTAGCAGGTTGGGATGAAAATGTAGCATAAAGGAAGAAAAATGTAGCGAATTCTAGAAGAGAAATGATGACAATTTTATCTCTTTTGCAGGCTTTAGATGGCTTATGCTGGCTTCTAAATGAAATTTTAGAGTTATTTGAAGAATGAAGGATAAATATAAAGTTTAATTTTCACCTGTGAGGGAATTTTGAGCATCAGAATGTGACAATTTGAGCACTGCGTGAACTTACAGTGCCCTTGCCTCCCTTTCTCAGGGAATGAAACAAGAGACCTAGGCTTTTCGATGTAGATAAGGAAGAGCTAAGTGATCAGGGATGAGAAGGTAAGTTCAAATGATCACATATAATGGCCTAGAGTGGGAGTGAAAGTGTTGATCATGATTTGACAAGGAACATCATGAATGTGCAACATTTTTCTAAAAACACAACACATTGGGAAAATAAAGGATTGTCCTCCTGAACATTATTCCCTACTAAGGTCATCATTTTGTCCTTTTGAAATTACATCAAACTAATAGAAAAGAGCATCCAAATTTTTGTCAAGATCATTTCATGATTTATTTTGATGTATACATTATCTCTAGAGTTAGGTGACCTACTTACTATGACTTTAGAATAGGACAAACCAACTCACAATAACCAAGGAATCGTAAAACATGATTTTTGTACCTTTTTCCAAGTGACAAAAGTCTTTCCATGATTTTCCTTTGTAAGGAAAAACATGATTTTTGACATTGGACTCTTAACAAAATAAAAATGTTTACATGATAGCCAATCTAGACCTAGACCTCTTTGAACAATAATAGTCAGGTTATTCATGACTAATATTTAAAACTTTGACCTTAGATACATAGTAATACTAACAAGACCAAGATCCCTAGACATAAGACACTAACAAGAACCACACCGGTTATAACCCTTTCCACTCCTCCCATTGAGCTTCCTTCCATCTTGTCTCTTCCTTCTGGACTTATCGACACTGATCCTTCTTGGTGCAATCCTTCTTGTTTACTTTTAATCGGCTACATGGCTCTTTCCTGCCATCTATTTGTTATCCGTGCTCTCCTTTATGCTCTTATATCCTTGGAATTTCAGGAATCATCTGCATCCATCCTCCTAATAGCAACATAGTTCCCTGCTCAATAGCATCCCTCCCTTTAGGTCCTTCCCCTAGTACTAGGTGTTTACACTACCATGCTTACACTTTGGAATACTAGCAAGCCCTCTTCCACCATTAAGGCCTTGATGCAAAGGATTACTTCTTTTAGTAGCTTCCCTTGCAACCCTGTTTGGAACACAACTTCATCCTTTAAAAAATATTGATGGCATTCTGCTGTAAATTTAATAATATACCCTTCCAGGATGGTCTGAACCCAGAAATTGTGACTTCCCTCGTTAGATCCGTGTCAAGAAAATGTAGTGCAGTGATATTTGATTGAATCCAATTGCAACGAGACAATTTTTCTCCATTATACCTACCCTTCACCTGCAATCTTCGCAACCAGTTGTAAATTTCTTATGGAAATTTGCACCAAAATATCTCATACTAATCATTCGTCAGTTTTGAACATAATATTTCATCCTTAAGTTTCGCAACAGTTTGACAGTGGAATTGAGCTTGCTGAGAAACAAATTGGTCCACTTTCCCATCCCATCAGTTTCATAGTTCTTTCTTAAAGATCTACGATACCATATTCCAAACTTGTTTTTTGAATTTTAGGTCCCGCCAATGGAACCATTTGTTGGCATAGAAAAAGCAAAAAGGCTAAGACCCCAGGTTCGGGAATAGGGGCCAACAGGGAGCTATTGTAGTCTAGCACAACATCGACATTTTCACCTTACTCTGGAAGGGTGAGGAGTCTCACTCAAGGCGTACCACAACCTTAGTTAGAGGAGGGTTGGAATCTGATACTGGGGGAACCATATAAAAGGATAGAGAGCAAGGAACACTAATTTAACACTCAAAGCAACCAAATCACAACAATCTATACATGATGTAACAAAAAGACTACCTAAACATGTGCATACTTAAAATTTTTGAATAACCAGAATAACACATAGTGAATACACTATGATCCCATAACAGTCTTCTTCATTACTATCAAAATAGGTACATTACATCAGGCTCATGGCCTGTTCCTCAACATCAGAACTATTACATATGGAATATAGACTCATATAAATATGGTCACAAAGTATTTCTCATAGCTCCGCAACATAGGAAGAATAACATTACCAAGAACAACCATCACCAACCCCTTCTCAGTTCTCCTTCTTTTTATCTTCTTCTTTCTTTTCCAACACATCAACCCGAACTTCCAGTTCCTTCTCCCCTACTTAGTTGTCTTGATCCTTGGCTTCTCCTTCTATTTATCTGCTTAGTTGTCTATGCTTCTTCCAGCCACACCTCCTTAACTGCCAGTCTTCCGTGAATCTCTTGTCTTTCATCAGCTGTCATCTCTGCAACTTCCCAATGACCATTTCTGCTACTTGTCATTAACCTCTTTCTCCGCAAAATATCACAAAAATGAAGGCCCCAACAATGTTCATTTTGTACAACTTGATTTTAAAACTTAAGTAGCAATACACATCCATAGTAGCTATTCTATACAAAATGATAATCTATTCATGAATGCAAAATGTACCATGTTTTATAAATTGCAATTTCAATATATGTGTGTGTGTGTGTGTGTGATTGTTTGGATTATTCATTGAACAACTTGACAAAACCTAAGTATCAACCCACATCCATAGTATCTTCTAAAACATTATAATACTCATCATGCAAAACGCATAAACTCCAAAATTTTTATATTAAAGATCATTTCATAATAAAGAGTTTTATGAAAAATATATCCAAAATTTATATCATGATAAAAGTTTATAATAAAAATATTATCAAACACAAATACGTATCAAGGAGATTCTTGCCCGCATCTATGATCTATCATCATCCTCATCCTCATGGGTGCCCTGTACAACATGTGTAATATGCATATATACATAATATTGTGTACTTTTAAATTAAGTTTTAATATATTAAAATTAAATGAGAATTTTATCATCAAAACAAATTAACAAAGGTTTCAAATTCCATGCAATACCTCACGCTGTTCACTGTGCATTATGCCCTTCTGGAATCCCTATACAACACATGTACATATATTAAAAATTTAAAATTGCACATGAAAATGCTTGAACTCGTAATATTAAAAAGTTTGTATCAACGTTTTGAAAATTTCTAAACGATCCAATCCCCATGGCTAAATCCATCACTAATGTCCTTGGAGAAGGAAAAATTCCTTGACAAACCTAAAGCTTGAAAATTTTAAAATTATAGGATAGATTCATTCTTTATTTTTAAATTTATAAAGTTCACAACTTTCTTTAAATAGTTAAATGAATTGCTTCAACTTATAATGAAACAAAGTTAAAATATTTAATACTTATGACAAGCCAATCTCTCGCATATCTCCTAATATGGAGGAAGAGAGTCGTGCAGTGTCAAAAATTCCAAATGGAATGGAAATCTGTGAACATTTAATTATGTAATTATTTCTTTTACAAAAATGACTTCACAATACTGATATAACATAAGTAAATTATTAGTATGGACATCTAAAAAAAATAACATCTCTAAGCATATCTTTGTTTGAACCTGAACCCAACAACGTTATATAAAATTTTTATTTCAACAATAGAGTTAATTGCAAATGGTGAACATATGAAACATTCATGTTAGATTATATCTAAAAACATTTACAAAATATATGTGAATCCAATGCCCTATTCTAAACATTAACATTAAAATGTCTCTTCTAAATATTAACACATACATTACATTACATTAAAACATCTTTTATAAACATTAGCACATACATTACATTACACTAAAACATCTTTTATAAACATTAACACATACTGACCCCATGCCCTCTTCCTCATGACCAATTAGGTCTTGTCATCCATCACGACAAGCATTTGCATATGCTTTAACCTCTTCAGTATTCATGTTATCTATTTCCACATCTTATTTAAATACAAAATAAGCATGTGCATCAACTCGTGCTCTTTGTCGATTTAAACTGACATCAATTCCAATCAATGTAGTATGTATATTGTATAGAATAGCATCCATTAATTTTTTACGAATCTGAGAAGTGGCATCCATCTTTGACCACGAAGTTACCAGATGTGGTGGTTGAGTTACCAAAGGAGGTGGAGGACAAGGAAATGAAGTATCCCTAAATGCACACTTCTGATTATATGTCTGACCTTTTCCAACACCATAATATTTGGATGCAAGGTCGATATAATCAAGTTTCATACCCTAAAAAGAATATGCGTAAAGGAATCAGGAAAAATAATGTGGAACCTCATCATTCCATTGCTACTTGCCATACATTGAAAGGAACATTCATACAAATGGTGGGCTATTTCAATGTGCTTGAAATATTGTACCTTTAGCATCTTTCTTTTCAGCCCTATAAAATTAAACATAGATTTGGCCTGTTGTTTTGTGACCCTCCTATCCACCTCAGCCCATTTATCAAGACCCATCATTGTTTCCTTACGATTGTATTTTCACCTCCTCTCATATCTTCCCACTTTAACTTGATTTCCTAATGTAAACATGAGCTGAGGGGATACTATGATATGATCCAACCTCCTATATCACCTTAAGGAAGTTAAATCGACAAACCAAACACCTTAATGACTTCCCTATGAAGTGCTATAGGACCCCCAAGGGCTAAACCACCCTTCTAGGTGCCCACACCCTGAGTTAAGCCTTTTTTTCAGTTCCCTGATATCCTAGATGTTGGCACATCACTACCTGATTTCGACTGAAACCCTCTAGTTGCAAGCATGATGCCTACAAGGGAGAGACTGCTGTCTTTTTCACCTAGTTCTGTGCTTGCAACTGCAAGATTTAAGACACTTTTTCAGGATAGGATCCAGACCTATTTCTATAACTTAATGAAAATTTCTAGAACCATGAATAACACAAGGAAAACTCCTTCCATACAAATGTTAGAAAATATCTTGACCTAACAAGGCCTAGCCATGACAAAAATTTCATCAAACAAATGGTGAACATGAAATTTGTAGGTCATGAATGCATATCTGAACATAGTATCTTTAACTAATCTGAGAAACATGAAGAAGGTAAAATTCACTCTCACAACATATTCCATTACATCCATTATGTAATGAATTCATTAACCATATATTCATTCATTAAAATATGATAAGAGCCATACTTAAAATTTTCATATAAGCATGCTTATAGCCAACATATAACTAGATAGATAACAATGATAAATCAGCCATTAAAGGCACATAATAACAAGTATAATTACCCATCAAGACAAGAGAAACTTAGCTCTTATTAATCATATTCAAAATCCAACCAAGTCAAGGACTTCCATGTACCACCCAACTATAGATTGAGCTGAACAAAATCTTTCTTTCAGCCAATCACTCTTGTGCCATATTCCAAGAAAGAATGTTGGATCTCATGGGATAAACCAATCCATAAACAACCAAGGGAATCCATACGTTAAACCACCTCCACCCTCACCATATTGTGATCTCACCTAAACCGGCTTCGAGATCACAAAACCAAACTGAGCTTGGATGGCTTATAATTCCTTCACCATCCCCTGAGGAATTTTCATGTCTCCACCCACTTGTTGAGGGATTCCCAGAGAAAACAGTCTCCACCCCCAACCATTGGGATTTTCCTGAGACCACCTCACTCGGATCCAAAACCTTCTAGCAATACAAAGCTCAATCGAGAAAGAATCCCATCACACCATGGCTATCTAGAAATGGCAAGGCAGGGCTAAAAAACACTATCAAAACTTGACAAAATCCATGCCAACAACAACAAAGAAACCAAAATACACACATTCATATGCCATGCATGCCTAAACAAACTAGGAAATCATACATGTAATCTGTTACATGCAATAATTCCTGCTGAAGCTACCTAATCCAACCTTTCCTTGCTTGATCCTTGCTTCCTTTGCCTTCCTTATCCTTCTTTTGCTTTCCTTGTCCTTCCTTTGCTTGCTTTATTTTCCTTCTCCTCTTCATGCTCTTCTCCTCTCTGAGACCAATTCTAAAAATGAACTGACAAAAGGCTACAAAATTATCCTCTGACGCCTTTTTATTATTGATGCCTCTATTTCTTCATTTTCCTTAATTTTCTTTCAATTACCTCACATGCAACCTATGACCTTTCACCTTCCTTTTATCCTAATTTCTTTTATTTTCATACAAATATGCTAATTAATGCTTCTTTTCATTTTCAAATACTTTTCCATTGCCTTTTCCAATTTCCCCTTAGCTATAAACACAACAAGTGATGCCCACTAGGATATTTTTCCCAACATTCAGCTTGGAATATGTGTCCCATGACCTTGGTATTATTTTTTCGTTTATTAAATTTATTACATGAATTTTTGACCCAGGGTTGTTACAAACCCCTCTGTTACACAAAATTTTGTCATTGTCCCTGTATTCCCCATTCCTTGATCCTGGAGGACCTCTACAGTGAACCCCGCATGCTTTGTCATCATGAAGAAACTCCCACTATGTCCCTCTTCATGAGCAGATCATTTTCATTTTGCACCCTTTCCCCTAAAACTTCTATTTTGCCCAGTTTACAAGACCAATGCTAATGGCCTTTGTCTCCCCCGTGCCGAAGTGCAAAGATTAGCACTACTTGTTGTTGGGAAAAGTATCCAATATGGAATGCCCCTATCCCACTCTAAGAGGTGATAGTGCCTTAGCAACAAACAGGTAAACTTATTCGAGTATTCTTCTTTATGGAATGCAAGTGAGGAAGAAGGATCTAACTAACCTGTATCTTCCGCTAGTTTGTTGATCCAATCGCTCCTCTCTTCAGTAGTTCCCAGCTCCCAGCTCTCTCACCGGCCCAGCTTCACAGAATTCCTGCAAGATCACAAGAGAGAGAAACTACAAGAAGATACATATATACATTCATAAAAAGCTCAAGATCAGATTAAGCTAAACATGTAGCATAACAAAACATCATTGATATACAGCATTTAGGAGAAACTCAAATAGTTTATTGATAGAGTAATAAAGTCCAAGAGGAGATACAACCAAGTGAGGCCCGATCCAGCATCTACCTCCCAACAATGGAATCCCTTCCTCTCCTCCAACAAAGCATAAATCACCCAATGTGCTAATCTCAATCTCAAACCAATAACAATTCTCTGCAAAATACAAAATTCCAGCCTCCTGAACCTCTGGGTGAGAGATCCATATATAGATGTGAGCAGAGAGGATGAGTCAGCTCATGTTTTGACTTGTGGCTTCTCTATGTCAGTTCTTGCTTCCACTTGGAGGTTGAGAACCTCTTACTCATCACTAGTCGAATTCATTGAGGCAAGTGTCATTGAGGAAGATTCTGGAAGCTTCCAGGTTCTTTACACCTCGTTGAATGAACTTGCCATTTGTCAATTCCTGCTCAGCGCACCCTAGTAGTGCTTCTACCTGCGTTGCAGTGCACCCAGCCAGTGCATACTTTGCATTTCAGCGCAGATAGCTAGTGGAGCTATTGAATTGATCCTGATTTGACCATTTCTGAGTGGTTTTTGGTGGAGAACTTCTGGGAGAAGCTGTCTTTGGTTGACCTTGTTCCTCTAGGGGTAGGAACAACTCATTTAGGGACTTTGGATCCCTTGGATTATGGACATTTCATGCTCAATGCTGTAAGGCACAAAAATGTCTATAACGGTTGCCCCCTAAAGTATGAGGCCATTTATCGGGTGAAATGCTTTATTAGGAGGATCCGAAGTTCTTCCAATGCTGGGAGGAGACCTGTAATAAGATACAATACAATACATTACTTTTCATACTGATTTCATGATCTAGCTGAGGCAGGAATTCCCATGCTCAGCTTTTATAAATTCATTTTTCTGTACATAGAACAGACAATCGTCTGATGGTAGACTGATGATTTTGATGAAATAATCATCGCTTTGGGTAGGATGATTATCTGCTGTAATGCTGTACATGTCAATGTTTTTATTTTTCCTGAATATATATCACAGCCCGGATGGATAAAACTAGATCCGGGGTCTTCAATCTCGTGCGATCTTCACTCTAAGTACAAGTCGATCCATGTGAGAAATGTTCTGAAGTCGAACATGGAAAGACATCGCTTGATTACCGGTCAATGAGGTAAACCGTTAACAAGCGCGAGAGGAATCACCGATAATGATAATGACCCTCAAGGTACTACAGTACAATTCACGTGGTGTGAATAAAGGACTTGGCGTCGAACACCACGCAAAATCTTTCAGTCGAAGGTCATTGATGTATACCTGTCGCCGGAAGTGAGAAACTTGCCATTGAGGCATGCAAGCTTCAAAGTACTGAAGGGGTTGTTCCTAAATCAACTTCTTGGATAATGAGCTTATGTCAACAAGAAGCGATCTGTCAAAGGAGGGCCTTAATGCATCCCACATCAGTGACACGGAACGGAGCAAATGATTTTTGATGGAGGTGAAAACAATCTGATGATATATGGTTCAGGGTGGAGGTCATGAAAGGATGAAGGATAATGTATGGTAGTGGATGGGATGCAGTTGACTTCTCTGGATGACTTCTCTTGAACATATCGGCGACACTTGTGTGATGGATTGGTAGCATTTACCCCAAAGGTGGATGGTATGGCAAAACCATGGCGATGTGACCGGTGAATGAAACAACCCAACCCGACTCAGGCACGGAGTGGAAGTGTCATGTTCAAGAGCGACTTGCTACCAATAAAGTTCTTTGAGTTTCTTCCCAATTTTTCCCTAGTCATTTCTGACCAGTACCTCTTTATTTTTGTCAAGCTTGAGGAGGATAACATATGCTTGTTCTATAATTTTCCCTTAGGGCAAACCCATCGCTATGTTTTAACGAGCCTAACGATAGTGAAACTCGTTCTCGTATAAAGACAAGTTTGTCGCTATTAATGTTTTTTAACGAGTTTAACAACAAAGATAACTCGGTCCCTTTTCATTTTTAGAGAGTCTAAAAAGGTACGTAAAGATAACTCCAAAGGTCCTTTTTCGTCATCTAATCCCTTAAGTCCGAAAAAGTATAAAACAATACAGAAGGGATGAATTTTCGATAGCTTTAACGAGCCGAACAAAACAAGCGCTCGATCTTTTTGTGCAATAATCCCTCAGGTCCAAAAAGATTAAAATCTAGAGGAGGGATAGCACTTCCGGTCGCTTTAACGAGCTGGAAGGCCAAAACTCGGCAATCTTTTCATATTTTACGAGTTAGATGAAAAGAGCTTAAAGAAGACTCGTCTTTTTAGGAACGAGTGATAAAACGGGTTAGCAGCTGATTCCAGGTAAGGGTTGGAATTTTCCAAGCACGGCAGTGTCACAAGGATGGCTAGTGAAATCACTCTTCGCAGCTGTTCCTCAAAATGGGTAAACAATCATATGGAGGTGAACAATCGGCCAATGGAAAAGTGGAGGTGACGGTGCAAACACGACCAAGGCTTTAATGACTGATAATGTTACGTTCACGGCGGTTATTTACCAGAAGATAGTTCATTTTTTAACGAGCTTAAACGCGGAAAAACACTGCTCAATCTTATGTTTATTTTTTAACGAGCATGAACTATGTGCTAAAACTGCTCGATTTTCTAGTCGTATGATAAGAATGTCTCATGTAAGATCCTATTTTTTATGGAGCTTGCGCCTCACAAAGCTATGCTCCTGGAATCCTTTCTTTATGCAAGTTCGGAAACGACTAATCCTACGAGTTTAAAGGGTTAGAGGTCCTAAAAATTTAAAAAATAAATAGCCGCCCCTTGCTTGCACTCCAAAAGGTTTGCATGCCCCCAGGTATAAAACAGAGTTTCAAGGTTACCCCTACTTTAGTCCGATAAAACATTTGTTTCAGCGAGAGAGGCCTACCTCTTACAGGTCACCCAAAGATTGTTCTATTAATCTTTCAAACAAAACACTTCTTCGGCAATGTCTACCGAGATAGACAAGGGTGATTGACTCAGTTCTGTCAACTCACATAACTTTGACAAGAGAATCTTATTCTAGAATAACCCCACTTCCAAGACGGACGGGGTACAGACTAGTCATATTCTCCCGCAGAAACCTACCCTATACCCAAAGTTTTCCTGCCGAAGCAGACTAGGATGCATGCCCCCTGGGTTCCAGTCATATCCCTCCGAATTACTCGCGCTCATCGGGAGGACGAGCCATGGGTTGAGACATTTCTTGCGTGAAGAGACCATTTAGGGAAGGTATATGACTATTTGCGATGCGTGATCCGAGAAATGAAAGCTGGTCCACGAGCTTGACCATTCTTCCTTCGTGCGGAAAACACATTACTCTAAAGAGTGAGGAGACGATGGCTCCCATGCAATATATATAGTCTCGTCCAAGGAGTAGGTTATAATCCAAGGGTCCTTGAACGACCATCACGTTCATTTGAACGGTCTTCCCTCTCAATGTTATGGGCACATTGGGGAGGATCCCTAAAGGTCGACTGGTTCCTTTATCAAAGCCTGTCAGATTTCTCATTTCAGGCAAAAGCGCTGGCGAACCAAGCGCTTTCCAAGCAATAGAGGAAAGGATACTCACAGATGCCCCTTCATCAATGATGGTGCCAGCCATGACCATTCTGTATATTTGGACGATAATTCTGAATGGTATGCTTGCTGGCAAATGGGGTCTGCCTAGTTTGTTCCAGTCGAAGGAGACAACTAGGTTGCTTGGTGGTGGGACCGAGTAAACGGTTGTGTATCGCTCTGCCGAACTTCCTTCCTGCGATAAAGGAATGGGGGGAATGCCCCCGTGCTCGTCGGAGTCTATGTTGATGAAGAGAATTTGGATGGTGTCATCTTTATCCTCTTCAGTGACTGGATCATTCGAAGATAAATCCTCTGAAGGCAAGACCGGGTCAACTGCCGCCTCGACCTTTTGACTTTCGTCGGGTATGGATTCAGCTGGTTCATCTTCAATGACCGGCGCTTCAACTGACCACTTGAGCGGGCCAGCTGGATTTTCAACTAACGAGGGACTAGGCAAGAGTTTTTTGTATCCAGGAGGAAGTCGTAACGGTGAAACCGGACGATCATCCAAAACTCTTTTCGCTTCGTCTAAGAAGGGACAACGGTGGATGGCGTGGTTGCCTTCGCACAGTCTACAGGGAGATCTAGCTCTCCCTTTTTGTCCAAGGACTTCACTCTCGCTAGTTGACGGTATGCATTCAACATGGCTATCAGAGGTTGATGCCACCGGATTGTGCAAACGGGGAGACCAGTCCCTTAGTATCCGAGGGATGCAGGGACAATCTCTGTGGAAGTGGTCTCCCTTGCATATGACACATGGCAATTTTTGTCAGACGACACTTGTTTGCCCCCAGTCGCTTTTGGCTCCTTCTTCTTCTTCTCTTTCTTCTTTTCTTTTTTCTCCTTAGGAACTTGGTTTTTTGTTTTACCAGTTCCGTCAAGCGAAGAGGAAGGAGGAGAGGAAGAATTAGATGAAGTAGAAGGCTGGTGGGCAACTCTGGACTGGTCTAACTGTTGATTCGACTGTTCAGGAATAGTGGTGTTCTGAACGACATTGGTTGAGAAGAGCCAGACCGGCAAGCCAATTGTCAGTCCTGGAAGCGACAATGTGGCCATATGGGGCGCACCAACATCTCCCCAAGAGGAGAAAGGACTAGGATTTCCACCAAGGGGAATTCCTTGGTTGGTGGGCTCCATTTTCTCAACCTAAAGATCAAAGCAGGAAAAAGGGGTGATTGTTCCGTTTAAAATAAATTTTAACGACGCTTTAGACACAACTTGCTTTTTCAATTTTAAAGAGTCGAGAAAAAGCTAAAGATGACTCTAGTCTCCTTCGATGTTTTAACGAGCCTGAAGTGACAAATGCTCAGATGGACTTTTTCCGTTATAGAGTCTGAAAAAGGCCAAAAGGAACTGCTCTGGAGTTCTAGGTAGAGGGTGTGCCAAACTTTTTGCAAAACCGCAGAATACTTTTTAGGGTACGGGCGGTCAATCTTCCTGAATGTTGTGTTCAGTGCATTGCGATCAGTAGGGCGGCCGACACGGCTTCCTAAGGATAAAGGTTTTATGCCTATAGGGGTCTCCCAATATATACGCGACGGTACGTGGGAGCACAATCCATACTGGCACTTATCGTCTCTCAGGAGGAATCACCCAACCATCAGTGAGGCAACCAGTGACCAGGTTTTACGACCTCGGAACACGTCTCTAGCCTAGACCTCTATGTTGTGCGTTAAGTTACAAAGCGTTGTTAAGTTCATTCAATTTATTTTAGGTTGATCTTTCTTAGAAGTTTGCCTTTTTGGATCACCACGAGATGTATGATACAATTCCTAAATGCAGTCTAAAGATGATAAGCAAGCTTTTATATCTTTTCAACAATGAAAATCCTAGCTACAAGGGGAAAAGGAAGATACAACTTTTCTAAAAGAGCATAGAGCACACTATAATGCACTTTTCCCTAAATCAAAGCATGCAAACTATCAAAATGCAAATGCACAAATGCATGTATTTGTTTTCGCTTCCTTAATATTGATGCCTAAAAAGAAAGTTGTTGTACAAATTTGAATTCGATTTCAAGTGAAAACATAAACAAGTTCCTTTTTCAAAATCAAAAGACGATTACGACACCTCATGATTTACTTGTTTCGACACTAGAAATGCATAAATTCAAACCAAACGACAAAAGTAAAAGCTCAATCAACTGTGAACAGCAAACAAACTCACTCCTAAGATCAAAACGACACTTACAACAGGTCTAGATCTAGGGGCGACAGTATGACTAGTTTACTTTTGTAATGGGAAACTGCAAATGATGTAACAAATACACAAAGAACAAATACAGTTTCTTTATACAACTGAGGCGGAATGGAGGCAAAGAAAAGGGGTTTCAAATAGGTACACTGACTGATAACAGGCTGCAAAAAACAAAGATGAAACTGAGCAAAAGGAATCAGGGAACCACAGCTGCACAAGGCAAAGACTGTTCAACGCACTCCCAACACAGAGGTTTTGACATTCAGCGCAGGTAGCCTTCATGGGACCTGCGTTGAAATGCAGAACCTCTTCACAGAGTCTGCGCTGAAGTAGAAACGAGAGTTGTTTCTGGGTTCCGGGTTACGGTTTGTAGTTAAATCAACAGTTTTTGGCCAAATCAAAGCTATCAATTAGGTACAATTAGGAGGATGATTTATAGGAGGACTAAGATCTATCACAAAGGGCTGTTAGAGCACTTGTGGATCAGTTTGTTCAGATCATAAAAACAGGCCCAGTGAGTGGACTCGAGAGGCAGATCTCTACTTTGCAACTTGAAAATGGCAAGTGCATTTCGATTCGGCACTCCTGAGTTTATGATAAGAACAACACCAGAAACACAAATAAACCAAGAAGATATGATCCCCAGTGGAGTCGCCAATTTGTTGTTTGGAAAAGTATCCAATACGGAATGCCCCTATCCCACTCTAAGAGGTGATAGTGCCTTAGCAACAAACAGGTAAACTTATTCGAGTATTCTTCTTTATGAAATGCAAGTGAGGAAGAAGGATCTAACTAACCTGTATCTTCCACTAGTTTGTCGATCCAATCGCTCCTCTCTTCAGTAGTTCCCAGCTCCCAGCTCTCTCACCGGCCCAGCTTCACAGAATTCCTGCAAGATCACAAGAGAGAGAAACTACAAGAAGATACAGATATACATTCATAAAAAGCTCAAGAACATATTAAGCTAAACATGTAAGCATAACAAAACATCATTGATATACAACATGTAGGAGAAACTCAAATAGTTTATTGATAGAGTAATAAAGTCCAAGAGGAGATACAACCAAGTGAGGCCCGATCTAGCATCTACCTCCCAGCAATGGAATCCCTTCCTCTCCTCCAACAAAGCATAAATCACCCAATGTGCTAATCTCAATCTCAAACCAACAACAATTCTCTGCAAAATACAAAATTCCAGCCTCCTGAACCTCTGGGTGAGAGATCCATATATAGATGTGAGCAGAGAGGATGAGTCAGCTCATGTTTTGACTTGTGGCTTCTCTCTGTCAGTTCTTGCTTCCACTTGGAGGTTGAGAACCTCTTACTCATCACTAGTCGAATTCATTGAGGCAAGTGTCATTGAGGAAGATTCTGGAAGCTTCCAGGTTCTTTACACCTCGTTGAATGAACTTGCCATTTGTCAATTCCCGCTCAGCGCACCCTGGTAGTGCTTCTACCTGCGTTGCAGTGCACCCAGCCAGTGCAGACTTTGCATTTCAGCGCAGAAAGCTAGTGGAGCTATTGAATTGATCCTGATTTGACCATTTCTTAGTGGTTTTTGGTGGAGAACTTCTGGGAGAAGTTGTCTTTGGTTGACCTTGTTCCTCTAGGGGTAGGAACAACTCATTTAGGGACTTTGGATCCCTTGGATTATGGAAATTTCATGCTCAATGCTGTAAGGCACAAAAATGTCTATAACACTACTCCTCACGCCGACCGGAGTGACTGAGTTTTGCTCCAGTCATGTTGGTCCTGTTATGGAAAGTTTTTTAAATTAGAGTTGAAGCTTCCAGCTCTAGAAGCTCTGTAACGGAAGTATGGTAAATGGTTTAGCTGGATGGGGTTGAGGATGACAGTTTGGGCTCCTTTCCCTTATAATAATGGAACTACCTCAAGGGATAAGCCCTTCTCCCATAATAAGAGGATCCATCTCCCATCCATATTTCCTAAATAAACCTCCCTTCTTCCCAAGCACAAACTAGTGTGCTAGTCATAGTTAGAGTGTTGGCTAAGTGTGAGTATACTATTGTGAGTTGTAGCCATCTAGTTGTGTGAGGGAGAAGTGTGTTTGGTTTGGATTGAAGCCTAAAGGGAAGAGCCTTTAAACTATTGTTGTTTGAAGCCATCATGGAGTGCTAGCAGAAGTGTGTGGGAACCCAGTCTTGTCAGAGGAAGACTGTGATGTCAAGACGAATGGTTGTAATCTCTCTTTGATACTAATATATGCAACTATCAATTGATTTCCTACATGTCTTGTAATATTACATATTCGTGTCTTAATGCTTCTTGACTCATTAATTAGGTTGAATTGCAATTTTTCTATTATTATGTTTGTGTGTTGTTGTTGTTTACTTGTTTCAGGAGCTTGAAGAAGGAAGCGAGAGATTGTTGGAGTGAGCAAGCGAGAACACCATCAAGTAGGATAAGCGACCAAGAGGCAGGTCCTCTTGATTGATTCTAACCTAAGGAAATATTCCATAGAATGTATCTGCTATGGCTAGGCCCATTATCAAGCTAGAGGAATTTGTTCGTGTCCGCACTTATAATTTTACTTCACCACAAATTGGCGACTGTGCTGGGGAGATCCCATCTTTTGTTTGTTTTGGATTTCATGATTTTGTGACAACTTTGCTAATTTCACATTTTCCATTTGGTTCTATTTCTTTTCTCCTTCTTACTGGCCTAAGTCTAAAATTCATAGTAGTAGATCTAGTCCCTGTTTTGAATTTTTTTCCTTAGTTTCCTCGGCCAGCGTGTTTAATTCATTGACAGTCGCGGCGACCAACCTCTGCCGCTTGTTGTCAGTTAGGCAATCACACTGATGCCTGTAAATAAAGATTAGGGTTTGACCCCAATCTTGGCCAGTGTTTTCTACTCTTGTGTTTTTGACCCCGTGAGCATTTTTTACTATTTTCTCCCTGATTAGGAAGCTACTTTTTATTTGGTTTTTTTCTTGCTTGTTGTCTTGTCATCTTTCTATTTGATTGATTGAGTCATTGAGTGGTTAGCGACACTAGGGCATCTAGTTAGTCACCCATTCAGCGGCTTGTGGACTCATCAAGTCCGAGTGTGGGTGTGTTTTCTCCTTGCATTTGTTTTTGGTCCTTTTACGACTTTGACCTCTTTTTGCACAAGTTTGAAAAAGGTTTCGTTTACTAGCTTGAACATCTTTTTCCGACATAGATTACATTGTTGGTCTTGTGTTTGGTAAAGTCAGTATTTCATTGATTTGAATGAAATTCTATTTTCATGTTTTCATCTGCTTGAAGAGCTCATAGTCTCGAAAACTTTTTCATTGTATGTGAAAATTTTGTTTCGTTGTTTCATGAGAAAGTATGAAATTCTAGCTTGTTGCATCATTATGATTTGCATCTCTTAAAAACTAGAATTGCATCAACATTTGAAAAAGGAAGAGAATTTTTTTCATTTTGAAAGGACTGATAGATAAGTGCTTGTAAGGAAATTAGGAATTGGAATGCATTTTTCATTAGTTTATTTTTTGAAAAAGTGAAATAGTGAAATATCATTTTGTTTTTAGTTTCTTGATTGTTTGCATTTGATTGAGTAGTTTCTACCCTCTCTAGTGTAGGCATTTCATCGAATTGAAAGGGTCTTGTCCCATTTAGCTGCATTTTAGGTTTTTCGAGTAGCATCGCTAAGACTTGAAAACTGAAACTTAACTCAAGATCAAATCTAAAATGAATTCAATTAACCTAAGGCACATTTGACATTAATGATCATATCTAGAAGGTCTAGGCTAGAGATTTTCTCCGACGTCTTTAAACCTAGTAGTTGTCATTAGCTTTGGCATTAGACAACGCTAGCATGGATTTGTGCTCCCTATATCGTCGAGTATATAATGAGAGACCCCACTAGGCCGCAACCTTTTTATCCTTAGGACGCTGAGTTGGCCGCCTTGTGAACGTGATACATTAAACACAACATTCGAGGAGATTGCCTGCTCCTACTTCTTGGTTTGCTAGGAGGTATTCTGCAGTTCATGGTCGCCTAGTAATCTGTTTACCTAGATCATCCAAAGTAGTCATTTTATCTTTTTGACTCATTAAACTTAAAAGATCATTTGAGCACTTGTCCTTTCGAGCTTGTTTCCAATCAAAAGTGATAGAGTCATATTTGTTTCTTTCTTGACTCTTAAAAAATGAAAGAACATCAGCCTTTTATGCGTCTTAATAATTGATTGCCCATGATCCAAAACATCCTGTTAGTATTTTTGACCAAATCATGAGTTCCCTTAAAAGGAAATTTTAAAGCCTTGAAGTTATTTGTTTTGTCAACTAAGACAAGGTCATCATGGCTGAACCATCTGGTTCACCCAATTCCTCTTCCTCTCCTCCGTCTGAAAGATTGTCTGAGGAGTCATTTCTTGAGTTATTAGAGTCACTTGAGGACCAAAATGTTGAACTCACAATTGTTTTGAGTGTTCAACCATTGTCATCTCGTCCTCTACCTACTTTTGATTCAGGGTCATCTGTTGATCTTGGCCCGAAATCTCCAAACAATCCCATTCGAACTCCAGAGAACTCACCGACCAATGATGGTCAGCTTGGACTGGTTATCTATCCTCTGAACCCTCTGTTTGACATTGTTGAGATATCACCGTAGTGTCCTTACAGTCCATATGACCAACCAGGTGTTCCTTTGGAACTATCCCCCAATACACATTCAGTCATTCGTCGTCGTTTCTTTTCAAACATGGAACCTGAAGGCAATGCTCCAGTCACTTCTCCAGATGAGTCTGAAGTTTCTACTCCACACACTATTAGGGGTGAGAATTGAAATTGCAGTTTCCTCCTGAGGGTTTCCCTTTTTCGGAAGGTATTCCCGCCAACTTGCCACTCAGCTATGTCTCTTTGGGGCACTTAAGCATCAAGAATTAGTCCTACATCAGGTTCGTTTATCATGAACACGACTTCCCAACCAGCTGTTACTTCAGTCCTGGTGCAACCCACCATACCGAATACTCTTGTAGCATCTATCCTAGTTATGCATCAGTCATAACAGGTGGTTTTAAAGATTTTCTCTGCCAGTTCTTCTATCCCATTAGTCAGTGGCCAGATTGTGCCACCGCCTGGGGGGGGGGGAACTTGAATGTCTCTATGGTGTCAGGTGCCACTAATGTCAGCGGCTCACAAGCTCACATGCTTTGTATAAACCAGCCCTCTTCTGGTATTATTTATAACCCTGTTGACCCTACTAGATCAAGAAATGTCTAGTACCAACAGGTTCAGAATCCTGTTGGTCCATCTGGATCGAGCAATGTTCAGTATCCGTAACCCTATGAGGCTCAGGTCCAATACCAAAATCCTTATGTTCCATATGGTTCTCAAGGATTTGTTAATCAACCTTACACCCTCCAATCTGGGCAGTACATCCAACCTGGCTACAGCCAGATTCAGTTCGGTAAATTCTCGGGCATTGTTCAAGTACCCTTGCAATAGCAAGAATAGACTTTGAAACAACCAAGGTAGCCTTTGTTACCGCAAGGGCAACCTTTGTTGTAGCAAGGGTTGTCTGCGCAACAGCAAGGGCAAATTATCCTATAGCAAGGTCACCTGCAACAACCACAAGGTCAATCCTTCCAACAGTTGCAGCAGGCCGTGCGGCAATAGAGGTAATATGCACCACATACCTCTCAACCCATACCCTCACAGGGCCAACCTCTGCAAACCCAAGGAAAAATTATGTAACTGCAAGGTCAACACTTGCAACAGAAAAACCAACCAGGGCAGCAGAAACCCTTATATACATATCAACAAGGTCAACCCTTGCAGAGCCAAGGTCAAGGTCAAGTCTTGCAGCAACAGCCGTAGAATCCTCTTGTCCTAGGTCAACAGGTTCAGAATCTTGTTAGCCAAGGGCACCAGGTACAAAACCCCTATGTCCAAGGGCAACAAATGTATCAACCTTATGCCTAAGGACTGCAGGTCCAGAACCCTCTTGTTTAGGGACAACAGGCTCAACAGCGCTATGTTCCAGGACAACAAGTCTCATATCCATATGTACAATGTCAACAGGCTCAACAACCTTTTAACCCATACGTTGCCTATCAACAACCTGTGCCTGGACAATTTCAAGGTATTCAAGGTCAGAATCCTCCCTTTGGTCAAGGTAATCTGCAATGGGGGTATTGAGTCACGAAATGGGTATGTATTTACTATTAATTTCATCATCTTTTTCCTCGTTTCTTATCTTTTTACTATCTTAATGCACTGATATGTTGAGGAATTACGGTACGAAACGGATGAATTATTTTCAGTTACGATTTATCTAACTTTTACTCTTCTTTATGTAGGAAAGCGATAAAAGGAACGACTGATGTTCCCTAATGATGGAGCAGCAAAAACCAACAAACAAAGGATAGAACGCATCGGTTGCGGACAAGGTTGAGGGTGAATCAGAAGGATCAGCACGAAATAGGAAAGGTGTCTGAAGTTAGCACTTGGTTGTGAATCCCTCAGGATCGGGAGATCCTAAGGGATTGCATTTACCCTTTACCCCTTTCTGATTATAAAAGAAAGTGATTGTAGGAAGAAAGGGGATGAAACCTCTATTATTTTTCAAATTTTAATTTTAATTACAGACTCGCGTTGTTGGAGAAAGCAACCATATTGTAACCTTACTTAATTTTGGTGATTAATATATAAATGAAGTTGTTGTTCCCTTGCATTATCTGAAGTAGCTCAGCAGTGTTCGCTGGTGGCTAAGGGCCCAGCCTCTAGTGGATTGAACTGCTTCCTTGTGTATATATATATATATATATATATATATATATATATATATATATATATATATATATATATATATATATATATATATATATATATATATACTTTTCTAATTCTCATAAAGTTTGGTTGGTTTGATAATTTTCTTGTTTTCGTGAGTTTACGTTATTTGTTGTTTATCGCTTCCCTATATTGAAGTAGTATATGTTCTTTATATCTTTTACAGTGTTGTCATTTGATTCGAGTTCTGTTTATTATAGAGTGAATTACTTAGACAGTGAATCACATTGATTTAATCAGTTGTAAGGGTTTGGTTATCGCTATTGAACTCTCCAATTGATATCATTTTGATTTTGATTGCTTTATAGAGACTGAATATGATTTAGAGTGAATCAGCCAGGAAGAGATGAGTTATTGCTATTGTACTCTCAGCTAATGTTGTTGTTACTTGAATTTCTTGTGTAAGATTTGATTTCAGTAGAGGATTGAGTTTTGAAGCTAGATGCCATATTTCCTTTAATAATTGCAATTTGAGTTTATTAGATGCATCCATTTTCTCGTGTCAAAGATCTATACTACAATTTAAGAAGCATTACTCTCTGGATTTATAACTTGGACATATTGTGTACACTCTTGAAACAAAAAGACTTACTCGGGTTGATAATTAATGTGAGGCAATTAGGAGTTTTAAAAGACACCTTTTAGCACCCAACATTTTGGCGTTGTTTCCGGGGAGAGTGTTTCCATTTCACAGAGAGTGATGTATGTTTGATATTTGCTGTTGGGAAAGAATTGGGTATTAAAAACAGAAAGTAAGAACCTATGTAATGAGCAAGTAAAGTGATTTCTCCTCCGCTCGCTTTTCACCACAATTGCATAGAAGTTGAAGTAGGTGTTTGATGTTTGTCTGTCGTCAAATAATTGGGTATTAAAAATGGAAGGTAAGAACCTGTGTAATGAGCAAGTAAAGTGCTTTCTCCTCTGCCCACTTTTCAGCAGAATTTCGTAGGAATTGAAGTAGGAAATTTAGAGGTAGAATTTTTGAAAAAAAAAATCTCATAATTCCACTTAAGTGGTGATGTAAGCACAACCCATTTCACTAACCAATTGAAAAAAACATTTGAAGGAGGAGCCTCAAAGAAACACATGAAAAACATCTTCTATTATGGTAAGAAATGGTTCACATTGCAACTTTTGAATTCCCTATCAAAGATCTAGGAGGAGTGACACAAATGCACATAATTCCCCCATATTCTCTACCAAATTTTCATGGTTTGACAAATGAAGATCCAAATACATTCTTATTTGAGTTTGAAATACTTTGCAAAGGATATGATTATTGTACTAATGATCAAAGGTTGAAATTGTTTCCTCTCACTCTAAAAGGAGTAGCTCTTCGATGGTTCATGAGCCTAGGTGGGAACTGCATCCAAACATGAAGAACATATTCTTGAAGAAGTACCAAGACTACTAGAAATCCAATGAAGATATTTTCGATATGATACAAGGGGAAGATGAAATCTTGGAGGACTATGTGGATCGATTTCGATACAACCTTCAAAAATCAAAGCATAAGTATTTGGAAAAGGAGATCTTAAAAACACTCCTACTCAAAGGAATCAAAGATGAATTTTTAGAACTCTTAAATCTAATGGGAAAATGTGATGTTTTTCAGTTATCATATGATGATGTTTGTGAATTGTGCATAAGGTATTCAAGAGGAATCTTTAAGGCTGGTAAGAATTCTAAATAATTTTCTTCTTTCTTTTCCAAATCTGCTACAAGAACAGGAGACATAAGAGCTGAAATCAATGTTTTATTTTAAAATTTTAAAGTTGATTTTATTATCTCTCTAAATTCAAAATTGGATCTTTTGTAGCTTCAGAAAACTCAAGAAATTGAAGAAGTGTTTTTCCCTCATTACCGAAAGAAACGCCCCATACATAGTTGTTCTTCCTTATCTAGTATGGAAGTAGCATATCAAAGAGATGGGAAAGCTGCAACAAGGTCAAAACCATGGAAATCACGGCCTACAGGTATGGTTCAAAACACTTCCTCTCCATCTTCTTACTTGCATAATCCATTATGGAATACTCATGTGTTAGGGCAGCCATGTCAATCTCAATATAACTCCCACAAATCTTGTCTACAAGTTTGGCATGGTTCATCTTATGATTGCATGACTACTCTCTCTTATCTTGTAGCACAAACACATTCTCCATATTCTTCACCAGCTCTTCCACAACATCTTGCTTTCCTATCAAAATCATCCACTCAACCCAATCAACTACATCATCAAAATGCTCCATGCCCTACACAATTTCCTGCTCAACTCATTCCACACACTCACCATAATAAACCAGTACAACATGCTTACAGTGTTGAACTACAAAATTTACCCACCCATCCCACCCATTCTATCTCCCATGCACCATTGGAGAAAAATTATATTGAGATTCAGAATGTTTCAAATCCAAAAATTATAGAATTTATAGAAGAAAATGAGGTTTCTTCTAGTCTGCATCAACAAGTCGTTTTAAAAGTTCAAGAACTTCATGATAAGATGGCTACAGGAAATCGAGAAAGTAAAGGATATATTGAAGATTGGTTTCACTCCATCATTTGTTTGTAGCATCACTCCATACTTCAACAATTTTTGACACCATCTTTTCAACGGAAGTTGGCTTCTCATACCCTAATATTTATTAACGTGCATTTTTCAAATTTGGGTATATACACACTTGAGGCCTTATTTTGAAAATGGCTCCACTAGAAGTACTATTATACGTAATCATATTCATTTTTCAAATCAGAGTAGGTTAGTGAAAAAATAAATAAGGACATAAATAAATACATTTTGTTTTTATGTAAAAATAGTTGTTTTTGTTGCAACACGATGTGGAAATCAACATTGATGATAAATGTTCTAATTCATTTGTGTATTTAAATGAATTATAATGCAAGTAAAAGTTCTACAAACACTCATATTCATTTTTATCACCGATTTGAAAAAAATGCTTGAATATCATATTTTTTGGCTTGTAGGCTTGATAAAATTTTTGAAAACACAGTCAGGACAGTCATGTTTTTAGGGGCCAAAAGAGAATATTTTTAAAACATATTTATATCCTAAGTAGCCCTTGATGTATAATTTCCAACCCAATTTGAATTACTCAATTTGGATTTGAAACGAAAAAGTTATAACCAAAACATTGACAGGGTGTCTAGTAGGCAGCTTAGGAATAGAGTTGAGACAGTCCGTTTTTGGAGGCCTAAATGACTATATTTGGAAAACATATTTCTACGGTATATTCCCCTATGAGTCTAGTTTACAAAGAAATTTGAATCACTCATTTTCGCTATCATATGAAAAAGTTATGACCAAACTATTGACTGTCTATCATAAATTAGCACTCTTAAAACTATGTTTTCTCAGCTGTTCATTAGAGTATTTGACCCATCAATTCTTTTTGTTTTCAAAACATGTTTCTATTTGAGATAAATAAATGAATCTAATTTCACTCCCAATTTCAATCATTCGAATCTGTCATCAAACGAAAAAGATATGCTTAAAATATCCACTGTTGTTCTAAGTGGAGAAATAAAAAATGACTTTGTTATGCAGGTTGTTCTAAGTAAAATTGACATATCATATCATTGAATTTTTAAAATCTGTTTCTATTGGTGATATATCTTTGAAGTAGCTCTCATTTGGCTTTTGAATCACTCGAATCGGACCAAAAAAAGGGAGTTATGATTAAAACACTGCAAGTTAGCATGATTGGCCACTGCTCTCCCGCAGGTGACAAATAAATTTTACTTTGTTATTTTTTTTGTTCATGGATTTATTTTACAAAGTAACTACTTGTTAGTTTTTTGCATAATTATTGGATTAGAGGAGCCTGATCACCTCTCTTTCTCCATGATTTAATGTTTTATTGTAGGTAGACACTTGTTTTTTTGGAGGTCTTAGGAGAATAAAGAAGGTCAATTTATGGACGAGCGATTATTGAAAGAAATTTTAATGAAACAAGGGCATTTCATCCAATTCATTACCTAATAGATTCATATAGAAGAAATGAAGAATTGATTTCCATTCGAAGATTCATGTCACTGTTGCCAAAACATTTTTCCAAGAGATCATTTTTTTTTCCCATTGACAGATTGATATTCCCTTAGGAAATAACATCATAGCTATTGTAACTTAATTTATTTATTTATATACTGTTTCTAAATAAAGTGTTTTTTCTTTTCTATTTTTTCTTATGTTTTTGTGTTTCAGGTGTTACTTCCTTCAAATTGAAGTTTCAGCTCCATTGGTGATTGAACAATGAGGACCCCAGCATACAAGTTTTAGTTGCAGAAGGCAACTCTTCGGCAGCCCCAATTCTGTCAAAAGTTACTTTTGAGACTTGTGATTGGTTTTTATGTTTTTCTTGATTCCTTTTCTTTCTTTTGTATGATTTCCCTTTAGAGTAGTAGGGATGATTGCTTGTCTGTTTTGTTTTTCTCTCCCTGTTTTTTTTTTTTTTGTTCCCTATAGGGAACAACACTTTTCATGTGCATTTTTTTTTTGTTCCCTACAGGGAACAACACTTTTTCGTGTGCATTTTTTTTTGTTGTTCCCTATAGGGAACAACACTTTTTGTCTGCATTTTCTTTGTTGTTCCCTACAGGGAATAGTTGTTGTTCCCTGTAGGGAACAATTGCTATTCCCTATAGGAACAACACTTTTTCGTGTGTATTTTTTATTGTTCCCTATAGGGAACAACAATTTTTGGCACACATTTTCTTTGATGTTCCCTATAGGGAACATCACTTTTGGCATGCATTTTTTTTCTTTTTGGTTCCCTACAGGGAACAACTGTTGTTCCTTATAGGGAACAACACTTTTGCATGTGTATTTTCCTTTGTTGTTCCCTACAGGGAACATTTGTTGTTCCCTCTAGGGAACAATACTTTTTTGTGTGTATTTTCCTTTTTTATTCCCTACAGGGAACAACTTCTGTTCCCTCTAGGGAACAACACTTTTGTGTGTGTATTTTTCTTTGTTGTTCCCTATAGGCAACAATAATTTTCGTGTGCATTTTCCCTTGTTGTTCCCTACAGGGAACAACACTTTTTGCGTGCATTTTTCTTTGTTGTTCCCTATAGGGAACAATAGTTTTCATGTGTATTTTTCTCTGTTGTTCCCTACAAGGAACAAAAATTTTCATATGTATTCCTCTTGTTGTTCCCTATAGGGAACAACACCATTTTGCGTCTGTTTTCTTTGTTGTTCCCTACAAGGAACAACTGCTATTCCCTACAGGGAACAACTGTTGTTCCCTATAAGGAACAACACTTTTTTTTGTGTATTTTTCTTTGTTGTTCCTTACAGGGAACAACTACTGTTCCCTATAAGGAACAACACTTTTTGTGTGGGTTTTTCTTTTGCTATTCCTTCAAGGAACAACACTTTGTGAGTATTTTTGAGAACATCTTTTCTCTTCCTTACATAATCATCCCTAGACCATCCCAGTTCACTCTTTATGATCCTCTTAATGGCATAAAAAGTACAATACATATTTAAGGACAACAAGTATGGAGTCTATTGGAACAGGAAAATATCTTGAATACTATCATCTTTAACAAGATTGCTTTGTGATGATCAAAAAAGAAAGGACACAGTTATCTATATCACTTCACTGTCCTCATTTCCACTATAAACCAAACTGATTGATTATCTGTACCATGTTGGTTCCCCCTTTCCCGTATAACTCTCTCTGTGTATTATCAATAAGATTATGGGTATATTTTTTTTATATTGATATGTTCAAACTTCTTCTGCCATCCCTACTCTTAAGGAGTGATGAGCCACCCTCTATGTATAAAATGGGGACTGTAAAAAATTAAAAAAATAAAAAAATAATATATCTATATCTATATATATATATATATATATATATATATATATCTATATATATATATATATATATATATATATATATATATATATATATATATATATATATATATATATATTCACTAACAATTTTATGATTTTTTTCCATAGATGGAGGATAGGGGGTCTCATCACGAGCCAACCTACCATGATCATAAGGAAGGAGCGAAGTGGAATTCCCACTATGGCCACCACACTAGGGATATGATCCAATGGATGCATAAACAAACAAAGTCCTTGGAAACAGGAGGTCTCATCACGAGCCGGCCTGACCACTTTCGCTACTTCCCAGTGAATGGAAATGTGTTCACCTGGTTACCATGCCAGCACATTGGTCTCTACTATGGACATCATAAGGCACTTCCCCAATTATACATAGAGGACCATGGTTCCCAAGGGTTACAAAGCAACTCTGTCGAGGCTATGGATGCCTACAGGCAATAGAAGCTCTACTGATACTATTGAAGCTTTATTTTACATCAATAATTATTATAATACCCTCTTCTTATGTTTTTATCTTTTCTATGGAGAGATTATGTCCCTAACATACCGTGAACCTTTATGCATGAGTAATTTTTTTAAATCAATCACAATTGTTTTAAGTGGAATAACAGTGCTAAAGTATTATTTCTTGCGTATGCCATCCCTTTTCCTTTATCACATCCCCTCACGACATCCTATCACTTATTGATAATTCTCGGTACACGCCTTGATTTCACCACTCCAATATCCTTTATGATCCTTTCATTAATATGCGTACCTTGCCAATCCATCACCCCTATACTTCGCCACCAGTGCGTTATCCTTTCATTCATTCGATCGTAGGTGACCTATTATTTTGAAGGGGGACGAGGACCTCTAGTGTTCTTATGCATGCGTTGTCATCTTTTTATTTGATTTTGTAGAACGATATGACATTCCATGATCACAGAGCATATGGCATTATAACAGTCCTAAATAACGGTATTTATGTTTATAAAGTATCACCTGATAGAGCCATTACAACCAGTTGTTGTTCCATCACTCGGCTTTGTTCGTCGCTGTGCTTTCCCTGCTACACTTATCGTTTACAGATTCAAGCATTATGAGAGGAAGAACAGTGTGCCGAGAACCTCTAACACTGGCTATCACTGATGAAGCCAAGGAAATTTTAGCTCACGCAAGATGGATAGCGTATTTTACAAGATTTCAACCCCCCAATGAGGAAATTGCCATCGAATTTTTATGGAATCTACAGAATGGACAATCGGTGGTAAGAGGTAGAAAAATCACTGTAACAGATGTTGTGATAGCAGAAGTGTCTGGGTTGCCAACTGAAGGATCAGTATGGGCTGGCAAGCGATTGAAGCTGCACGATTAAGGCTTTTAGGGACAAAGGATAGGAGCTAACCAAGAAGGGAAAAGGTGTTCGGCCATATTCTCTTGGAGAACCATGGGGAGAATTAGCATCAATCATCTAGAACTATATTATCTGCGATGGGCGTAAAGACATGGTAAGGCCGCAGCAACTCAAACTTTTAGTAGTTCTAAAACGAAAGTGCTCTGTTAATTTACCTGCATTGTTGACTTCTTTACTGCATGACACTACCCAGAGGCTGAGACGGTCCCAACACATAGAAACAGTGGTTAGCCACCATTGTCTAATTAGGCTAATAGTTAGCTACAACCTCACCCAGCAACAATCAAGTTGGGATGATCTAATATTAGCCCTCGAAGGAGGTATAGCCCTGCCAGCACCTAACCCTGTTCCAAAAAGAAAGAGGACTGCCCTTTTAGGGAACATACCTCACAAGCGCAGACGATCCACAAGGTTGAGGTCAAAGCTGGGAGCGTTTGAAAATCCTCAAGGCAGCATCAATCAACCCATAAAATTATCCAACCCAGTAAGTGAACAATACCTGTAGTTAGAGTTAGAAAGATAGGATAACCCTAAATCAGACCATGAGGAAGGAACAGGGAATTTTGGAGATGAACAAAGAAATGAATTGGGACTTCCCTCAACACTAAATATGAGTCCCCAGGGAGATAGGTTGCACGATTTTGAATTGGCCTAGGTCCTAGCCAACATGAATGTTTACATGTAGCTTGAAAGCCCGCTCAATGTTAATTTAGGAGCGACCCAATCTCCTGAGAATTTTGGCGATACCAGAATTCTATCTCCCTCAAAAGATGCAAGCCGTGAAGTAGAAACAGAAGAAGAGGCCATTCAGGAAGCAGATAACCAATCTAGTCACACGCTCCTAGTGGAAAATAGCCAGGTAGGCCTAAGCACAGAGAACACAGGCCAAGAATAAGAAGTAGAGACAGAGATAATTCGAGAAGCCAATAATCAATCAGGAGATATGGTCTTATTAGAACAGAGCCGAGGTGAGCAACCAGACTCTTTAGAAGCCAAAACTATTAACAAGACTGTCAACAGAACAGTTGCTCCTTTGAAAAGGTATAGAGCCAAATTAAAAAACCTTAGGAAAGAACAGCAGAAGGTTCGCAAAATAGTCAAAAGGCACAAAAGAAAAATAAAAGAAATCACAATTGAAAAAGTTCCGGAAAAAACCCTGAAGACAATAAACACAGTTTTACAGACAGATTTATATGAAGGTAGGGCTATAGGGACTCAAACTGATCCCATACCCACTCAACCAGTCATCACTCAAGAGGAACAACATGCTATTTTAGTAGACGTAGCTACTAAGACAGGGGAGGTACCATCTTACAGCAGGGCCACTCAAACGGAGGCTTGGACCTCCCATAATAAAGAGATTCAAACATAAAACATCCTTTCTCATAGCATAAGCACTCATACAAGCATACAAGCTAAAGATGTCATTACACACAATGACTCCATTATACTAAATCTTCAGGAAGAATTAGCACATGCTCAGCTTGCGTTAGAATGGCTTGAACAAGAAACCATTTCCCAGCAGAAATATCAAGAGTTGCAGAGATAGCTTTGGGAAATGAATGCAGCAAAGAGCAAGACATTCAACAGATACAGAAAAGCAGAAGAGAAAATAGAGAGAATCAAGCTCAAACTAGATAGAGTCATAGGTCGGAAAGACACCATTTTCTTATTATATACAGATGTATTGGCATGCAAGTCTCCCGCCACCAATTATGCCTTGTTTTTGTTAGAACGATACTTTCTGTTGAAAATTAAAGCCATGATAGGTGGAAAACCAATTGAATTAAAAATAGTTGAATATTTTATAAATTGCTGCAAACAGCATGGTGTAAAGATTCAAAGGCTTCTTTGCCAATTTTACCTGCGCAATTTTGTATTAGAGAATGAGGTGGAAAATAACCCTAACCCTTTTGTGGGAGATGTTCAATTCCAAGCCCTTATCTCATTTGCAGTTAATCAACTTAAATGGTTTAGAGCTCATAACGCATTCCAAAGACAATAACATGGATTGGATCTTTGGGTAAGAAGTGAACCCAAACACCCTTTGCAAACGCTTGCCAACCATAAGAGTCTGATGACAAGGGAAGGGGTGATTAAAGTTTTAGGACATATTCATAAGGAGATTGTATAGAACGGAGTATCATATTTTCAATCCATTCAAGAAAGCTCTCTGGCTGCATCCAAGCTCAGGTGGACGGTCTCCACTAGTAGTGTGCAGGATAGGGAGACATTTAATTAGAAAGTCGGTTTTGTAGCCCCATCATTTGGTATCCTCTTGAAGGTTATAGGGCTATCTATGAATTGCCTGAAGGAAAGGAAGGGCTCGCCTTTGTGCTCCTAGCTCAACATCATGGTTTTAGACCAATTTTTGATGCTCCTTCTCCAACCTACTCTTTAACTGAACTACATCAGAATTACTTACTTTTCATGAGGACATGAAACAAGGCAAGCAGGGGAGTATGTTGAGTCACGAAATGGTTATGTATTTACTATTAATTTCATCATCTTTTTCCTCATTTCTTATATTTTTCATATCTTAATGTGCTGATATGTTGATGAATTATGGTAAGAAATGGATGAATTATTTGCAGTTACGATTTATCTAACTTTTACTCTTCTTTATGCAGGAAAGCAACAAAAGGAATGATTGTTGTTCCCTAACGATGGGACAACAAAAACAGACAAACAAAGGAGAGAACGTGTTGGTTGCAGACAAAGCTAAGGGCGAATCAGAAGGATTAATGTGAAATAGAAAAGGTGTTTGAAGTTAGAAATCGGTTTCGAATCCCTCAGGATCGAGAGATCCTGAGGGATTGCATTTACCCTTTACCCCTTTCTAATTATAAAATAAAGTGCTTGTAGGAAGAAAGGGGACAAAACCTCTGTTATTTTTCAAATTGTAATTTTAGTTACAGACTCGCGATGTTGGAGAATGCGACCATATTGTAATGTTACTTAAGTTCGATGATTGATATATAATTGAAGTTGTTGTTCCCTCGCATTATCTAAAGTAGCTTAGCAGTGTTCACTGGCGGCTAAGGGCCTAGCCTCTGGTGGATTTAACTGCTTCCTTATGTTATATATATATATATTTCTGATTCTCATAAAGTTTGGTTGGTTTGATAATTTTCCTATTTCTGTGAGTTTACTTTATTCGATGTTTATCGCTTAACCATATATTGAAGTAGTATATGTTCTTTATATCTTTTATAGCACTGTCATTTGATTCGAGTTCTGTTTATTACAGAGTGAATTACTTAAACAATGAATTGCATTGATTTAATCAGTTGTAAGAATTTGGTTATCGCTATTGAACTCTCAAATTGATATCATTTTGATTTTGATTGTTTTATAGAGATTGAATATGATTTAGAGTGAATCATCCAAGAAGAGATGAGTTATTGCTACTGTGCTCTCGGCTGACGTTGTTGTTACTTAAATTGCTTGTGTAAGATTTGATTTCAATAGAGGATTGAGTTTTGAAGCTAGATGCCATATTTCCTTTAATAATTACAATTTGAATTTATTAGATGCATCCATTTACTCTTGTGTCAAAGATCTATAGTACAATTTAAGAAGCATTACTCTCTGGATTTATAGCTTGCACATATTGTGTACACTCTTGAAATAAAAAGACTTACCCAGGTTGATAATTAATGTGAGGCAATTAGGAGTTTTAAAAGACACCTTTTAGCACCCAACAGGTGGCAGCCTCATATGCCATATGGCCATAATCCTTACCAGTAGGGATGGGCTCCTCCCTATGGGCCCGCTTATCGACCTCTCATGCCTTTTAACACTCAATTACCTTTCTTGGCTACACTTGAGTTGCCAGATGTATCACACCTTATGAATGATCTGATCCTTCATTCGCCGTACTAGCCTCTGGTGTCATCCAAGATACCAAGTGATTGCCCAAAGTTTGATGGAAAAACTAAAGAAGATCCTCAGGCCCATGTGATGACATATCACCTCTGGTGCTCGTCAAACTCATACGTGGACGATTCCATTCATCTTCATCTTTTCCAACGAACCCTCACAGGTACTGCAGTGAAATGGTACATCAAGCTACCTCGAAGTACTTTCCATGACTTCAATTCGTTAGCCATGGCTTTCCTCATGCATTTTCAGCTACCAGTTCGTTATGAAACCGACACCTATTTACTCACATCACTTAAGCAAGACACTGCAAAGCACATCTCTGATCATATCCATGAATGGAGATGTAGACATCACCTGATAAAGTTCGAGATAGCTAATTAGTTGCTTTCTAAATGGTTTATCAAATCATTCGTAGCCCCAATTGCTCGTGATATAGCTATGGGTGGATGCATCACTGAAGCACAAGCCATTACCTGTGCCTAGTACTTGGATCTAGTCTACTCTCAGTCTGGCACCTTATATGAGTTGTTACCCAATGCTCTGTGGCCATCATCCGATCCCGCAGCATCAAAGTCACTAGTTGTTCCTCCCGTTGATGGAGTTATTGGTTCAGTATCCCAGACCCCTGCTAAAACTTCTTCCAAATAGAAGTCAGTCTCGAATGCTGCTCCTAATAGTTCATCTCAAAATCCACTAGGCCCTGGTAAAACCTTAGAGGTCCATGCTGTCCAGTCTACCGCAGTGGACAAATCCTTGAAAGGGAAAAAGAAAGGCAAAGGAAAATCTAAAGCCGATGGCCTGAAACAGGGTCCTCCCAAATCCTCTGCTGGCAAATCTTCACAACGGAAACCTAAGTATCCCAGCCTCATTTGTGAGGAGTATCACTATACTAAGGATTGTCCATGACGATCTGAAGTTAGTCGTCTGCTCAAAGGGACCTCTGTTGTCCTTAAAGAGCCATTTTCGTCTCAGCATACTCAAATTGTAGACCAATCCCGATCTGCTTCTTCTGGATCTCAAATTTTCATGATGAGCATGCCCATTAATGTGGCTACCCGATCGAAAGATTATCAAAATCCAGCTTCGACAGCTAAGAAAGATAAATAAGCTGCACCTTCTTCTTCTACCCCGAGTTCTGGCCCTCTGCAAATCGAGCACCCTGTTACACTAAAAAATGTCACCTTGACTACTTACAGTTAGTATGGCTCAAATCAACAGTCATGCTACCCTCTTAGGCAAGTCTCATGCCTCTGTTATCCATCTCAAACTCAAAGAAGAGAGAAAGTCTTGTAAAAATTATGTTTATCTCTGGGGTCGCAGGTTCTCTCTAGTCTTACCTGCGGGGACGCGGACCTTGTTCACAAAATCTGCGTCCATGGACGCTCTGTATGTTAAGGGACAGGTGCGTCCCTCTGTAAAAGGCAAAATGCGCGAGTTTTATCTTGAAAAAGTTACTTGTGGTTACTTCTAGAACATTCTAGAGGTCGGTTTGATGAAATGGATGCGCCTCCAGTTGGTTCATGTATCTCTATTAAGGGGGAACTTATCCCATCAATAAGGGAGCTATCCCACCCATAGAGGGGGATGATCCCATTGATAGTGGACCTGAATAACCTCTTTACAGCACTATAAATAAAGGCATTGAGCCAGAAGGAGAGGAGGTTGGAGCTATACATTTTCTTTGGGTAAATGCTGCAGGATTTAGGTCTTCCATTAGAGCCTTTGTGAGGAGAGATTGTCTTCACTTGATTCTATTTGGGAGAGGGTGAGCTTTGTCAAAGTAGAGGAAAACCCTTGATGGACCCTGGGAGGAACTTGCACAACACCAAGGCCAAGTTGTAAGAGTTTCTTTGTTTCGTTATTAATACAAACTGGTTTATTTTTCTCAATAGCTTGTGTTAATGAGTTATTTCATGTGTTCCTTGGTCTGCATGTTGGATATATGTTTTATTATATGAAATGCAAGTGCTTGGTAATTGTTTGATTGTTTGTGGTTGCAGGAATTGACTTGAAGGAGGAGCTCATCCGGATTGTCAAGAACGGACTTCAACAACAGCGTTTTGGAATAAGGTAAGCCTAAACACTTGTAGTTTTCATGTTGTAAAAGGTGTATTTAGAGAAAGATCACTCCATTTTGTCTTGTTTGTCATTAGAATGTCTTAGACTTCTAGGAAGGTCAGTCGTGTCCGCACCCTTGACAGATTCCGTGTGACAAATTGGCGACTCCGCTGGGGAATCCATTAATGAGAGAGTCTTTTCCTTTATATGAACTTTGCTTTGAGAAAATCATTTTTATTTTCTGGTTTTTGACTGTGAGAATTAGTATTTGGGTGGCTTAGCTTTAGATTTAGTTAGATTTGGTTTTTCTTCATTTTTCTAGACGGACGCACCCTCTTAGTACTGCACAGTGCGTCTTTGGACGCGCTGTTGCCGTCTGCACAGAGCGGAGCCGCACCTGTGACAACGGGTTGCCTGCGTCTTCCTGTAAAACTTAAGAAAATTCCATTTTTGCTTTAATTTGCTTTTAGATTTTGTTTTTCCTTAGTGTTTTCTGCCCAGATCCTTTAGTACCCTGTCAAGAATTTTCACCTAAACTAGTTTTGTGAGCTTTGAGTGTTTTAGTGGTTTTCAACGAAGTTTAGACCTAGGGTTTGATTTTTGGAAGGCTTTGTAGTGACTTTGATAGTAGAAAGTTGTCCAGCCTTAGATCTCTCTGGTTAGTCAACCTTCTTAGAAGTCGGGCCTGTCGTAAAGTCTCCTTTTGTGAGCAACTTGCCATTTGAGTTGTTTTGGGTCAAATTTCGAATTACTTGTTTATAAAGTATTGATTTCCATTTTACAAAAAGAACAAAAAGATTAGAGTTTTGTTTTGGCTAGTTTTTGGTTCTGCAATAAGCTAGTCCTTGATTTGATTGTGATCAAGTAAAACACCTTAGAAATAATCATTGTTAGTTTTGGCCTCGTTAAGATTGCTTAGAGTAAATTTACCTTTAGTTTGCTTATGAGTGCATTTTCATAGATTTTAAGAGTTGTTAAGATTGATTTTTGGTTACATTAGATTTACTTGTTTTATTAAAAGAAAAATACAAAAACATCTTCTTAAAAAGTCTTGTTTCAAGTAGCTTTTGGTTTTCGAAAGAAGAAAAGAGTTTTTTCGTGCATGTAAAGAGAGGTTATGTTTTTATGATTGGAAAAGAAAAACGAATTGTTTCTTTGATTGTCTTCAATTAAGAAGTTGCTTTTATAAAGATTGCATTCTCTCAACTTTTTAGTTAAGCAATTCATCGAAAAAGTAAAGTAGTGGATAAATCATTCTAGGTGCATTTTGTAGTGGTTTCGAGTCGAGTCAACACACCACTAGTTTCACTTCCATCACCTTTTGACTTAAGAAACAACCTTAAAAGTAACGCTTAAATTAAAATCAATCTAGTAATCTTTATTTTTCTAGGGCTCTGAAGCACCAACATAGCTTAGGCTAGGGTCTTGGAGTAGGTGAGTACTTAACTCTCCAAGACTACAAAACCAAACAGATAGTCTATCTTGAGTAGAACAAATCCAATTGTTTCAGTTACATTCTGGGAAAGCTCCTCTTAAAGGAGAAACACGAGCTCGTGTCCGAACCAGTGAGGGGATCATTCCTCCCTCGTTGGGAACGACGCCAGGCAGTACGTATTACAAACGGTAAACCTCGGATTAACCATTGTCGAGGAGCCAGGGGTCACTTATCGGTAAACCTTGGATTGTTGTCAAGGAGCCGGTAAGGGGATTGGAGCTTGCTACTCTGCCCTTGCGTGCTGTCGGAGTTTAGACTGTTCCCCCAGGTGTAATTGTTGTGATTGGTAACCTTAGTGGCCATAATATCTAGGATTCTACCCAAGGTGACGGTGGAGGGAAGGTCCCACTGTACCTGGAGCAGACGTCGGTTATACTCACTTGGATTTTCTGGGGGGTTCGCTTCACTTCGAGACGGTTAAAGTGGAGGAACTTGGTCCAGTCTATTCATTAAGCAGGTTGCCGGGGTAACTGTTCCACCCACTATTTCTGTACTGAATCCTGCGAGGTTGGGCCTAATCACCAACTAGCGTTTTTGGTCCGGAAGACTACTGTTTGTGTGTGGTTTGACGCTCTAGATTATTTAGGCGTGTGCTTCAAATTTGATTGGTTCTTTAGAAGACTTTAGGTGGTTTGATTTGAAATTTTTTACTTTGTTTTCGTGTGTTGTAGTTAAAATCTTTAATTGTGGCGGAATTACCGAGAAGGTCCCGTCGAATTGCGGGCCAGTCTCCTGAAGTTGTTCTGTGGCCGAATTGTTGAGAAGATCCCGTAGACTTAGGGGATCCCCTCCTCGAGACGACCCAGGTAATTTAGAAGGGTTAAAGGTCCTTGTAACTCCTCCTAGTGGCAGTAGAGTAGGATCACCTGAAGAAGGAGAATCTTCCTTGGTAGTCCATCCAGATTACCAAAGTTTAGAAACAGGTTACAATCCCGAAGCTGTTACAGTTTCCGAGCTTGCTGGTAGTTTTTCATCTGCCAGTGAAACAGGCGAAGAACCTGAAATTTCAGAACCTGTTACTCCAACTCCTAGTGTTCCTGATTCACCAAGAATAGAAAGAATTATCACCGAAAATCTTCCTGTTGGATTAATTGCTATAGAAGAACTTGTTCCAGAGGAAGAAATAGGCGTTTCTGATTCTGAAGATCTAATTACCCTTGATCTAAGGGAGCGTGAATCCATCTTTTACAGTCCTCCTAGAAGTGAATCTTGGTACCTTGCATTAACCAATTTTTTAGACAACTCAGTAGGTTTTTCTACACCTCGTACTCCGGTTCCACCTAGAGGAATTCATTCTCCTGTAAATATGTCTGGTCAGTCATCTGTGTTTTCACAAAGTCCTGAATCATTTTTACATGGCGGTCCTTCTGTTCCTACTGGGTATCAATCACTTTCTGGTACCTTTGCGGGAGCATCTCCTCAACCTGTTGATCATGGGTTATTAGTTGGAAACAGTGGTAATGTACCATTGAGTATAGGTGACGTTTATATGATGTCAGGTTCAACTCCCATTAACCAACCTCAAGGTGGCCAATTACCGCCTGGGGGGCAACCTTCGTTAATGCCTGGGGGGCAACCTCAAGGTACTTCATTCGTGACTGGGGGGCAACCTCAAGGGTATCAACCCCAAGGGTATCAACCCCAGCCTCAATATGTACCCCAAAGTCAACCTCAGTATCAGTATCAAGGATGGCAACCTCAAGGATGGCAACCCCAAGGGTATCAACCCCAAGGGTACCAACCTCAAGGATACCAACCTCAAGGTCAAGGTCAACCCCAGTATTCGTATTTACCTCAAGGTTATCAACCTACGGGTCAATACCCTGGTCAAGGTTATCAACCACCTCAAGGGCAATCATATGGGACTGCACCTTACAGTTATCAACCCTATCCTCAATACGGCTATGGGTCTCAGTATCCTCAACCTGTTACGAGTCAATACCCTGGAATGTTAACATGGGATCCGTCACAGGGTCAACAGATGTCGCAACCAAGTATACAGTCGGTACCTCAAGCAGGACAACCTGCAGTTCCTGGTCCATCCCAGCAACCGCAACCTGTCCAGTCAAGTGTTCAGACCCCTGTAACTTCTGTAGTTACTCAGCCGCCAATTGCACCTGGTACTCCACCTCACACGGCTGCAGCAACTACCGCTTCATCTACCATGCTTACTTCTGGAGTATCGGCAGCTCCGGTTTCTACTGTCCCTGTAACCACTCCTCAGACATCTGTACCGTTGTCTGGACCCACGGTTCAAACCACAGTCCAGATGCCTGTAGGCCAACCTGGTACAAGTACGGTTGTTACTACTCAACCTCAATTTGTTCAACCTCCGTACCAGGGACAGTATCAACCTGGGCAAGCTGCCCAACAACCGGTTTACCAGTATCAACCGTATCCTGGGTACACTTATCAACCACCTCAACAACCCCAGTACGGTCCGGTTAATCCTGGTTTTCCAGGAGGATATAATATCCCAATGCGACTCCTGTTCCTAGTTATCCTGGATATCCTCCTCCTGGGGCTGGTATTGTGACTCAGAGTTTTAGAGATCCTAACCGGCAGTTACCATTTATTGCAACTTTAGATTTACCCGACTTGACGCGCCTAACGAACGATCCAATTCAATATCTTCCGTTCTGGCCGCCAATGCCAAATAAGTTGCCCAGCGATATACCCAAGTTCGAAGGTAAGTCTGGAGAGGATCCGTCTAATCACGTGATGACTTACCACCTCTGGTGTGCATCAAATTCCATCTCAGATGATTCCATCCGCTTACGTCTTTTCCAGCGTACACTCATTGGTCTCGCAGCCAAGTGGTACATTGAGTTACCACGGGCCTCTTTTTACAACTTTAGCCAGTTAGCTACCTCGTTCTTAACTCATTTTCAGTTACCAGTCAGATACGATAATGGTACAGAATTATTAACTTCGCTAAAACAATCGACATCCACGTACATTTCTGATCACATCCATGAGTGGAGACGTCGAAGAAGATTAGTGAAAGTTTTTATCCCGGACCAAATCTTAGCTGAATGGTTTGTCAAATCATTATTACCAAGAATTACTGAAGATGTAGCTAAGGCCGGAGTAGTTACTGAGGAGCAAGTCATTGCTCAGGCACAATACCTTGACTTAGTTTACACTCAGTCGGGTACGTTACACGAGAAAATTCCGGATCTTCCAAAGTCAAACCAAATCGCTGCTGCTCCTTCGGGATCTCATGCCGCTGATGGTATGATCGGTATCGTGACTACGAAGAGTAAGAAGAAGTCTTCCAAGGCCTCCAATACTCCAATTATCACTTTGCCTGATTCTCCGACAGGAGAGTCTTCTCCTCCTGAACTTACCGCCGACATTCACGCTGTAGAGTCATCTACGGCCAAATCCAAAAACGGTGGAAAGAAGAAAGGAAAGAAGAAGGCTAAAGCAGACAAGGCTCCAAAGGAGAAAACGGAAAAGTCGGAAACCAATGACGAAAAGCGCAAACCTCGCTATCCTTGTCTTATTTGTGAAGAAGATCATTTTACGAGAGACTGCCCTCATCGGGCCGAGGTAGTGAAAATAGTCAAAGGTTCTCCGACTCCTGCTGTGTTAAAAAATCCATTTCCAGAGCAGGAGAAAAAGATGATAGGTTCTTCTTCGAATGCCAGTGAAGAACCCATTTTGATGATGTCTCATGTCAGGATTGCGACTCGATCGCAAGATTATGGTAGTAAGGCTCCTGTTGATGGTAAGGAAGCAGAATCTTCTCACTCTAACCCATCAACCTCAGCTCCTGGTTCCGATCCACTACAGATCGAAAAACCTAACCCAGACTTAGTGATTAAGCCGCCCGCCAAGGGTGTACTTCGAAGGTCTGCTTTCAATCCACATGCGAGAGCAGCCCAGAATTACAACATTGTTGAAGACTTAGCTGTTTCACCTTCAGCAATGTCGGCACTCGAAGTGCTGCAATCATGTCCAGCGCAACGAAAATTGCTTTTGTCGGCTATTGGAGCTGTCGATGTTCAGGACCCGAACCTAATGATCTTTGATCTAGAAAGTAGTACACCGCGTCTCCCCCATCAAATGGCTTTCCAAATTCCAGTGATAGTCAAAAACAGGCCTATTCATCGGACTGTGATTGATGAGGGAGCTTCTACGTGTATTATGTCGATTCAATGTTGGAGATCGCTTGGTTCTCCTTCGTTGAACCAATCCCCCACCATCCTTAAGGCCTTTGATGGCCGTGGGTTCCGTCCGTTTGGTATTCTACAAGAATTGCCTATAGGGGTCGAAGGTAAAACCGTTAGTCTGGATGTGGAAGTGGTTGATGCCCCTCTAGACTACAACCTTCTTTTGGGTCGAAGTTGGTCATATGCTATGACAGCGGTCGTTTCATCGGTCTTCAGAGTCATTAAGTTTCCACATAACGGTAAGATCGTGACTATTGATCAGCTGACATACTTTTCATCCGACCCAACCTCTTTAGAAACTATCCAGCATGTTGGTAAAACGACAATCCCTTATAGGGACATTGGTGTAGGTTTAGTTAAGGATTCCGGTTTACTGGGAACTTTTCCTCTCCCTCCACTCAATGCAGACCCTTCGTTCGCAACAATTCATATGATCACGTCAGAAAACATTATTTATGATGATCCTTGGTATGTTCCCTCTGACTCTGAGCTAGACTCACTCGGTGATGTTATGCCGTTGAGTCCGTATGAGATTGCTTATGAAGCTCTTATGTCTTTTACCGACTTTCATTCAACCGACCAAATGAATGTGGTCAGTGAAGAGTCACTTTTCACCTCACCCTTAGAACGGATAACGTTTCCCGAAGAAGTGTCATCTGACGAACAACTTCGCGAAATCCTAAGTGTAGATGATCTACCATGGGAAGATCTCCATCACAGATCTTCGTTTTTACCTAAGGATGATGCATTTGAAAATGATTTTTCATCTATCTTTACCGCTGAATATGTCAAAGACGCTCAGGATCCAACGAAACATTCTGATTCAGAGCTGAATTTAGGGAATATTTCTCGTACTATTCCCATTGATATTTCAGTGAAGCCCGGAATCGAGGAGAACATTCATATAGGTGCCGCATGTACTGAAAAGAAATCCAAACTTACAAGGCCCTATTCCAAGAATTCCGCGACGTGTTTGCCTGGTCTTACGAGGAAATGCCGGGAATTGATCCTGCCATTGTTGTTCATGAAATCAAAACCTACCCGGATGCTAAACCCATTCGGCAACGGTTGCGTCAGATTCACCCTCGAAAAGCGGCTGCGATTAAAGCAGAAGTCGAAAAGCTGTTGAAAGCAGGTTTCATTTATCCGATCCCGTTAACGGATTGGGTATCGAATATTGTTCCCGTCAATAAAAAACAAGGAACAATAAGAATCTGTATCGACTATAGGGATATCAATCGAGCTTGTCCAAAAGACAACTATCCTACGCCTTATATCGATCAAATTATTGATGATTGTGCCGGAAGTGAGATGTTTTCCTTCATGGATGGTTTCTCAGGCTATAATCAAATCAATATTCTACCTGCCGATCAACCAAAAACGGCATTCATTTGTCCATGGGGGACATTTGCTTATTGCAAATTACCTTTTGGACTTAAGAATGCCGGGGCCACTTTTCAACGGGCGATGTCTTATGCATTTCATGACATCAAGCACATTGTGCAACCCTATCTCGATGATTTGCCTGCTCATTCTTTACAACGAGCTGATCACCTTGTCCACCTACGAGCAATCTTTATGAGGTGTAGGCATTATCGAATTCGGTTGAATCCCCACAAGTGTGTTTTCTGTATAGAAACAGGTCGATTGCTGGGATTTGTTGTTTCAAAAACCGGCATTCGCGTCGATCCCTCGAAAGTCGAGGCTATCATCAAATTGCCTCCTCCTTCGAGTTTGCGCCAACTCCAAAGTTTGCAAGGGAAAGCGAACTTTTTACGCCGATTCATCCCAAACTACGCCGAGGTCACTAAAGGTTTTACACGGTTGTTGAAACAGAACGCACAATTCTTTTGGGACGAGATTGCCCAACAATCTTTTGATGCACTAAAACACGCGTTGACCCATGCACCGTTATTGCATCCTCCCAACTACAACCAGGACTACTTCTTATACCTCGCAGCTTCGCATTCCACCATTGGAATGGTGTTAGTTCAAGAAGATGAATTCAAAGCAGAGCATGTGATATATTATCTTAGTAGAACCTTAAATCCCACTGAGTTAAAATATTCGCATGTGGAGAAATTGGCCCTGGCAGCCGTTCAAGCTGTCCAGCGTTTTCGTCACTACATTCTTCTCCGCAAGACTACAGTTATTTCGGATTGCAACCCTATGATTTATATTTTGACAAAACAACTGCTAGGGGGCAAGTACTCTAAATGGATTGTTATCCTGCAAGAGTTCGACTTGGAGTTCGAGAAGTCCAAGTCTAAGAAATCTTTAGTTTTTGCGGAATTGATGTGTGATTTCCCGAGTGCTGACACAGAGACTGTGGCAGAGGAGTCCATTGCGGACGAATCTTTGTTTCTTATTAGCACTTTAGATCCGTGGTATGGGGATATAATCATCTATCTCCAAACCCAAACCTTTCGGCCTGAAGCTTCCAAGGAAGACCGTCGAAAAATTCGGTTTCGATCCCAGCAATACAGAATTATTGGAGATACACTTTATCGCCGGGGGGCAGACTTAGTTTTTCGACGTTGTTTAACTCACGAAGAGGCTGAGAGAGTTTTGAATGATTGTCACTCTGGAGCATGTGGCGGTCATATGTCTGGGTATGCCACAGCTCAGAAGGTGTTGCGCGCTGGCTATTTCTGGCCGTCTATGTTTAAAGATTGTATCCTTGCTGTCAGAACATGCCACAACTGTCAAGTGTTTGATCGAAAGATGCGCGCTCCACCTGCTCCTCTCCACCCTATAATTGCCGCTGGTCCATTCGCCAAATGGGGCATTGACTTTATTACTTGTAACCCTCACTCGGCCGGGGGGCATGCGTATATCATCCTCGCGGTTGATTATTTTACAAAATGGGCCGAGGCGATGCCTACATTCGACGCAAGCGGCAAGACAGCTGCAGTTTTCGTATTCAATCATATCATAACTAGGTTTGGTGTCCCACAAGCAATCATTACTGACCATGGGAGCCATTTTCGAAACGTCATGATGACTGAGCTTACAAGCCAGCTTGGTTTGCGCCACGATAGCTCTACTCCTTATTATCCGCAAGCCAACGGTTTGGTTGAGTCAATCAACAAAGTTCTAGTCATCATGATTCGACGGATCATTGGTATCCATCGAACGAATTGGCATAACATGTTATTTTCGGCGCTATGGGCATATCGAACTTCAGTGAAAAATTCAACAGGTTTCACCCCTTTCCAGCTAGTTTATGGCTTAGAAGCTGTGTTACCTATTGAATGCGAAATCCCATCACTTCAAATGGCTGTCGAATTACTTCCAGCTACTTCCGAAGAGGAGAAACGGTTATTATACTTGGCTAAATTAGATGAGACTCGACGTGACGCTACTTTAGCTATCGAGACTCACGCGAAACGAATGAAAGCTCAGTACGATAAAAATGTAACCCCTCGAAGTTTTTCGGAAGGAGACCTAGTACTATTATATGATCAAGCTAACGATAAGCTAGGTGCCGGAAAATTCGTTCCCATGTGGCATGGGCCCTACATTGTAAAGCGAAAGCTAGCAAAAGGGGCTTATGAGTTAGTTGATTTTGATGGGGACTCTTTGGGTAAACCCAGAAATGGACTTTACCTAAAGAGGTATTATGCTTAAAATGATGGGTATGGAGAAATTTTTAGATAGGTTAGATTTTCTTTCTAGCTAGCAAGTGTGTTAGTTTAGTCAGTGTGCTTAGCTTAGCAAGTGTGGTTTTTCGTCATTATTTTGGCTTATCTTGGTTTTACTCTTGATATTGTAGATGTCGACGCCTCTCCAAACATACATTGGATTTGCTGATGGTGCTTGTCGTAGTACACGGAATATCTCTTCCGCAGCTTGGGTTATCTATTCGCCCTCTGACGAGTTAGTTTCTATGCATGGGGTAAGCCTCGGTCAAACAACGAATAACATTGCAGAATACAGTGCAGTGGTTGAATTATTATCCGAATCTATTTCATTTGGAATTCGACGTTTGATAGTGAGGTTAGATTCTGAACTTGTTGTATTACAGCTTAATAGAGTTTATGCCATTAGAAATCCTGTGTTATTAAGGTTGTTTTTGAGAGTGCGTCTCTTGGAACGTGAATTTGATTACATTGAATATCAACATATTCCAAGGTCTTTGAATACATTAGCAGATGCAATTGCTTCTCGAATGTTGGACAGACATTTACGATAATCATGCAAGTAAATTTAAAAACATTTCATCACATATGTTAAACAAGATAAGCCGGTAATAGTGATATATATATAGATAGAAGTGTGTCAAAAAATATATACATCGTCTTCGATCATAGGTTTAAAACACCTTATGATCGGCAAAATGATAGTACAAAAAGTCAAAATGTCACATGTGACTACAAAAGTGACTAGTCAATCACTGGTGGTGCTCTCTGTACGACACCACTGCGCGGGCTACCTTACGCAAAAATCTCCTAAACGGTCCAGGGACCGCGACTACGAAGCGCTGAAGCCTGATAGGAATGTCGTCCATAGTAGTCTCAGGTATATCTGCCGTGAGACGCTCTAGATCATGCTCCAACTCAGCTAGTACTTCTGCTGTCGCATCCTGTGGGGCCGGTACCGGTGCAGCTGGATGTAGTCTATCATAAGGCCGGAGGTTGGCTGGACGCTGTGGACCAACATCTGCATTTTGAAAGATTTACTATTAGTTTTGAGACGATATATATAAAAAATACAAAAAATACATAACTAGAAAACTTGTGAAAATAAAAAGTACCTCTGTCGTCCCATTGTTCTCCCTGTGGAAGAACCATGTCCGGATCACCTCTGAAATCCATTCCGGCATACGGAAAGTCCTGTATCACAAAAAGCTGGCCCTCTAACCAGTCAAAATAACTATCTGAGAATCGAACTACTGTCGCGCCCTCGTCAGGATGCCGGGCCATCACCGCAACCCATCGTATCAGCTTTGGCTGCTGGGGACCCAAGATATCAACAGTGAGTTGCTGAGGGATCAGCATTGGAATTCTCTCCAAGGCAAAGCTCACGACTATAGGCCCATATCCAAAAGTCTTTAGTCGTCCGTTCTTTGCCTTGGTCAGTTGGCTCTTCATATGAGCCGACACAGCTTCACACCAGTTGAAAATGGTGCCTTGGTAACAGTCAATTGCCATCCGCATTTGGGATCCGGAAGCAATGTGTAAAGCGGCCGCGCCGCAAATTCTGGTAACCGTGAACGCTATGACTTTGAGTTCCGGCAGAGTGATGTGTTTTATCTCTATGCCTTTTGAATGGTGAGCCCCAGGTGTGCACCAATCTCGCGGAGACTATCAAGGGATTGGCCACCCGGCCTAGTCCCCGCAAGACTGAGTTGCTCACCTCTGTTTGGCAAGCCAGTGAGAAAGTATACATCCGAGGGCTCTATCTCGAGCTGGTGCCCTCCTATGTAAAAGCATTGTTCTTGTACGTTCCATCGCTCAACCAGCCATTCCAAGAATCTTACCTGGCCCCTCATGCCCGGTATGGTCCAATATTTGTATAATCCGCATGCTCTTAGGGCATCCAGGGAAGGTTGATGATTTATTGCAGCTTCATCTTCCTCTACATGCTCTCTTTCTCTCCAGTCTAACATGATTAATGCCCTGCATATCAAAAATAGCAATTAGAAATTAATTTGGGAATTTTTGGTGGTTTTTTGAGAGAGTTGGGGTTTTGAAATGCGCGTTTCTCGGAGGACGCACCCCGGCTTTGTAGCACAGGGCGCCGGACGCAGCTGGCCTGAAGGCGGGCTGCGTCTTCCGACCGTTTTCCCGTATGAGAAAAAGTCGGGGGACGCAGGTCACCCGAAGGGCACCTGCGTCCGCCGAGAGGCGCATTCCAAAACCAAAACCCCCCCAAAAAATGAAACTAAAACCTAAAAATTGATTCTAAACGGATAGAAATGCAGAGTGGGATGTGTAAAATACCTGGATGAGACGGCGTTCGATTCCGACGGTCAGATTTTCCGCAGCGACCACGGGAAGTTTCTTGTCAAAAGCTCTTTTTCAACCTCAACAGTGAAACGGTAAAAATGACATGGTAAAAGGTCTTTTTATAGGTTTTTTGGATGAATTAGTTCATTTTTTACCATGAAAAGATGTTTTTGAATGTATTTTTGCCTATTTTAAACAGGTATGAGTAATGTGTTGCTTTTGTGCAGGACAAAGGGATTTCGAGGGAAATTGTAATTTTTCACAAACAAAATTTCAGAGTCATCTTTTAAGCCCTTTTCTGACTCCTAAAACATGAAAAGATCGCCGAGTGTTTCTTTTTCACTCGTTAAAACGGAATTAAAAGACGGTCCCCTTTTAGCTCTTTTCTGACCGCAAAATCAGGAAAAGATTGCCGGGTTTTTGTCGTTTCGAACTCGATAAGGAAATAAAACGACGTGTCCTTGATCGCTTTTTACTTTTCAGGTTAACGACACTATTATGAAAGTACTCCTTGGTCGCAAGATCAAGCGGTTCCCCCAGGTATTATTTTATACTTTTTCGGGCTTGAGGGACACAAATATACGAAAAAGTTCAACGTGGAGTCTCCTTTAGTTTTTTCAGACTCTCTAAAAATGAAAAACGCCGAGTTTCTCCTATACTGGGCTCGTTAAATTTTTACAGTAGAGGACCTGTTCAATTACAAACAGGAACGAACCACTCCTTCCTAGGGTTCGAATTTAAACTAGGTTGGACTCGTCCGAAGGATGAGCTTATAATCAAGCATATGTTATCCTCCTCAAGCTTGTTAAAAATAAAGAGGTACTTGCCAGAAATGGTGGGGGAAAAAAGAGAAGAATGAACCTATTTGTCACCTTTTGTCTCAGAAGAAACTTTATTACCGCTCTTGAACACGACACTTTTCATTCACCTGGGTTGGGAAATCTTTTACCTCACAGTTGACCAAATCACTTTGAAAGTCTTTAACCGGGTTTCGGGGATTAACTTTGAGTTATTCGTCACCAAGCCATCTGTTGTGTCGTTATGTGTTCAAGAGGTCTGCAAGAAAAACTTTCATCTGCAAAATACTTGTCATCCATTTGACCATCCCTGAGTCAGTCCTTACAGCAACATTTCTTCAACTTGAACAATGATTTCGTGTTGCGGGCTTGCCTGCAACGGGTCGCTTTCTATCGACATCGACACATTATCTAGAAAGATGACTTAGGAATCGACAGTACCTTGAAGTCTGCATGCATCAATGGCAGGTTTCTCGCCTTTGACGTCAGTTTACATCATTGACTTTCGATCAGAGGATTCCGTGAAGTGTTCGACATCAAAACATCTATTCACATTTCACGGGTTGTGCTTGGTACTTTGAGGACCATTGACATTACTGGTGGTTTCTCTCACGCTTGTTAACAGTTTACATCATTGACTGGTAATCAAGTGGTTTCTACCATGTTCGACATCGAATCATTTAATCACATGGCTAGAATCGTACCAATTCGGGAAGTAGAAGTGAAGACCCTGGATCTAGTTTCTACCATCCAGGCTGCGAGGAGTTTTGTATTCATTATCTATGTAGACTAATCATAAACAGATGGCTGCGTCCATACTGTGTCTACAAAAGTCTATAAAAATGATGTACTGCAAGATCATTCCTGTATCAGAATAGTTAGTCCATTAGTTAAAGTTTTGAATCTGAGTATGGGAATGCCTACCTCAGTGATGATATAATCTTATCCATGTATTTTGTGTTGAAAATTGCAGGTTCCAACCAGGCCATCCACAAGGCAATCCTTGAAATGATAAAGCGCTTCACCCTTCCTAGAATTACAAAACCCTATTCTATTCCAGGCTTCGCACTTTAGGGGGCAATCTGTTACACTAAAAAATGTCACCTTGACTACTTACAGTTAGTATGGCTCAAATCAACAGTCATGCTACCCTCTTAGGCAAGTCTCATGCCTCTGTTATCCATCTCAAACTCAAAGAAGAGAGAAAGTCTTGTAAAAATTATGTTTATCTCTGGGGTCGCAGGTTCTCTCTAGCCTTACCTGCGGGGACGCTGACCTTGTTCACAAAATCTGCGTCCATGGACGCTCTGTATGTTAAGGGACAGGTGCGTCCCTCTGTAAAAGGCAAAATGCGCGAGTTTTATCTTGAAAAAGTTACTTGTGGTTACTTCTAGAACATTCTAGAGGTCGGTTTGATGAAATGGATGCGCCTCCAGTTGGTTCATGTATCTCTATTAAGGGGGAACTTATCCCATCAATAAGGGAGCTATCCCACCCATAGAGGGGGATGATCCCATTGATAGTGGACCTGAATAACCTCTTTACAGCACTATAAATAAAGGCATTGAGCCAGAAGGAGAGGAGGTTGGAGCTATACATTTTCTTTGGGTAAATGCTGCAGGATTTAGGTCTTCCATTAGAGCCTTTGTGAGGAGAGATTGTCTTCACTTGATTCTACTTGGGAGAGGGTGAGCTTTGTCAAAGTAGAGGAAAACCCTTGATGGACCCTGGGAGGAACTTGCACAACACCAAGGCCAGGTTGTAAGAGTTTCTTTGTTTCGTTATTAATACAAACTGGTTTATTTTTCTCAATAGCTTGTGTTAATGAGTTATTTCATGTGTTCCTTGGTCTGCATGTTGGATATATGTTTTATTATATGAAATGCAAGTGCTTGGTAATTGTTTGATTGTTTGTGGTTGCAGGAATTGACTTGAAGGAGGAGCTCATCCGGATCGTCAAGAACGGACTTCAACAACAGCGTTTTGGAATAAGGTAAGCCTAAACACTTGTAGTTTTCATGTTATAAAAGGTGTATTTAGAGAAAGATCACTCCTTTTTGTCTTGTTTGTCATTAGAATGTCTTAGACTTCTAGGAAGGTCAGTCGTGTCCGCACCCTTGACAGATTCCGTGTGACACACCCTAACCTTGATTTCACTACGCAACCACCCTCTCGAGGTGTGCTACAAAAATCCTCATATAATCCCAACGCCCAAGCCACTTAGCACTACAATTTGTTGAAGATTTGGCTTAGGCGTCGTCAGCCATGTCAACTCTCGAGGTACTCCAAAGCTTCCCATCGCAGTGAAAATATTTGCTGTCAGATATCAGGGGCATCGATCCCACCAATTCTAGTTTGATTTTTTTCAATCTGGAGAACCATGTTCCACGGCTCCCTCATCAGACTACCTTTCCTATTTAGGTAATCATTAATGAGAAGACCATCCAACGCACTGTCATCGATGAAGGTCCTTCCACCTGCATCATTTCAATTGCATGTTGGAAGGCTATTGGTTCCCCTGCACTCAACCAGTCTCCGAACACTTTGGAAGCTTTCGATGGGCGTGATTCGTGACCCTTCGGTGTCTTACCTAACCTTGCCATCACCCTAGAAGTAAAGATAGTGCAATTCAAAGTAGAGATTGTTGACGCCAATCTCAATTATAATCTTCTACTCAACCGAAGTTGGAATCATTCCATGCATGCATTGGCCTCCTCTTTGTTTCGCATGATCCATTTTCCCCATCAAGGGAAGATTGTCACCATCGATCAACTATCTTTCTTTGCCTCTTCCTCCTAGAATGGAAATGTTCATACGTTAAGCACTCTGGTGCTCCTTATGAGAGTGTGGGGGCAAGTCTGTTCAAATATTCTTCCTTAATGGGAATTTTTCCACTCCCACCTCCTCATGTTGCCTCAGTCAACATGGTCTCGGTCAAACCTAATCCCTGGGTCATACCTGCACTAGATCTTTTAGATTCTTGGGGTGAGGTCATGCTGCCTAGTCCCTCCAAAGTCAATTACGTGGAAATTATTTCGGATTCGAACTCTGCATCCTCTGGTTCTCATATGTCAAAGGATTCTCTCGATATGTACTCTCAATCCCCCTGGCTTAGCACTTTGGAATCATCTGATCCCTTAGCTGAGACCTTCCTTGCTGATGAAGGTATCATGGAAATCACGTCTCTCGAGGAACCACCATGGATCGATAGTCATCATCGATCCTCGTTCCTGCCTTGCCTAGGGGTCATGTCTACCACTTTTGAAGAGTCCTCTTCTCCATTTCCGCCACCGATTTTTACTCATGAAGTATGGTTGGAAGGAAATTTGGGTAATATTACCCAAACGATGCCGATTGACATTTCTATCAAACCCAATGTCGTTGAACACATTCATATTGGGGTATCTTGTTCTCCGGATGAGATCAAGACATATACTTGTCTATTTCAGGAATTTCGTGATGTGTTTGCATGGTCTTACAAAGAAATGCCTGGCATTGATCCTAGCATTGTGGTGCATGAAATACCAATGTATCTGCACGCGAAGCCCGTTCGCCAACAGCTTCGCCCGATGCACCCTAGGAAGGCCACTGCTATTAAGGGTGAAGTCAAAAAGCTTCTCAAAGTTGGGTTCATTTATCCCATCCCCCTTACAGACTGGGTGTCCAATATTGTCTCAGTGACTAAAAAACAAGGCACAATCCGCATTTGCGTGGATTATTGAGATCTTAATTATGCCTGTCCTATAGATAACTATCCTACTCCCTTCATTGATCAAATCATTGATGAATGTGCCAGGAGTGAGATATTTTCCTTTATGGACAGTTTTTCTGGTTATAACCAAATTAATATTGCACTAACCGACCAAGAAAAGATAACCTTTATCTACCCATGGGGTATGTTCGCATACAAAAAGCTCCCTTTCAGCCTCAAAAATGTTGGAGCCACATTTCAACAGGCAATGTCCTATGTGTTTCATGATATATAACGTTCAGTTAAATCCACACAAATGTGTTTTCTGCATGGAATCAGGATGACTCCTCAGCTTTATCATTTCCAAGGACAGGATTCACCTAGATTCGCTAAAAGTCGAGGCCATTGTAAATTTACCCCCTCCATCTTCACTACACCAACTCCAAAGCCTGTAAGGAAAAGGCAACTTTCTCTGTCATTTTATACCCAACTACACCGAGCTAGCCACAGGATTTACTCAGTTGCTCAAACAAGGAATGCCCTTTTCATGGGACGAGGTGTCCCAAAAATCTTTCGATGATCTTAAGGTCGTCCTCATAAATGCTCCTTTGTTGCATCCACCGGACTATTATCAAGATTACTTCCTTTACCTAGCCACAACCCCTAGCACCATTGCTATGGTGTTGGTTGAAGACGACGATGAAGGTAGCGAACATGTGATCTACTACCTTAGTCGGAATCTCCTCGACATTGAAACGTGTTATGCACATGTCGAGAAGTTGGGTTTGGCTATTGTTTAGGCTATTCAATGCTTTCGACACTATATCCTTTTACATATGACTACAGTGATTTTTGAATGCACCCATATGACCTATATCCTGACTCGTTAGTTGTTGGGGGGGAATTATTCTAAATGGATCATTATCCTGCAAGAATTCGATTTGGTCTTAACTATGGCCAAATCTAAGAAGTCACTTATTTTCGCCGAATTGATTTGTTCCCTTCCCTCCAAAGCTCTCCCTGTTGGTGCAGATGAATAGCTTCCAAATGAGACCCTTTTCCTGATTAGCACCCTTGATCCTTAGTACAGTGATATCATTGTGTATCTCCAAACCTCCAAGTTTCAGTCTGCATTGACCAAGGATGATCGTCGAAGGATTCAGTATCATTCCCAGCCCTACCATATTATTGGCGATACTTTATACCGTGTTAGTGTCGATTTTGTTCTTCACTGATGCCTTATGATCGAGGAAGCTGAAAGAGCTCTCAACGATTGCCACTCCGGGGCATGTGGTGGTCATATGTCTGGTTAAGCTACAGCTCAGAAAATCCTTCACGTTGGTTATTTCTAGATGTTTATCTTCAAAGACTGCATTCTTTCATTCCACAAGTGTCACGAGTGCCAACTTTACCAATGCAAGATGTGCACCCCACCCACTCACCTACACCCCGTCATTACCATTGGTCCCTTTGCCAAATGGGGCATCGATTATATGACATGTAACCCTCGTTCGGCCGGGGGGCATGGCTATATTATCGTCACTGTGGATTATTTCACCAAATAAGCTGAAGTGATTCCTACATATTCTAGAGATGGTAAGACAGCGGCTCAATTCCTTTTTAACCATGTTATTTCTAGGTTTGGCATACCCCAAGCCATTGTCACAGACCATGGCTCCCATTTTAGAGATTCCATGATGCCAGAACTGACATCTGCATTGGGCTTGCGCCACGATGGCTCGACCCCATATTACCCTCAAGCCAACATCCAAGTTGAAGCCGTGAACAATTTTTTGGTCACCATGCTTCAGCGTATTATTGGGATGCATAAGTCAAATTGGCATCTCATGCTTTTTTTAGCTCTATGGGCCTACCAAACTTCAAGCAAAGACGCAACTGGATTCACACCATTCTATTTGGTCTATGGTCTGGAAGCAACATTGTCGATCGAATGTGATATTCCTTCACTCAAGCTATTTGTTGAACTCTGCCCCGAAACATCACCTCAAGAGGCACGCCTCTTATATTTAGAATGACTGGACGAGACTCACCATCTCACTACCTTCGTCACCAAAGCACAAAAGAAACAGGTCAAATCCCACAAATCATATAAACCCAAAACACTGGAAAACCGGTCCCATCATCCCCGGTCAGAGCCACTATCCCAAATAGAAAAGGAGCTACTTTAAGGTCTGGACCAGGTGGTTATCCCCCTTGTTGTTGCCACATATTTCTAAAGCCTCAACATTTTTGGTGCTAGAAGGAGGGCCCTGACTATGAATGGCATATAAATCTAAATATCAAACTTCAAGCCTTCACAAGAGTCAATCTCCCCTGAAAAATCCTATAGCTTCTCAATCACGTTCTAAGTCACCCACTCAGAAGTCAAAAGTTGTAGAAACGTCCCCCTCATCTCCTGAAGTATATCAACAGTTACCTTCTTCAGAATATACTCCAGAATCTCTTGAAGTTCAGTCTTTAGTTCATAAATTAGAATGAATATCTATTTCTGCTAAGAAGTCTGATAAAAACAAAGGTTCTGAAGAAAGTGTTACTTCACTATTTAGAGAAGCTGGTATCCTAATGCTATTAAAAAGTGATAAACTTGGAATACATCCTTTTGAGTTTCTAATACATTCACAGTGTAAGAAAGTTTCTATGTCTAGATCTAAGTCAGATACGAGTGAGGTCACATAAAATTCCTCTCCATTCCCTCCCTCATTCACTACAGCTCCATTTACATCTTCTCATCTTTCCATTTCTTTTACTCAAAAAATTAGTGCTACCATAAGTAGTACTAGTCCAGTTGTAAGTTCTACATCCATACCTACTACCTCTAGATCTGCTTCAATATCTTCTCAAATCCCAACTCAAGTTATGGCTAATCAACATTGGACTAATCTTGGTGTCATGTTGGTTGCAAATCCACATCCTCTTCCTGATCATCCAGAGAAATGGTTACCCAAATACAATCCAGATGATGGTATTCCTGCCAAAGAACACATCAACAATTTTATGTTGGCCATGAATTTGAATGGAGTTGCACATGAAGATATTGTAGTAAGATTGTTTCCCTATACTCTTCAAGGATCTATGGGATCCTGGTACTTTTCTCTTCTAGCAGGAACTATAACAAACTGGGTAACTTTTGAACAACTGTTTCTTGCAAAATTTGGAGACGATAGAACTGTGACATCTTTAATCAATGCTCTCTCTAACCTGAAAACAAATTCAGGTGAAAGGATCAAAGATTTCAACTCCAGATTTAACAAGTTATTAAACAAGATCCCAACTACTTCTAAATCTGTTGTTCATGCACAAATAGAGTGGTACATTTCTAATTTACCTTCTAATATATCCATTTTTGTAGATAGAGCTGGTAAGGCTACTATTTTAGAAAACATGAAAGAAACCCTGTCTGTAGAAAACAGAATTCTAGATTTAGAAAAATGATCAAAGATGGAAGATAGAAAATCTAAAAAAAGTGAATTTTAGTCAAGAATCAAAGAATAAAACCCCAAAGGATCCATTCAATCTTGAAGGTCTTCAAAAAGTCTTGAAAACTATGTCCAATGATATGATGGAAATGAAAAACCAAGTAGTTGAATCATCAGTTCCTAAGAAAGCATATCACCCATACAATAGAAGTTCTACTTCGCCATATCAAACTCCAAATGTGATTTCAAGTGTTGAATCTGACCAAGATGTTGAAGACACCTCAACAACTGAAGAAGAACCAGAGACTGGAAAAGAAGTTGAATTAAATGGGTTATGGGACTCTATTCTACTCATGAAAGAAGAAAGAGAGGCTATGTCTGCATCTACAAGGAGAAAATCATCTGCTGACTCAACTATACCAAATCAGAAACAGAAATCTTCTCCCACAAAGGAGAAAGCAGTGAGTAAGAAATCTAAAACCATTCAAACTGATCTTATTCCCCTAGATACTTCCGAAACTTCCAAAACTTTTATAGTTTCAGATACAGTGGAATACGATATAGTTGAAGACATGAAAAAGACCAAAGAAAACATTTCATTATATTAAATGACCAAAATCAAACAATAGCAAAAAATCTTACTGAGAGAACTCAAGGCAGTTCCTGTAGCTCCCATACCACCACTAGTTATAGCCCAAGCTGTCAGCAATATGGGAAAATCCCCATCACCTTCAAACAAGGTAAATCCAAATGATCTTGTTTGTATTGGTGATAGATCTATTTCTCACACTCCTCCTTTCCTTTTGACTTATGAAATTTTCAATAAAATTTTTCATAATTGTCTCATTGAGTAAGGAGATTCTTTGAATATCATGCCATGATCTGTGTGTTTAAAACTTAACGTTACTCCTCAAAAGTCTGTTGTACATATAGATCAATTGGACAAAAAAAAGTCGAGGTTGTTGGAGAAATGTTATCAGTATATATTAGATTATGATCCAACCTAAAGGTACTACAAGTGATTGATGTCTTAGTGGCAGACATCCCTGAATTTTATGGTCTTATTTTAAGCAAAGATTGGTCTGAGAAACTACATGGATATTTCGTAACTAATTGGTCACACATGTGGTTACCATATAATGGTAAACCAAATCAAATTAGAGTTGATCACGAAAAATTTATGAAACATACAATCATTGAATTATAAGGAACGAATGATCCTGTAGTTTTCACTAATAATATTATTGGAAACTATTTTGCTAAATCATTCCTTGGATCATTCAATGCCCAAATCTCACCTTTCCCAAAAAATATTGTTACTTCTCAGGTTGAGAATTTTTCTCAATCAGACACTTCTAAATGTATTAATCTTAGTAATAAAACTTTAGATCATTATTTGTTCTAGACACTATACTTTGACAGCTCAAAATCAGATGATGGTGCAGGAGCAGGTTGCATTTTAATCAATCTGCAAGGAGAGAAAAAATGCTAGCTTGCAGACTCGAATTTCAATGCACGAACAATACTACCAAATATGAAGCATTGATACAAGGCCTATATAAAGCCATTGGATTAAATGTTAAATATCTGCAGGTGTATGGCGACTCTAAGATAATTGTTAGGCAAGTTAGGAACACAATCCATTGTATTTTTGGACACTTGAAACACTATCAAGCATTAGCTCAAAGCCTCACTTCTCATTTTACTGCATTTAATATTTCAACAGTCGCTAGATTACAAAACACATGTGCTGATTTACTTACTAATGTAGCATCTAAATTGATAACATCATAAGAATTTAGTCTAGATAGATTTTCAATTGAGTTTATGTTTAGGCCTTCCATTCCCAATAACATAACAAATTGGAGAGTGTTTGATGATGATACAGATATAATTGACTTTCTTTCATTATATGGATCTTATGAAGGTCAAATCATAGATGAACATGAACATGACTTACAGATTGAAAATAAATTGGATGCAAATCCAATTCCCAAATCTCTAGTTAAGATGGAAGATCTCTATGATTTAAAAGATAGTTTTAAAAATACCACCAATTCAAAAACACATAGTTCTACTCTAATATTTGAGTTGATTAATCTTGGTGTTATCACTTGGATTGAACCTCAGGCTGAAAGAAGGCAATGCCAGGGTAAACACAAACCACACGTAGCCAAGTAGCTAGCCCTACTAGGTTAGGAGAGGGCTCTTTCCGTAAGGATCTCAGCCAAGATGACTAGATGAAGAAAATTATATTAGGATAGGTATAGTAGCACAAGGTTTGATTTGATTTAGAAGGGTTTTGCTGGATCGGGAGGAACCAAATAGTTAGGGCAAGGAAATTAGGTCAAAATTGCAGGGTGTTCGATGGGGCAAGGTAAGCAGAAGGCTCAACACTCTAGGGTTTGATGGGTGAGGTGATTCAAGACAGGTGAGGAGCTAGAAATAGAATGTAAGCAACATGGATTCTTCCTAAACTGAAGGAAACACAAACTGTGAATATATTCCCAAAACAAAGCATAAAATTATGGGTTCTGCCTATCAACTTGAAAACATCCACTAAAATCAACGAAATGATTGAAGAATTACAAAAAACATTTTAACATATGATCATAATAGAGAAAACTAAACTGAACATCATACCACATGGATCCCAAAGAAATAGTTGCAACTTTTCATTAATCCCCTGCTGAAAACTGATACAAAATGATGTCTACTCAAAGCATAAGCATCCAACTGAGTCCAACCATTACAATGACTGAGGAAAAGCATCATATAGACCCCAAACAACTCATACTAAGCTTAGGGAGTCGAATCCATGAGAGGAGGAGTTGTTTCTAACAAAATTAGAACAATTAACAAGAAAATAGGGTGGTCAAAGTGACTCATCCCTAATCCAAACAAACTGATACATTACACCTCATGAAATTGATTTACCTACTGTATTTACCCTAGTAAGTACTAGAAACATCATAATTACATTCAACTCATCATTTACATGGATAAAATTATGATTTGTCAAGGTGAAAGTGAAAACTGGGATGAAACAGTGAAAATCTAGACAAACTGTCAAACGCACAACACCAATGCTAGGCACGCCCTTCATCTTCAGGTGGACTTTTGAGTGCCTTCCCGGTGTCCAAATTGGGCCCAAAATAGCTTGTTGGAAATATGTTCAAGTCTACTTTCCAGGATATCTTGAATTTTGGAATTTGGAGTTCAGTTTCCCTGCCAAACATCAATTCTCCCAACACTGCTTAGCGTGCAGTGCCCAGGCCAAAAAGACGGCATAAAGGTCATTTTTTGAGGGTTTTTTGACCTTTTGAACAACTAGTTCTGCTCCAAAACCTTAGAAAATTCACAGGTTGCATGTACTCATCATTTTGAATCCAAAATGCTGATCATTTCCTCATTGGATGCCCGAAAAAATAGCGCAACGCCCAAGGCACTACGCATTTACCTTCCATGACTGTGCAAAAAATGGACTGAAAAACACAACAACTTCCTTCAAGCTCAAAAATGGTCCATCGTGCCCAAAAATGTGTTTTTATGACTGATCAAAGGTTAGAGGCATATAGGGATGCCTCAGCAAGTAGGCCAAGTCTCCTCTTCTCCTCTTGCTTGGTCAATTTGTCAATTTTCTCATGAGCTCTTTTGAGCTTACTCCTTGCCACTTGGTTTCTCCTTGCATAATACTTGGCCATCTTCCTTTGTATCTCAAAATTTTTGTTTTCTTTGTCCAAGAGGGTCTCTAAGTGTGTGTTCACTTTCTCAAGCCAAGACTCTCTGTTTTCAGCAATGTCCTTGACCAATTGCTCATTTAGAGTGAGTTGCTCCTCCAATTCTGCCTCTTTTTGTCTTTCAAGCTCTAAAGACTTTTTCAATCCTCTTGTTCTTGGCCTTTTTCTTTGTCCCTATTCATCATCCGGCTCTCCATAATCTCCATAAGCCTCATCAAGTTGAAATTTTGCTTTCTCAGCTTCCCTCTTTGCCTTGATGTACTTGATTTGCGTCAACTCATGCTTAACTTCTAGCTACTTGTTCTCTTGCTCATAAAAGGAGATAACATATTGGGCTCTTTGTAAATTGACCTCAGGGCATCTTGAGGAGATTTGTTTCCCTCCTCATCACTAGTGTCCACAAGGAGAAACTCCTTTTCAATGTCATGTTCTTCATGCTACTGTTTGATCTCTGCTTACTCTACCATTTTCTCCTTTCCTTTAATCTATAATGTTGATGAAAAAGGCAAGGTGTTGGCTTATATGGGCCTGACCCAGATTCAAAAGAATTATTTGGCTAAACAAATCCCACAGCTACCGGCCCTTTCGGCAACAGTCTGCGAAGCACGAACTGAGGTCTCACCCAAGGTAGCAGGGGAGGTGCTAGAACCAGGTTTTCGCACCCTTGGGATGTATAGATGTGGCCTGGAGGCTTTGTGCACCGTTCCGCAACATCGCACTGCCCTGTTCACGCAGATCTGAACCCAGAATAATCTTTACTAGTTATTAGCGCACTGTTCACAGGTATAATATATTTGATGAAGTATTACTTAGAAGGGTATTTAAGCAAACATTTATCAGATTTATCCAGTTCGCGCACTTAGATTAAATGCAGGTTCACATGTTAATGTAAGCATATGCGCATAGATCAAACAGTGATATGAACCATACAAAAATCTAGATCCGCGATACTTAGATTTAACAAAAAATTACCAAAGCAACTTATCTTTATTTACTTTCTTCACCAATACCTCTAGATCCGCACTATGCCCTCAGCTGTAGGGGTCCACGCACACAGCTGCAAACTCTTCTAGGCATCTGTGCACACAGCTGCAGAGCCTCTATCCACTACCCAAACCCTCGACTCAGACTTACAGATTCTTACAGATTTTTCTCCTCAAAAACCCATTACATTTCAGATCCAAGATCACACCCAAAAGAACTGCTTTTCCCTCATAGATCCGCGCTCTATTTATACCTTCCTATGGTTTGTGGACCAACTTACTTCCTATTATTTTATATTATTTCTTGGGCAGACAACCCTTTGACTTGACCATTTACATTTCGCGCTCCACATACTTCGGAGGTTTACAATATTTTTATCCTACTTTCTAGGCTATCAGACCCAAAACTGTTACCCGGGACCTCCGCTGCCCAATAGTCCCCCAACACAATCATCATGACTCGTCCTGAGTCACTCGTTGGTATGGCGAGACACGTTGTTGTGGCTTCGCAGTTTCACCTTCCTTTGAGTGACACTCGTCATCCTACTGCTTCTTCAGTGTTTCCTTCAACACTTCATCCGAGTCCTGCTCCATTGTTTATACCAGTTCTGGTGAATGATAATGCTCATTCTGCTCTGCTTGGCTAACACAGAACACCCCTTCCTATCATTTCAGCTCTAGCGGGGGGAGCCGCATCGTGGACCTCCTTGTACCACCGTAGAATTTTCGACCTTCGTATCTACTCTTCGCACTATCTATTGTAGCTTTTGTTGCAATTTTTCAAGACCTATGTTGTTGTCCATGAGATCCCAATCCTCAAGGTCCTTCAGAGATGACTTAGTAACTTCATTTCTACCCATGGTCTCCGTTCGTCCATCCTTTCGCCTTTCTGTTGTGCTTCGTCGACCTGCCGCTGGGCAGGGTGACAACATCCGTATCAATTTTGCTTCGTGTCTCCTCTTTTCCAGTACTTCCCCTACTGTTGTTGTTGCAATCTGCGGGACACCCGTAGTTGTTAACACCATGCTCCTTAGAGAGTCCTGCTGCTTCAACGGCCATAGCAACATCCTCGAGCTTATTCCTTGTGCAGAGATAATGAACAGCTCCATATCGATAACTAGCATGTATTTTCCAGAAGTGTAGGTCGCTCGGTGGATGCCCCTTGGTGATTTATAAGCGATTCAAATTTCAAATTCATTGGTTCCCGCTTGTTCTAGCATCCTCGTGTAAAATCTATGGCAGCTCGTTCCATATCTGACTCATACTTCCTCTCTTAATTGCCCGCCAACCGCTCCCTTTTGCCATAATGCAAACATCTTGTCATGAATAGTGACCGGAATGGTCACCTCTCTTTTTAGCAATGCATCGACGCACTTTTTATTGGGCAATCGTGATCTTGTTGATGAGACAAATTGATGCATAGCTTGGTACTCACGCCTCTTTCCCCCAGACTACTTTATCGTCCCGCGCTCTCTTTCAACTGGCTGGAGTGATGAGACTGTCCCTCGAATGGTTAGTCAAGCGACCTGCCTGCCCATGTAGAGCTTCAGGTAACTACCATTCACTCGGCCCAGGAAGGGGTCTCCATTGAGTTTGGAAAGCTGAACGCACCCCCATCAGTAACTTCTTTGATGATATAGGGTCCTAACCAATGCATTCATAGTTTGCCAGGGAATTTCTTGAACTTACTGCTGTATAACAATACTAGATCATTCTCCTTGAAGGTGTGCACCTTGATATGGCGATCATGCCACGCTTTCTCGTGTTGTTTCTGTACTTGCTGATGGAATCCAGCCAAAAACCGTTCCTCCTCCAATTCCTCTAGCTACACGAGCCTTTCCTCCAAAGCCTCACGATCTACCATACCTGTGATTGTTGCGATCCGTAGACTAGGCACAATATATTCCATAGGCATAACGACCTCCTTGCCATAGACTAACCGAAAAGGTGTCTGGCCCGTCAACTTCTTGCACGTGGTTCGGTATGCCCATAGCACAGTAGGGATGCGCAAGTCCCAGTCATTTCGTCGCGCATTACAGACCTTGGTCAACATTGTTTCCAAGATTTTTTTGAATGCCTCAATGGTCCCATTCGCTTGCAGGTGGTATGGTGTACTCTGCTGATGATATATTTGGAATTCCTCAGTAAGTGCGCTAATCGTTTCATTTAGGAAATGCATTCCCCAATCACTCATGTGAATTTTGGGACAGCCAAACGTTGTTAGTACGTTCTCGAACATAAAAATCGCAGCTGTTATAGTCGTGCAATCCTTAACTGGCTGTGTTTCTGCCCATCGGGTCAAATAATCTGTTGCAGTGATGATATAGCGCGTGCCCATCTTCCCCCATGATTCGATGGGTCCTACGAAGTCGATTTCCCACTTCTCGAATGGTTGTAGCATCATCTGTGGCTAGAGTGGAATTTCATCTCTCCGCTATGGTTTCCCTATCCGTTAGCATACGTCACAGGCTCGGCAGTATGCTTTCGAATCCTCATGCAAAGTGGGCCACCATAATCCTACGTGAAGAATCTTTTGGGCTATGGCATGACCTGCATAATGTCCGCCAACAAGCCCCCCATGTGCTTCGGCCAGGATCTGTCCTCGCTCGAACTCCAGGACATACTTACGCAATATTTCATCATTGCCCATTTTGTAGAGGTGTCCTGTAATCATGGTGAAGTCTGTTGCGCGTATCACTAATTCCTTCTTCTGCTGAAAAAAATATCCTTGCGGCGTGGTTCCTATATATAAGAAATGGATTATATCCTCAAAGTGACCATCCGCTATGCGCACCGCATATAACTATGCATCTGGGAGTCCATCCTCTAGATTTGTAGGTCCTTCACCGGTCTCAATTTGGGACAGGTGATCAGGGCCTGCATTTAGATGTCCCGGCTTTGCGACAACCTCAAAGTCATACTCCTGGAATAGCAGTAACCATCTACAAATGTGTCCCCTCGACATAGGCTTTTTCACTAGGTATTTTAACGTAGAGTGATCAGTATACATCTTAAATTGGTATCCAAGCAGATAGTGGCGGAATTTTTGAAGCACGTATACCATCACTAATCCCTCACACTTGGTAGTGGAGTAATTCTTCTCAGCTTTTGACAACAGGTGACTTGCAAACGCAATCGAGTGGTCAATTCCCTCCGCTCCTGGTTGAGTAAGTACTGCCCCCAGTGCGATACACGACATGTCTACATGCACATGAAACTTGATGTCCCATTTCAGAAAGACCAATATAGGGGCTGATGCCATCTTTTCCTTGAGTGTCTCCAAACTTTTGTTGCATTCCTCATTCCAAAAATAAGTAGCATCCTTCTTCAGCAATTGTTCCATCGGAGCCATGATCTGGGCGTAGCTTTTGATGAACTTCCAACAGTAACCCGTGTGTCCTTGTGTGGCACGTAGTTGTTTGACACTTCGCAGCGCTTGTAGATTGAGTATGACGACGATCTTTGTCGGATCCACCATCAGGCCTTGCTTACAGACCACATGGCCCAGCAGGTTCCCGAATGGGACAAGGAAAGTACACTTCTTTAAGTTTAGCACAATCTGGTGTTAGCAGCAAGTATCCAGCATCAACCGTAAGCTCGCTACGTGCTTCTTAAACAGTCCAAACATGGTCCAATCATCAAGATAGACCTCTAAGAACTTGTGTATAAATTCCTTGAATGTTTCTATCACTATTCATGAAAATATCATTGGCGCATTCTTCAGTCCAAAGGGCATCACCGTGTACTGAAATCAACCCCATTTAGTGGCGAATGTCGTTTTACTCCTATCCTCTAGCGCAATCTTGATCTGGTGGTATCCTGAGAACCCATATGTGAAGGAGTAGGCTTCCTGCCCCCCCACATTTTCCAGTACCTCATCTGTAAATGGAGTTGGAAATGGATCATTAACGCAGGCATCATTGAGCTTCCTGAGATCCTGTTGGAAATAATACTGAGAGGGGGGGTGAATCAGTATTATCTAGCAATTTAATAAATCTTCCTTATTTGATCTTTGAATTATTTTAGCATGTCAGTACCATAAAATAATGAGCATGAAAAACAGATAGTCACACCAAAGAACACAAGATGTAAGGTGGAAACCCAATGTGGGTGAAAACCACCTGCTGCAATATGTCTCTATCTTCTTTCAATTTAGAAACTTCTTTTACAATGATTTTGTACTGGTGCAGTCCTTTACCAGTACGCAGGCTGCAACCTGCAGAGAGCTACAACTCTCTCTCTCTCTCGTTTTCCAGTCTACTCCTGGAAGGGAGCTACAACCCCCTACTTCTTTTCATAAAGCATCAGATGATCAACAAGTACATAACAGATATAGATCACTACAGATATCAGATCAGCAACAACAGAACTAACCCAGAACACCTTATCAATAGAGAAATTCAATCAACAGAACATCTTAAAACAGAGACGCAGTTTTTCTTTCTGTGGCCTGCGACCAGACGCCGTTAACCTTCTGCTACTCTGCGTCCATACGCAGATATCCTTCTGCTCCGCTGCGTGCCCACGCACTGTTCCTTTGACTGCTTTGCGTTCTGTTGCTTCAGGGACGCACCCAAAGATACTATTGCGCCGCGTCTTTCGCTACAGAGACGCACCTGAAAACACTATCGCGCCGCGTCTTTCGCTACAGAGACGCACCTGAAAACACTATCGCGTCGCGTCCTTCTGCTTCAGAGACGCACCTGAACCTTGATCGCCCTGCGTCCCCACGCAGGTCTCTCTCTACTGTGCTGCGTCTCGGCGCACTTGCCCTTTACAGTACCTGCGTCCCGGCGCACTTTCCCTTCACTGAACCTGCGACCCTTTAGATATAAATGATATGAAGGCTTCAGGACAAACCCAAACAGTCAGATCTACAGATCTGATCATGCGCCATAGAGATCACAGTCCATTAGAAGATTCGCCCTCTTAGATCTGGACTAGATCTCACCAAATAAGATATTCAACCCAAGACAATTGCTCAATCCAAATGAACTCCTTTGCTTTATATAGGCAAGCTCCTCCCCAAAACATGGAACAATACCACGAGCCAACACCATAGAAACATAAAACCGTCGCCTAGATACCACACAAGAAACCCCCACATGCTTTTCTCTGCCTTGAAATGTGTGCACTGGGTAGACGCACCCCCTGAACGGCTGGCCGGCGACCCTAGACGCGGGTTCTGCATGGTATACCTGCGGGGACGCACTTTCTGAACCGATTGCCTGCGTCCTTCTTAATTTTTCAACAAACTGAGAGCCTTACCACTGGAGTTGCCATCAAGTACAACATCTGTAACATACAGTCATACCAGATAACATAATGCCAACAATCTCCCCCTTTGGACTTGATGGCAACCTAAACCTGGCAACCTCAACCTTACAAGCTTCAGCTTCATTCTCCCCCTTTGACATCAAGGGCAAAGGGTATGCTCCCCCTTAGCTCATGCTCCTCCAGATCTGCAACAAATAACCAGAAATCCACCATGAAAGAGATAGAGACATATTGCAGCTATTTCCAAGATCTCCTTCTCCATAATGCCAACAATGCATTATGTGCTCCCCCTGAGCCTTGTACCACCAATAAGAAGATGTTCAACAATAAGATGATGCATCAACAACCCCCAGCTTTTGCCTGAGGTATTCAAATGTGTCCCTGGGCAATGGTTTGGTGAGAATATCAGCAACTTGTTCCTTGGAAGGAACATACTCCAACTTGACTTTCTGTTCAAGCACTTGTTCCCGGAGAAAATGGTACTTGATTGGTATGTGCTTGGTTTTTGAATGCATAACAGGGTTCTTTGAGATGCTGATTGCACTTGTATTATCACATAAGATGGGGATTGGTGGAGTACAAGTGATTTGAAAATCCTGCAAAGTCTGCATCATCCAAAGGAGTTGGGTGCAACAAGATGCAGCAGCAACATATTCTGCTTCAGCTGTAGATAAGGCAATGGAACTCTGTTTCTTGCTGAACCAAGATACCAGTCTGGAACCCATAAAGAACGCACCACCACTTGTGCTTTTCCTGTCATCCACGCTTCCGGCCCAATCTGCATCTGTATAAGCATGAAGAGTAAGATCTGTATCTCTAGGATACCATAAGCCATAATTTTGAGTCCCTTGAAGATATTTGAAAATTCTCTTTACTGCCTGAAGATGAGTCTCCTTCGGATTTGCCTGAAATCTTCCAACTATTCCAACTGCATGCATGATGTCCGGTCGGGTACCTGTCAAATATAGTAAACTTCCAATCATAGATCTGTAGGTTGGTTGATGTACTGCTGCAGATTCATCATTTGCACTGAGACTACATCCTGTGACCATGGGTGTACATACAGGTTTTGCATCTTCCATGCCATATTTCTTCAAAATCTGCTTGAGATACTTGGTTTGAGATAAAAAGATTCCTCCTTCCTTTTGTTGGATTTGCAAACCAAGGAAATATGTCAGTTCTCCTAGCAAGGACATTTCAAATTCTTTCTGCATGACCGAGGCAAAGCTTTGACTCATAGCTTCTTCATTGCTGCCAAAAATAATGTCATCTACATACACAACAAGTATTAGCAATTTGTCATTTTCAACTTTTATATACAGATTGCTATCTGCTGAACCTTTTGAGAAACCTTGTTGATGAAGATATTTGTCCAACCGGTAGTACCAAGCCCTTGGAGCTTGTTTGAGACCATAGAGAGCCTTTTTCAATCGACATACAAGATTTGGATCATTTCCAAGAATGAACCCATCTGGCTGTTCAATGTACACTTCTTCTTCCAAGTCTCCATTCAGAAAGGCTGATTTCACGTCCATTTGAAATACTTTGAAGTTTTGAAAACTTGAGAGAGCAAGGAACATTCGGATGGCCTCAAGTCTTGCAACAGGAGCAAAAGTTTCTTCAAAGTCTATTCCTTCTTGCTGCGCATACCCTTTACAAACAAGTCTGGCTTTGTTTCTAATTACTTCTCCATTTTCATTCAATTTATTTTTGAAGACCCATTTTGTTCCGATAACATTCTTATCCTTTGGTCTAGGAACCAGCTCCCAAGTGTTGTTCTTTTCGATTTGCTCAAGTTCTTCATCCATTGCTTTCACCCAACATTCATCTTTGCATGCTTCTTTCACATTTTGTGGTTCAGTAGAGGAGAGTAATGCCAAATAGCTTGAGGCTTCTGCAACTGTTCTTCTTGTTTGTACACCTGCTTCTTTCTGCCCCACAATCTGAGATTCTGGATGATTCTTCTGAACATATCTGGATGGAGTTTTCTCTTCTATTCTTGTCTGCTCCTCTGGTTCTTCTTGAGGTTCTCCTTGGGGTTCTTCTTCTTCATTATTCTGTCTTTGAGGGTAGCCTTCATCTTCTTCTATATCTTCATGATGTACTTGCCTAGGAATATATCCCTTCTCATCAACCACTACATCAATGCTGTCAACAATTCTGCCAAGTCTTTTATTGTAGCATTTGTATGCTTTGCTATGTGGAGAATAGCCAAGAAGAATGCCTTCATCTGCTCTAGGTTCAAGTTTGCCAAGCTGCTCATCAGTATTCTTGATATAGCATTTGCTCCCAAAGATTTTGAAGTGCTTTACCGAAGGAGTCCTGCCACTCCAAAGCTCATGAGGAGTTTGAGTGCTGTTCACCCGGACATTTGTTTTGTTGAGAATAACAACCGCAGCATGTGCAGCTTCACCCCAGAAAGTTGCGGGAGTTCCTGATTCATCAAGCATAGCACGAGCCATTTGTTGGATTGTTCTGTTCATTCTTTCAACAACTCCATTTTGCTGAGGAGTTCTAGCTGTAGAGAATTCTCTCCTTATCCCATGTTCATCACAGAAATCGAAAAATTCATTTGAAGTAAATTCCCCACCTCTGTCGGATCTGAGGCACTTAATTTTGTGACCTGATTCATTTTCAACCAAGGCTTTGAAGGATTTGAATTTTTCGAATGCTTCATCTTTGTGCTTCATAAGTCCTAACCAGACAAACCTGGAGAAATCGTCAATAAATAATATCAAGTATTCCTCTCCTCTAGGTGTTCTTTTCCTGAATGGACCACATGTATCTGTATGTACTAGCTCAAGAGGCATGCTAGCTGATCCTTCTTTCTCTGGAAAGTTAGTCCTGGTTTGTTTTCCAAACTGACATGATCTGCATATGGTGTTGTCAGGAATTTTGATATCTGGAAGATCGCGAACTGCCTGATATTTGCATGCTTTCCTTATTTGTGAGAAGCTTAGATGTCCCAACCTTCGATGCCATAACCAGTGCTCTTCATCCTTGCTTAGATAGCATTGTTGTTGTCCTTCTTCAAATATGTACAGATTATTTGGAGTTCTTTTGCCTTTGAGTACTGTTTTACCTGTATCAAGATCACGAACAAGACATCCATTCGATCTGAAAATAACCTCGGTTCTTTGATCACACATCTGGCTGACACTTAGAAGATTATGCTTCAATCCATCAACATACAAAACATTTCCAGCTTTGACCTTTCCTTTTAACTGAGCAATGCCTTTTCCTTTTATAGTTGCAGGAGTATCGTTTCCAAAAGAGACTTTCTTTCCTTTTTCTAGAACAGAATAAGATTCAAGTTTTTCTTTATCACCTGTCATATGCTTCGAACATCCACTGTCAATGTACCATAGATTTTCCTGTCCCTCTGCATAAAATGCTATTCCACATCTTTCTGTTTGAGGTTCCTTTATTCTCCATGTTTTGGTGTTTGAGGCTTGCTCCTTTTTCTGCTGAAACCTGCTCCTGCATTCAGATTCTTCATGACCAAAGTTATTGCAAATAGAACATTCGACTTCATTTTCAAGAACCGAAAAGTTGTTATAGGTCCTTTTTGTCATCCCTGTCATACTTCTTTGTTTTTGAGCTTCCCTAGTCATGATTGTTTTATATGCAACACATTGAGCTGCTTTGTGACCAAAATTATGGCAAGAAAAGCATTGTCCATTGAAGAAGCTTCTGCGGTTATTGAATCTACCTGCCAACTGATTGTAATTTCTATTTTCATCTATTCTTGAACCAAACTGAGAAGATTTTACCTGTGGCTGGTTGTAGCTTTTGTTCACCCTTAAGATGGATTGCCCCTGATAGTTTCTGTTTGTATTTTGTCCCTGCTTTACCTGATTATCTTCATTGTTCTTCTGCTCATTTCTTCTTGCCGCATCAAGATAACTTTTTGAGGTGGATGCTTGAGAGGTTTCTCCATTGTAACCCAAACCTGTCTTGTTTAGAGGAGACCGCTGCACATTGATAATCTCATCCAAAGTTTCAGATCCTTTGACAAACTTAAGATTAATAGCTTTTGTTTTCTCAATTTCTTTTCTGAGACCAACAATTTCACCTTCTAGTTTTTCAAGATGTTTTTCTTTTTCATCAATTTGAAATTGTAGAGTATCAATGATCACATTCTTTTCTTCTATACATCTCTTGAGTCTAGTAATTTCATCATAGAGGTTATTCACATCTACAGCATCCTCATAATCATCATCTTCAAATGCCATTAACAACTTATATTTATTACCTTGTTCATCTTCATCACTGTTTGATAAACCATCACTATCTTCATGGGTGTAGTAGCTTTTCTTATTTGCACTTTGTTTCTTGTTCCATCTAGCAAGTTCCTTTCCTTTATCCTTATAAGGACATTTTGCAGCATAATGACCTACTCTTCCACAAGCAAAGCATTTGAAAGGTAGCTTACCTCTGAACCTTCCAGAACCCCTTTGAAGATTTCTGACAAAATTTGATTCTTCTTCCTCTTCTTCTGGAACATGGCTTGCTTCATAGTAATCTTCTTTGCCTGATGCCTTAAAAGCAGCTTCCCTTCTGTCTGATGGACCTCCCTTTCTCATTTCATAAGCAGTTAGAATTCCATGTAGCTGAGACATAGTGAGAACACGGAGATTTTCCTTTTCTTCTATTGCAGATACTTTAGATTCAAACTTGGGGGATAATGATCTTAGAATATTTTGAACTACTATAGCCTCTTTTATTTCTTCACCCAAATTTTTCATACAATTAACAATCTCATCTACCCGAAGAAAATAATTAGCCACACTTTCATCATTATACATCTTGAGAGTCTCATATTGAATCCTGAGAGTTTGAAGTTTAGCTTGTTTTACCTGTTCATCTCCTTCATAGCTCGTGACCATTTTGTCCCATATCTCTTTTGCTGATTTGAAGTGCATTACCTTCATGAATTCTGTTTGGGATATACTTCCTAATAGAGTACTGACCGCTTTTGCATTTGTTTCATACTTCTTTTTCTCAGCTGGATTTGTAGGAGTAGCTGAAGGAAAAGCATAGCCTATTTCTACAATGTCCCAAACTTCTGTACCAAGAGATTGAAGATATGCAGTAACTCTTACCTTCCAATAATTGAAGTTTGTCCCATCAAAAATCGGTGGCCTGATTGATGCTTCTCTCTCGTAGTTGCTCATGATGAACGATCTACCTTCAAGCGATCAAGCTTCTCTGAAGGACCTGCTCTGATACCAATTGTTGGAAATAATACTGAGAGGGGGGGTGAATCAGTATTATCTAGCAATTTAATAAATCTTCCTTATTTGATCTTTGAATTATTTTAGCATGTCAGTACCATAAAATAATGAGCATGAAAAACAGATAGTCACACCAAAGAACACAAGATGTAAGGTGGAAACCCAATGTGGGTGAAAACCACCTGCTGCAATATGTCTCTATCTTCTTTCAATTTAGAAACTTCTTTTACAATGATTTTGTACTGGTGCAGTCCTTTACCAGTACGCAGGCTGCAACCTGCAGAGAGCTACAACTCTCTCTCTCTCTCGTTTTCCAGTCTACTCCTGGAAGGGAGCTACAACCCCCTACTTCTTTTCATAAAGCATCAGATGATCAACAAGTACATAACAGATATAGATCACTACAGATATCAGATCAGCAACAACAGAACTAACCCAGAACACCTTATCAATAGAGAAATTCAATCAACAGAACATCTTAAAACAGAGACGCAGTTTTTCTTTCTGTGGCCTGCGACCAGACGCCGTTAACCTTCTGCTACTCTGCGTCCACACGCAGATATCCTTCTGCTCCGCTGCGTGCCCACGCACTGTTCCTTTGACTGCTCTGCGTTCTGTTGCTTCAGGGACGCACCCAAAGATACTATCGCGCCGCGTCTTTCGCTACAGAGACGCACCTGAAAACACTATCGCGCCGCGTCTTTCGCTACAGAGACGCACCTGAAAACACTATCGCGCCGCGTCTTTCGCTACAGAGACGCACCTGAAAACACTATCGCGCCGCGTCCTTTTGCTTCAGAGACGCACCTGAGCCTTGATCGCCCTGCGTCCCCACGCAGGTCTCTCTCTACTGTGCTGCGTCTCGGCGCACTTGCCCTTTACAGTACCTGCGTCCCGGCGCACTTTCCCTTCACTGAACCTGCGACCCTTTAGATATAAATGATATGAAGGCTTCAGGACAAACCCAAACAGTCAGATCTACAGATCTGATCATGCGCCATAGAGATCACAGTCCATTAGAAGATTCGCCCTCTTAGATCTGGACTAGATCTCACCAAATAAGATATTCAACCCAAGACAATTGCTCAATCCAAATGAACTCCTTTACTTTATATAGGCAAGCTCCTCCCCAAAACATGGAACAATACCACGAGCCGACACCATAGAAACATAAAACCGTCGGCTAGATACCACACAAGAAACCCCCACGTGCTTTTCTCTGCCTTGAAATGTGTGCACTGGGTAGACGCACCCCCTGAACGGCTGGCCGGCGACCCTAGACGCGGGTTCTGCATGGTATACCTGCGGGGACGCACTTTCTGAACCGATTGCCTGCGTCCTTCTTAATTTTTCAACAAACTGAGAGCCTTACCACTGGAGTTGCCATCAAGTACAACATCTGTAACATACAGTCATACCAGATAACATAATGCCAACAGATCCACGCAGATACGAATCTCACCCTTCTGTTTCTTCTCCTGCACAACCATCAGACTTACCCAATCGGACTCCTCGACTGGTTCAATGATTCCTGTTGCCAGCATCTTGTCCAGTTCTTCGTAGACCTTTGCTTTATATTTTGGGTTCAATCGGTAGGGTCGCTGCTTAAATGGTTTCGCATCTGGCTTCAATGTTATCATCATCATTCCCAGGTCTCCTAGGATCCCTTTCATCTCTGTGATTTTTGTTGGGAATAAATCTTGATATTCGCGAAGCAATTCGATGACCTTCTCCACTGTGGTGTCATCCCAATAGTCCCCAAATGTTGCATACTTCGGCTCGTCTTCTATTCCGATATTGACTTGTCTCGTTTTCAACGGCACCGTGATATTTGTATCTTTGATTTCAGGTCTGCGCACCTCATGGCTCCCCTCTGATTCCAAAATATTGATGTTTTTTGGATCGTCCTCATCATCTTCTACCTAGACATTATAGCATTCGAGAGCCTAGCTCAGCTGTCACAACCAGTCGGGCTGCACAGTTTCTTTTGGTTCCAGTGATGTCTTGAAAATGGCGGCCTTTACCAGCTGTAACGTGTCATCCATGGGATCCATCCATTGATCTTCAAAAAGGAATGTGGACAAAAACCCTTTGCACAATATATCCCACTCACCCGTGTCATGTCGGAGCTCTGCTTCAGTATACTAGTTTCTGGGAATGACATCCAGGGTGTGATAAAATAAGTGCACCCATTCTGGTTGGGGTTCTTCTCCATAGGCTTTGATCCATCTGGTAAGGTGCATGCATGGGTCATCAAGTCAATCGTATTTCTCCATTAGGAATAATTCTGGCTTCCTAAATCTGATCTTCATCATACACCTATAGGCGCGCCAATCTTTGAAAGTCCCTTCATGTGTTACCCACCATCATGCAGGCGTTGCACACAACGCCCACCTCATCACATCAAACCATTGGTGCTCTAGTACTGTGACTTCAAATTTGGTCAGGAATTCATCTATTATTTTTAGCCCATCATACGTCAGCATCTCGTGATCCCGGGCCCTCACGCAGTACATAGACTTAGTCATCATGTTGCAATGTAGCATGGTTACTTTGTTCAACCTGTTGTGTCATTTCTTGTCTTCCTCATCTGACTTGGAACTGCAGGATTCTTCATAGTCTTGTGATATTCTTCAATCCTCCATTGTCTTGACCCATTCTCACCTTTGTGCAGACATTCTGTAGCTACAATCTACAACGTCGTCACTTTCTTTGTTGCACACAGGTTCAATGTAGCGCGGTCGTTCAGCTGGATCTAGCGGAATGACTATGTGGAGCAACTTTGTTTCAAATACCAATGTCCGCTTCTTTATATTGATAACCCCGTTCATGTCAGTGGCCCAGTCTATTCCTAACAACACAGTATAGGGCGTACTTTCATCCATGAGCTCAATAACTTCAAAGTCCATCCGAGTACTTGCGCCGTCAAGATCTACCGTAACTCCTTGCAGCCTTCCCATGGGCAACACCTTCTGCTGATTTGCCATCCGCAGTTGGATAGGGGACCATTGTAGCATAGGCTTACCCATGTGTTCCCAAGCCTGCTTAGGAAGTACGTTGGCATCTGAGCCTAGATCTAGAATGATCTGATCCATTTCATACTTGCTGATCTATGGTGTTAGTCACATTTCCCTCCCAATCTGCGATGCATGTCTTCCCAACTTTCGAACTACGCGAGGTTCACTCTATCCTCATCATCTATTTATCGGTTCCTGTTAGCCTTTAACCACCCTGTTGTCATGAAGCAATTTTATACATGTCTCTTAACAGGTAGTTATCATCGAGGGATCCCTGACTGACTCAGGCTGATCCCTACTACCTGGGCTAGAGACTTCCACAAAGCTCTCCCAAGCTTCCAGATATGTCTCCTTACCCACCCCTGCGTCTTCCGTACTTAAGCTCCTTCTATCTACTCTTGTGGTCGTGCCACTTCTTAGTAACATGCTGACGTTGGGATCTTCCTCGTGGGGTTCGGACCTCATCATTTAAACATTCTGGGTTGTTTTTGGTTGCACTGCCCTTTTTTCACGAATCTATGCTATCAACATAAGACAATCTATCAACTCATGATCGAATTACTCACAATAACTGCATGAAATTCTGGTGGGGTTGATGCAATCCTGCGCATAATGTCATGGACCTCCACAGTTGTAGCAGATTAGCTGCCCGCAACCCCTTCCTGGCCCCATTCCACCCCATCCTCATCCGCGGCCCTGGAACCCACCGCGCGCGATCGCTGCGGCTGGACCTTGACCTCGTGCCTCAATCTACATTCTCCATGCAGGTGACTGGTCCATTAACAATTGGTAGCTACGATAGTCTCTTTCCTCGTGGCCCACTGACTTGCAAAAGTTGCAAAATAGCTGTTGGGGGGTCTGACTGTATTTTGGTAATAGATGACAGTTATCTGTATTGTGATTTCCTCCCACCTGACAAATTTCGCACCAGAGCGGGGCTGCGGTGCTTGGTCCTACCTGTGCCTCTGGTCATAATAGTGTTGGTCCCCCCACTGCCACAAAATTCACTGAGACCGGGCAGTGATCTTTATCATGTCCCTGGCTTCTGCACTTTATACACCATAATTCCTCTCGAACTTCTAGTCATGGTACCTATTCTTGTTTTAACTTCTTCATTTCCAAACACAAATTTTGGATCTGCACTTGGATTTGTTGAACTCCCAACCCCAGGTCTTGTAACAGAGTTTCGTGTAACCTCATCGCTGTCTCTAGCACTTCGGCCTAGGTTGAGATCTTCTATTGTGATAAAGCTGTCCTCAGATGTGGTGTTAAGGATGCCATAAACCAATTGCAGTGTTGTGCATCCGTCAATGTCATGTTAGCCTCGTGAATAGTACTTTTCAGTCTTTGGTCCAAATCCCACGGGGTTTCACTAGGCATCATCACAATCTCTTTGAACCCTATAATCGACTGTGTTTCTGATTTCCGCCAGCTAAACTCCTTCTTTAATTCTATCTGGATTTCTGTTGTCCCCACTGTTGGGTGATCACTGGAGTACTTGATGTGCCATGTCAGTGCTCAGTCCTGCAGCGAGCTGACCAAGGTAGCCTTTCTAATATTATCATCTGCAATTCAGTGCGTGTTTCATATTGATGTTAACATGAACCAAAATTGTTTCGGGTCTTCGCCTACTGCTCCTTTGAATACCGGTAGCTAGATCGCGCTCGTCATTGTTATGCTTGAACTACTATTGTTCCTAGTTTCTTCTCTATCGATTCCCCATGTTTCACACCAGACACCACTTAGGTAGATCCATATCCCAGCAATGGAACCATTTGTTGGCTTATATGGGCCTGACCTAAGTTCGGAAGAATTATTTAGCCAAACAAATCCCGCAGCTACCAGCCCTTTCGGCAACAGTCCGCAGAGCGCAAACTGAGGTCTCAACCGAGGTAGCAGGGGAGGGTGCTAGAACTAGGTTTCCGCACCCTTGGGAAGTCTAGATGTGGTCTAGAGGTTTCGCGCACCATTCTGCAATGTCGCGCTGCCCTGTTCACGCAGATCCAAACCTAGAATAATCTTTACTAGTTATTAGCGCGTTGTTCACAGGTCTAATCTATTTGATGAAGTATTACTTAGAAGGGTATTTAAGAAAACATTTATTAGATTTATCCAGTTAGCGTGCTTAGATTAAACACAGGTTCACATGTATTCAAAATGTAAGCATATGCGCATATATCAAACAGCGATATTAACCATACAAAAATCTAGATCTGCGATACTTAGTTTTAACACAGAATTACCTAAGAAACTTATCTTTAATTACTTTCTTCACCAATTCCTCCAGATCCACCTTGCGCATTCAGCTATAGGGGTCCATGCACACAGCTGCAAACTCTTCCAGGCCTTTGCACATATAGCTGTAGAGCCTTTATCCACTACCCAAACCCTCGACTCGGACTTACATACGCTTACATATTGTTCTCCTCAAAAATCCTTAACATTTCAGATCTAAGATCACACCCAAAAGAACTGCTTTTCCCTCATAGAGCCGCGCTCTATTTATACCTTCCTATGGTCCGCGGATTGACTTACTTCCTATTATTTTATATTATTTCTTGGGCAAAAAACCCTTTGACTTGACTGTTTACATTTCGCGCTCTGCATGCTTCGGAGGTTTACAATATTTTTATCCAACTTTCTAGGCTATCAGACCCAAAACTGTTACGCAGAACCTCCGCTACCCAACACAAGGCCCCTACCAATTTCTGTGGGGTAAACACCTACCTCTTTCCCCTATGATAGGTGAAAGAAAATGGCTACAAATTGTTCCTCTGTGGTATACTACTCTAACCATGCTCAGTGTGTACATCATGTCCCTCACTGTCATCATGCTCATCATGTTCCTCATCACTATCATCATCTCTATTGGTTGAATGAATGGCTACATGAAACGGTGATGTAGATGGTGTTGAGGTGTCTGGTGAAGAATGACCTATTGAGGATGAGTGATAAGTAGGCTATGGTGCATGAGAAGAAGTAGATGGATGAGTGGAGGATGATGGAGGAATGTGGGGAGCTAGCTGAGTAGGTGGTTCATTGAATATTTCATTAGCTATGAAGGTCTCCCAAGTAATTCCTAGTTGATCTAAGTGATGGAGGACTATCATTTTGATAAGAGAATGATGGAAAATACTATGCATTTGATGAGCTGGATCCCTTTTCTGAGCAATGTATGTCATCTTGTCAATACTCCTAAAAAGGTAATATGGAAAACTGAGCATTCTTACCCTGGTAAAGTGCATGAGAAGCCTGATATGGTATGAGTATAGTCTGGAAAACCTACCCTCACATGTGAAATACCTCATGATGATCTTCATCAATGGCACATACTTGTCCAAAAGATAAGAGAAAGGGAAAATTCTTTTCTTATCATTTTTGAACCTTGTTTTAAGATATGGCTCATAAAAACTGTGATGCAGATTTTTCTTCTTGAACCATTTCTCTCCTACATTTGGAATTCAAATGGCCTGTGATATGATGGCAGGAGATATAGTGAATGTGACCCTGGCTAAATGTTGGCATTATGATGCATGTGTTGTACTTGATGGCAAACAACTCATAGAAGATCAACTCACTTATATATATCTAGATGAACCTACAGAAGAGATATCAGATGACAATTCTCAGTATGACAAGTCCAAAGGGGGAGATTGTTGGCATTATGAGACAAGTGTTGTCCTTGATGGCAAATCACACAAATGATAAATTATAGTGCAGCAAATTTATTTGATAAATTATAGTGCAACAAAGTTTCCTTCATGTAGAGAAAAGTTCACGCACTTTTATGCAGAGAAAAGTTTATTCCATGTAGAGAAAAGTTCACGCACTTTTATGCAGAGAAAATTTTATTCCATGTAGAGAAAAGTTCACGCACTTTTATGCATAGAAAAGTTTATTCCATGTAGAGAAAAGTTCACGCACCTTTATGCAGAGAGAAGTTTATTTCATGTAGAGAAAAGTTCACGCACTTTTATGCAGAGAAGAGTTTATTTCATGTAGAGAAATGTTCAAGCACTTTTATGCAGAAAAAAGTTAATTTCATGCAAAGAAACGTTCACGCACTTTTATGCAGAGAAAAGTTTATTTCATGTAGAGAAAAAGTTCACACACTTTCATGCAGAGAAAAGTTCCTTTCATGAAGAGAAAATTTTGCGCACTTTCATGGTTGGCTCATGGTATTAGTCCGACAGTTTTTGACCCTATGGTTTTGGTCCGTGGTATTGCATCCAAAAGTGTTGATCTCACGCACTTTCATGGTTGGTTCATGGTATTAGTCCTATAGTTTTTGATCCTATGATTTTGGCTCGTGGTATTGCATCCAAAAGTGTTGATCTCACGCACTTTCATGGTTGGTTTATGGTATTAGTCCAACAGTTTTTTTGATCATATGGTTTTGGACCGTGGTATTGTGGAAGGCCTAAGACTATAAAAGAGGAAGGAGATCATTTGGCAAAGAATCATCGAATGAATTGAATATCTAATAAGTGCTAGATCTGAAATATTTGTGATTGGATTATGGTGCAGATCTGGATCTGAATGAAGGAGGAACCTTAGCGCATAAAGAAGGATAAGTTCTTTTGATGGGTCATAATCTTTATGCTTGAATAATAGTATCTTTGCATGATTTTGATCTGTTATATGAGGCGCATGCTTGATCTATAAATCTGACAATCTGGGTTAATTAGTGTCTGAATATTTGAAAGAAGGAATTATCCTTTATAGATCTGCACGCAGGTTTCAGGTTGTTGAAGTAGAGTATATCTTTAAATTATGATCTAGCTGCCTTTGTCTATTGCTGCGGTATTCTGGGTTCAGAATTTGGTGTGTGGTTACTGTTACTGTGTTCTGGGTACAGCTGTCAGAGAAGCGTTTACTTGATTCAGTGCTAATTGGGAAAGGAGATTGTTTGATGCAGATATACTTGATGATTGATTGATGTTCATGGATCCAGTCTGAAAATTTATGAAACGTGGTCCCTGGAAGAAAGAGAAGGTTGTAGCCTTCAGTAGGCCAGCACCTACGTACTAGTATCTTGGCTAGTACAAGAGCTAAAGGGGTTGTAGCTCCCTTCCAGGAGAAGCTGGAGAATGAGAGAGGGTTGTAGCTCTCTGCAGGTTGTAGCCTGCGTACTGGTAAAGGACTGCGCCAGTACAAAATCATTGTAAAAGGAATTTCTAATTGAAAGAAGATAGAGACATATTGTAGCAGGTGGTTTTCACCCACATTGGGTTTCCACCTTATATCTGGTGTTCTTTTGTGTGACTATTTGCTTTTCTTGTTCCTGCTCATTATTTTATGATACTGACATACAAAGTAATGATTAATATTTGAAGAATTATTCAAATTATAAATAAGGAAGATAGATTGATAAGAATTTGATAATACTGATTCACCCCCCCCCTCTCAGTATTATTTCCAACAATTGGTATCAGAGTAGGTCCTTCTGAAGAAGCTTGATCGCTTGAAGGAAGATCTAACATAATGAGCAACTACGAGAGGGAAGCATCAATCAGGCCACCGATTTTTGATGGAACAAACTTCGTATATTGGAAGGTAAGAGTTACTGCCTATCTTCAATCTTTGGGTACAGAAGTATGGGACATTATAGAAACAGGGTATACTTTTCCATCAGCTACTCCTACAGATTCAGCTGAGAAGAAGAAATATGAAACAAATGCAAAGGCGGTTAATACTCTTCTAGGATGTCTATCTCAATCTGAATTCGTGAAGGTTATGCAATATAAATCCGCAAAACAAATATGAGACAAGATTGTTTTGAGCTACGAAGGAGATGAACAGGTAAAACGTGCAAAACTTCAAACCCTCAGGATTCAGTATGAGAATCTCAGAATGTATAATGATGAAAGTGTGGCTAACTATTTCCTTCGGGTAGATGAGATTGTTAATTGTATGAAAAACTTGGGTGAAGAAATAAAAGAGGCTGTTGTGGTTGAAAAAGTCCTAAGATCATTGTCCCCCAAGTTTGAATCTAAAGTGTCTGCAATAGAAGAAAAGGAAAATCTACGAACTCTTACTATGTCTCAGCTACACGGAATTCTAACTGCTTATGAAATGAGAAAAGGAGGTCCATCAGACAGGAGAGAAGTTTCTTTTAAGGCTTCAGGCAAAGGAGACTACTATGAATCAAGTCACGTGCCAGAAGAAGAAGAAGAATAAAATTTTGTCAGAAATCTTCAACGGGGTACTAGAAGGTTCAGAGGTAAGCTACCTTTTAAATGTTTTGCTTGTGGAAGAATAGGTCATTATGTTGCCAAATGTCCTCATAAGGATAAGATTGACAAAGAAAAGGAACCTGCCAGATGGAACAAGAAACAAAATGCAAATAAGAAAAGCTACTACACTCATGAAGACAGTGATGGTCTATCAAATAGTGATGAAGATGAACAAGGTAATGACTATAAACATTTAATGGCATTTGAAGATGATGATTACATGGATGCTATAGATGTGGATAGTTTTTATGAAGATATTTCTAGACATAAGACATGTATAGAAGAAAAGAATATGATCATTGATACTCTACAATTTCAAATTGATGAAAAAGAAAAATATCTTGAAAAGTTAGAAGGTGAAATTGTTGGCCATAGAAAAGAAATTGAGAAAACAAAGGCTATTAATCTTAAGTTTGTCAAAGGATCTGAAACTCTAGATGAGATCATCAATGTACAACGTTCTCCGCTAAACAAGACAGGTCTGGGGTATAATGGAGAAACATCTCAAGCATCCACCTCAAAGACTTATCTTGATGCAGCAAGAAGGAATGAGCAAAAGCACAATGGAGATCACCAGGTAAAGCAGGGACGAATTACATCAAGAACGAACAAAGACTATCAGGTAAACCAGGGGCAATCTGTCTTAAGGATGAACAAAAGCTACAACCAGCCACAGGTAAAATCTTCTCAATTTGCTTCAAGAATGGATGACAATAGAAATTACAATCATTTGGCCGGTAGATTTGATAATCGCAGAAGTTTCTTCAATGGGCAATGTTTCTCTTGCCATAACTTTGGTCACAAAGCAGCTCAATGTGTTGCATATAAAACAATCATGACTAGAGAAGCTCAAAAACAAAGAAGTATGATCCGGATTACAAAAAGGACCTATAACAACTTTTCGGCTCTTGAAAATGAAGTTGAATGTTCTATTTGCAATAACTTTGGTCATGAATATTCTGAATGCAGGAGCAGGTTTCAGCAGACAAAGGAACAAGCCTCAAGCACCAGAACATGGAGAATAAAGGAACCACAAACATAAAGATGTGGGATAGCATTTTATGCAGAAGGACAAGACAATCTATGGTACATTGACAGTGGATGTTCGAAACATATGACAGGTGATAAAGAAAAACTTGAATCATATTCTGCTTTAGAAAAGGGAAAGAAAGTCTCTTTTGGAAATGATACTCCTGCAGCTATAAAAGGAAAAGGCACTGCTCAGTTAAAAGAAAAGGTCAAAGCTGGAAATGTTTTGTATGTTGATGGATTGAAGCATAATCTTCTAAGTTTCAGCCAAATGTGTGATCAAGGAACCGAGGTGATATTTAGATCAAACGGATGTCGTGTTTGTGATCTTGATACAGGTGAAACAGTGATCAAAGTTAGAAGAACTCCAAATAATCTATACATATTTGAAGAAGGACAACAAAAATGCTATTTGAGCAAGGATGACGAACATTGGTTATGGCACCGGAGGTTGGGGCATCTAAGTTTTTCACAAATAAGGAAAGCATGCAAATATCAGGCAGTTCGTGGTCTTCCAGATATCAAAATTCCAGAGAAAACCATATGCAAATCATGTCAATTTGGAAAGCAAACCAGAACTAACTTTCCAGAGAAGGAAGGATCAGCTAGCATGCCTCTTGAGCTACTCCATACAGATGTATGTGGTCCATTTAGGAAAAGGACACCTCGAGGAGAAGAATACTTGATATTATTCATTGACGATTTCTCCAGGTTTGTTTGGTTAGGACTTATGAAGCACAAAGACGAAGCATTCGAGAAATTCAAATCCTTCAAAGCCTTGGTTGAAAATGAATCAGGTTACAAAATTAAGTGCCTCAGGTTTGACAGAGGTGGGGAGTTTACCTCAAATGAATTTTTTGATTTCTGTGAAGAACATGGGATAAGAAGAGAATTCTCTACAGCTAGAACTCATCAGCAAAATGGAGTGGTGGAAAGGATGAACAGAACAGTCCAACAAATGGCTCGTAATATGCTGGATGAGTCTGGAACTCCCGCAACTTTCTGGGGTGAATCCGCATATGCTGCGGTTGTTACTCTCAACAAAACAAATGTCCGAGTGAACAGCACTCAAACTCCTCATGATCTCTGGTATGGTGAGACTCCTTCGGTAAAGCACTTCAAAATCTTTGGGAGCAAATGCTATATTAAGAATACTGATGAGCAACTTGGCAAACTTGAACCTAGAGCAAATGAAGGCATTCTTCTTGGTTATTCTCCACACAGCAAAGCATATAAGTGCTACAATAAAAGACTTGGAAGAATTGTTGACAGCATTGATGTAGTGGTTGATGAAAAGGGATACATTCCTAGGCAAGTAAATCATGAAAATATCGAAGAAGATGAAGACTACCCTCAAAGACAGAATGATGAAGAAGAAGAACGCCAAGAAGCACCAGAGGAACAGATAAGGATAGAAGAGAAGACTCCATCCCGATACTTTCAGAAGAATCATCCAGAATCTCAGATTTTGGGGCAGAAAGAAGCAGGTGTACAAACAAGAAGAACAATTACAGAAGCTTCAAGCTATTTGGCATTACTCTCCTCCACTGAACCACAAAATGTAAAAGAGGCATGCAAAGATGAATGTTGGGTCAAAGAAATGGATGAAGAACTTGAGCAGATCGAAAATAACAACACTTGGGAGTTGGTTCCTAGACCAAAGGATAAGAATGTTATAGGGACAAAATGGGTCTTCAAAAATAAGTTGAATGAAAATGGGAAAGTAATTAGAAACAAGGCAAGACTTGTTTGTAAAGGGTATGCGCAGCAAGAAGGACTAGATTTTGAGGAAACTTTTGTTCCTGTTGCAAGACTTGAGGCCATCCGAATGTTCCTTGCTCTCTCAAGCTTTCAAAAGTTCAAAGTATTTCAAATGGACGTGAAATCAACCTTTCTGAATGGAGACTTAGAAGAAGAAGTATACATTGAGCAGCTAGATGGTTTCATTCTTGGAAATGATCCAAATCTTGTATGCAGACTGAAAAAGGCTCTCTATGGTCTTAAACAAGCTCCAAGGGCTTGGTACTATCGTTTGGACAAATATCTTCATCAACAAGGTTTTTCAAAAGGATCAGCAGATAGCAATCTTTATATAAAAATTGAAAATGACAAATTGCTAATACTTGTTGTGTATGTAGATGACATTATTTTTGGCAGCAATGAAGAATCTGTGAGTCAAAGCTTTGCCTTGCTGATGCAGAAAGAATTCGAAATGTGCTTTCTTGGAGAATTGACATATTTTCTTGGCCTGCAAATCCAACAAAAGGAAGGAGGGATCTTCTTGTCTCAAACCAAGTATCTCAAGCAGATTTTGAAGAAATATGGCATGGAAGATGTAAAACCAGTATGTACACCCATGGTCACAGGATGTAGCCTCAGTGCAAACGATGAATCAGTAGCAGTACATCAACCAACCTACAGATCTATGATTGGAAGTCTACTTTATTTGACAGGTACCCGACCAGACATCATGCATGCAGTGGGAATAGTTGGAATATTTCAGGCAAATCCAAAGGAAACTCATCTTCAGGCAGTAAAGAGAATCTTCAAATATCTTCAAGGAACTCAAAATTATGGCTTATGGGATCCTAGAGATACAGATCTCACACTTCATGCTTATACTGATGCAGATTGGGCCGGAAGTGTGGATGATAGGAAGAGCACAAGTGGTGGTGCATTCTTTATGGGTTCCAAATTAGTATCTTGGTTCAGCAAGAAACAGAGTTCGATTGCCTTGTCTACAGCTGAAGCAGAATATGTTGCTGCTGCATCTTGCTGCACTCAACTCCTTTGGATGATGCAGACCTTGCAGGATTTTCAAATCACTTTTACACCACCCATCTCCATCTTATGTGATAATACAAGTGCAATCAGCATTTCGAAGAACCCAGTCATGCATTCAAAAACCAAGCACATACCAATCAAGTATCACTTTCTCCGGGAACAAGTGCTTGAACAAAAGGTCAAGTTGGAGTATGTTCCTTCTAAGGAACAGGTTGCTGATATACTCACCAAACCATTGCCTAGGGAGACCTTTGAATACCTCAGGCAAAAGCTGGGGGTTGTTGATGCATCATCTTGTTGTTGAATCTCTTCTGATTGTTGGTTGTACGCAAGGTTCATCTGAAGTATATGCGTACATGTGCTGGGTTGCGGATTGGTCAAAGATCGAATGGCACAGGTTCAGGGGGAGCATATCATGCATTGTTGGCATTATGGAGGAAGTACAGAAGGAGATCATGGATGCTGGTCTGAATATTGTTGCAATACGTCTCTATCTCTTTCATGGTCATTTATGGTGTTTTATGGATTATGGTTCTTCTTTGCAGATCTGGTTTATAGTCAGGGGGAGCATGTTCTTAGGGGGAGCATAATCCTTTGCCCTTGATGTCAAAGGGGGAGAATGATTGGTATTGTTGCCATGAAGTCCAAAGGGGGAGATGGTTGGCATTATGATGCATGTGTTGTACTTGATGGCAAACAACTCATAGAAGATCAACTCACTTATATATATCTAGATGAATCTACGGAAGAGATATCAGATGACAATTCTGAGTATGACAAGTCCAAAGGGGGAGATTGTTGGCATTATGAGACAAGTGTTGTCCTTGATGGCAAATCACACAAATGATAAATTATAGCGCAGCAAATTTATTTTATAAATTATAGTGCAACAAATTTTCCTTCATGTAGAGAAAAGTTCACGCACTTTTATGCAGAGAAAAGTTTATTCCATGTAGAGAAAATTTCATGCACTTTTATGCAGAGAAAAGTTTATTCCATGTAGAGAAAAGTTCACGCACTTTTGTGCAGAGAAAAGTTTATTCCATGTAGAGAAAAGTTCACGCACTTTTATGTAGAAAAAAGTTTATTTCATGTAGAGAAAAGTTCACGCACTTTTATGCAGAGAAGAGTTTATTTCATGTAGAGAAATGTCCACGCACTTTTATGCAAAAAAAAATTATTTCATGTAAAGAAAAGTTCACGCACTTTTATGCAGAGAAAAGTTTATTTCATGTAGAGAAAAAGTTCACGCACTTTCATGCAGAGAAAAGTTCCTTTCATGAAGAGAAAATTTCGCGCACTTTCATGGTTGGCTCATGGTATTAGTCCGACAGTTTTTGATCCTATGGTTTTGGTCCGTGGTATTGCATCCAAAAGTGTTGATCTCACGCGCTTTCATGGTTGGTTCATGGTATTAGTCCTATAGTTTTTGATCCTATGGTTTTGGCTCGTGGTATTGCATCCAAAAGTGTTGAGCTCACGCACTTTCATGGTTGGTTCATGGTATTAGTCCAACAGTTTTTTTGATCCTATGGTTTTGGACCGTGGTATTGTGGAAGGCCTAAGACTATAAAAGAGGAAGGAGATCATTTGGCAAAGAATCATCGAATGAATTGAATATCTAATAAGTGCTAGATCTGAAATATTTGTGATTGGGTTATGGTGCAGATCTGGATCTGAATGAAGGAGGAACCTTAGCGCATAAAGAAGGATAAGTTCTTTTGATGGGTCATAACCTTTATGCTTGAATAATAGTATCTTTGCATGATTTTGATCTATTATATGAGGCGCATGCTTGATCTATAAATCTGACAATCTGGGTTAATTAGTGTCTGAATATTTGAAAGAAGGAATTATCCTTTATAGATCTGCATGCAGGTTTCAGGTTGTTGAAGTAGTGTATATCTTTAAATTATGATCTAGCTGCCTCTGTCTATTGCTGCAGTATTCTGGGTTCAGAATTTGGTGTGTGGTTACTGTTACTGTTTTCTGGGTACAGCTGTCAGAGAAGCGTTTACTTGATTCAGTGCTAATTGGGAAAGGAGATTGTTTGATGCAGATATACTTGATGATTGATTGATGTTCATGGATCCAGTCTGAAAATTTATGAAACGTGGTCCCTGGAAGAAAGAGAAGGTTGTAGCCTTCAGTAGGCCAGCACCTACGTACTAGTATCTTGGCTAGTACAAGAGCTAAAGGGGTTGTAGCTCCCTTCCAGGAGAAGCTGGAGAACGAGAGAGGGTTGTAGCTCTCTGCAGGTTGTAGCCTGCGTACTGGTAAAGGACTGCACCAGTACAAAATCATTGTAAAAGGAATTTCTAATTGAAAGAAGATAGAGACATATTGCAGTAGGTGGTTTTCACCCACATTGGGTTTCCACCTTATATCTGGTGTTCTTTTGTGTGACTATTTGCTTTTCTTGTTCCTGCTCATTATTTTATGATACCGACATACAAACTAATGATTAATATTTGAAGAATTATTCAAAGTATAAATAAGGAAGATAGATTGATAAGAATTTGATAATACTGATTCACCCCCCCCCCCTCTCAGTATTATTTCCAACAATTGGTATCAGAGCAGGTCCTTCTGTAGAAGCTTGATCGCTTGAAGAAAGATCTAACATCATGAGCAACTACGAGAGGGAAGCATCAATCAGGCCACCGATTTTTGATGGAACAAACTTCATATATTGGAAGGTAAGAGTTACTGCCTATCTTCAATCTTTGGGTATAGAAGTATGGGACATTATAGAAACAGGGTATACTTTTCCATCAGCTACTCCTACAGATTCAGCTGAGAAGAAGAAATATGAAACAAATGCAAAGGTGGTTAATACTCTTCTAGGATGTCTATCTCAATCTGAATTCGTGAAGGTTATGCAATATAAATCCGCAAAAGAAATATGGGACAAGATTGTTTTGAGCTACGAAGGAGATGAACAGGTAAAACGTGCAAAACTTCAAACCCTTAGGATTCAGTATGAGAATCTCAGAATGTACAATGATGAAAGTGTGGCTAACTATTTCCTTCGGGTAGATGAGATTGTTAATTGTATGAAAAACTTGGGTGAAGAAATAAAAGAGGCTGTTGTGGTTGAAAAAGTCCTAAGATCATTGTCCCCCAAGTTTGAATCTAAAGTGTCTGCAATAGAAGAAAAGGAAAATCTACGAACTCTTACTATGTCTCAGCTACACGGAATTCTAACTGCTTATGAAATGAGAAAAGGAGGTCCATCAGACAGGAGAGAAGCTGCTTTTAAGGCTTCAGGCAAAGGAGACTACTATGAACCAAGTCACGTGCCAGAAGAAGAAGAAGAATCAAATTTTGTCAGAAATCTTCAACGGGGTACTGGAAGGTTCAGAGGTAAGCTACCTTTTAAATGTTTTGCTTGTGGAAGAGTAGGTCATTATGCTGCCAAATGTCCTTATAAGGATAAGATTGACAAAGAAAAGGAACCTGCCAGATGGAACAAGAAACAGAATGCAAATAAGAAAAGCTACTACACTCATGAAGACAGTGATGGTCTATCAAATAGTGATGAAGATGAACGAGGTAATGACTATAAACTTTTAATGGCATTTGAAGATGATGATTACATGGATGCTATAGATGTGGATAGTTTTTATGAAGAGATTTCTAGACTTAAGACATGTATAGAAGAAAAGAATATGATCATTGATACTCTACAATTTCAAATTGATGAAAAAGAAAAATATCTTGAAAAGTTAGAAGGTGAAATTGTTGGCCATAGAAAAGAAATTGAGAAAACAAAGGCTATTAATCTTAAGTTTGTCAAAGGATCTGAAACTCTGGATGAGATCATCAATGTACAACGTTCTCCGCTAAACAAGACAGGTCTGGGGTATAATGGAGAAACATCTCAAGCATCCACCTCAAAGACTTATCTTGATGCAGCAAGAAGGAATGAGCAAAAGGACAATGGAGATCACCAGGTAAAGCAGGGACGAATTACATCAAGAACGAACAAAGACTATCAGGTAAACCAGGGGCAATCTTTCTTAAGGATGAACAAAAGCTACAACCAGCCACAGGTAAAATCTTCTCAATTTGCTTCAAGAATGGATGACAATAGAAATTACAATCATTTGGCCGGTAGATTTGATAATCGCAGAAGTTTCTTCAATGGGCAATGTTTCTCTTGCCATAACTTTGGTCACAAAGCAGCTCAATGTGTTGCATATAAAACAATCATGACTAGAGAAGCTCAAAAACAAAGAAGTATGATCGGGATTACTAAAAGGACCTATAACAACTTTTCGGCTCTTGAAAATGAAGTTGAATGTTCTATTTGCAATAACTTTGGTCATGAATATTCTGAATGCAGGAGCAGGTTTCAGCAGACAAAGGAACAAGCCTCAAGCACCAGAACATGGAGAATAAAGGAACCACAAACATAAAGATGTGGGATAGCATTTTATGCAGAAGGACAAGAAAATCTATGGTACATTGACAGTGGATGTTCGAAACATATGACAGGTGATAAAGAAAAACTTGAATCATATTCTGCTTTAGAAAAGGGAAAGAAGGTCTCTTTTGGAAATGATACTCCTGCAACTATAAAAGGAAAAGGCACTGCTCAGTTAAAAGAAAAGGTCAAAGCTGGAAATGTTTTGTATGTTGATGGATTGAAGCATAATCTTCTAAGTGTCAGCCAGATGTGTGATCAAGGAACCGAGGTGATATTTAGATCAAACGGATGTCGTGTTCATGATCTTGATACAGGTGGAACAGTGATCAAAGGTAGAAGAACTCCAAATAATCTATACATATTTGAAGAAGGACAACAACAATGCTATTTGAGCAAGGATGATGAACACTGGTTATGGCACCGGAGGTTGGGGCATCTAAATTTTTCACAAATAAGGAAAGCATGCAAATATCAGGCAGTTCGTGGTCTTCCAGATATCAAAATTCCAGAGAACACCATATGCAAATCATGTCAATTTGGAAAGCAAACCAGAACTAACTTTCCAGAGAAGGAAGGATCAGCTAGCATGCCTCTTGAGCTAGTCCATACAAATGTATGTGGTCCATTTAGGAAAAGGACACCTCGAGGAGAAGAATACTTGATATTATTCATTGACGATTTCTCCAGGTTTGTTTGGTTAGGACTTATGAAGCACAAAGACGAAGCATTCGAGAAATTCAAATCCTTCAAAGCCTTGGTTGAAAATGAATCAGGTTACAAAATTAAGTGCCTCAGGTTTGACAGAGGTGGGGAGTTTACCTCAAATGAATTTTTTGATTTCTGTGAAGAACATGGGATAAGAAGAGAATTCTCTACAGCTAGAACTCCTCAGCAAACTGGAGTGGTGGAAAGGATGAACAGAACAGTCCAAAAAATGGCTCGTGCTATGCTGGATGAGTCTGGAACTCCCGCAACTTTCTGGGGTGAATCCGCATATGCTGCGGTTGTTACTCTCAACAAAACAAATGTCCGAGTGAACAGCACTCAAACTCCTCATGAACTCTGGTATGGTGAGACTCCTTCGGTAAAGCACTTCAAAATCTTTGGGAGCAAATGCTATATTAAGAATACTGATGAGCAACTTGGCAAACTTGAACCTAGAGCAGATGAAGGCATTCTTCTTGGTTATTCTCCACACAGCAAAGCATATAAGTGCTACAATAAAAGACTTGGAATAATTGTTGACAGCATTGATGTAGTGGTTGATGAAAAGGGATACATTCCTAGGCAAGTAAATCATGAAAATATCGAAGAAGATGAAGACTACCCTCAAAGACAGAATGATGAAGAAGAAGAACGTCAAGAAGCACCAGAGGAACAGATAAGGATAGAAGAGAAGACTCCATCCCGATACGTTCAGAAGAATCATCCAGAATCTCAGATTTTGGGGCAGAAAGAAGCAGGTGTACAAACAAGAAGAACAATTGCAGAAGCTTCAAGCTATTTGGCATTACTCTCCTCCACTGAACCACAAAATGTAAAAGAGGCATGCAAAGATGAATGTTGGGTCAAAGCAATGGATGAAGAACTTGAGCAGATCGAAAATAACAACACTTGGGAGTTGGTTCCTAGACCAAAGGATAAGAATGTTATAGGGACAAAATGGGTCTTCAAAAATAAGTTGAATGAAAATGGGAAAGTAATTAGAAACAAGGCAAGACTTGTTTGTAAAGGGTATGCGCAGCAAGAAGGACTAGATTTGTAGGAAACTTTTGTTCCTGTTGCAAGACTTGAGGCCATCCGAATGTTCCTTGCTCTCTCAAGCTTTCAAAAGTTCAAAGTATTTTAAATGGACGTGAAATCAGCCTTTCTGAATGGAGGCTTAGAAGAAGAAGTATACATTGAGCAGCTAGATGGTTTCATTCTTGGAAATGATCCAAATCTTGTATGCAGACTGAAAAAGGCTCTCTATGGTCTTAAACAAGCTCCAAGGGCTTGGTACTATCGTTTGGACAAATATCTTCATCAACAAGGTTTTTCAAAAGGATCAGCAGATAGCAATCTTTATATAAAAATTGAAAATGACAAATTGCTAATACTTGTTGTGTATGTAGATGACATTATTTTTGGCAGCAATGAAGAATCTGTGAGTCAAAGCTTTGCCTTGCTGATGCAGAAAGAATTCGAAATGTGCTTTCTTGGAGAATTGACATATTTTCTTGGCCTGCAAATCCAACAAAAGGAAGGAGGGATCTTCTTGTCTCAAACCAAGTATCTCAAGCAGATTTTGAAGAAATATGGCATGGAAGATGTAAAACCAGTATGTACACCCATGGTCACAGGATGTAGCCTCAGTGCAAATGATGAATCAGTAGCAGTACATCAACCAACCTACAGATCTATAATTGGAAGTCTACTTTATTTGACAGGTACCCGACCAGACATCATGCATGCAGTGGGAATAGTTGGAAGATTTCAGGCAAATCCAAAGGAAACTCATTTTCAGGCAGTAAAGAGAATCTTCAAATATCTTCAAGGGACTCAAAATTATGGCTTATGGGATCCTAGAGATACAGATCTCACACTTCATGCTTATACTGATGCAGATTGGGCCGGAAGCGTGGATGACAGGAAGAGCACAAGTGGTGGTGCATTCTTTATGGGTTCCAAATTAGTATCTTGGTTCAGCAAGAAACAGAGTTCGATTGCCTTGTCTACAGCTGAAGCAGAATATGTTGCTGCTGCATCTTGCTGCACTCAACTCCTTTGGATGATGCAGACCTTGCAGGATTTTCAAATCACTTTTACACCACCCATCTCCATCTTATGTGATAATACAAGTGCAATCAGCATTTCGAAGAACCCAGTCATGCATTCAAAAACCAAGCACATACCAATCAAGTATCACTTTCTCCGGGAACAAGTGCTTGAACAAAAGGTCAAGTTGGAGTATGTTCCTTCTAAGGAACAGGTTGTTGATATACTCACCAAACCATTGCCTAGGGAGACCTTTGAATACCTCAGGCAAAAGCTGGGGGTTGTTGATGCATCATCTTGTTGTTGAATCTCTTCTGATTGTTGGTTGTACGCAAGGTTCATCTGAAGTATATGCGTACATGTGCTGGGTTGCGGATTGGTCAAAGATCGAATGGCACAGGTTCAGGGGGAGCATATCATGCATTGTTGGCATTATGGAGGAAGTACAGAAGGAGATCATGGATGCTGGTCTGAATATTGTTGCAATACGTCTCTATCTCTTTCATGGTCATTTATGGTGTTTTATGGATTATGGTTCTTCTTTGCAGATCTGGTTTATAGTCAGGGGGAGCATGTTCTTAGGGGGCGCATAACCCTTTTCCCTTGATGTCAAAGGGGGAGAATGATTGGTATTGTTACCATGAAGTCCAAAGGGGGAGATGGTTGGCATTATGATGCATGTGTTGTACTTGATGGCAAACAACTCATAGAAGATCAACTCACTTATATATATCTAGATGAATCTACGGAAGAGATATCAGATGACAATTCTGAGTATGACAAGTCCAAAGGGGGAGATTGTTGGCATTATGAGACAAGTGTTGTCCTTGATGGCAAATCACACAAATGATAAATTATAGCGCAGCAAATTTATTTGATAAATTATAGTGCAACAAATTTTCCTTCATGTAGAGAAAAGTTCACGCACTTTTATGCAGAGAAAAGTTTATTCCATGTAGAGAAAAGTTCACGCACTTTTATGCAGAGAAAATTTTATTCCATGTAGAGAAAAGTTCACGCACTTTTGTGCAGAGAAAATTTTATTCCATGTAGAGAAAAGTTCACGCACTTTTATGCAGAAAAAAGTTTATTTCATGTAGAGAAAAGTTCACGCACTTTTATGCAGAGAAGAGTTTATTTCATGTAGAGAAATGTTCACGCACTTTTATGCAAAAAAAATTTATTTCATGTAAAGAAAAGTTCACACAATTTTATGCAGAGAAAATTTTATTTCATGTAGAGAAAAAGTTCACGCACTTTCATGCAGAGAAAAGTTCCTTTCATGAAGAGAAAATTTCGCACACTTTCATGGTTGGCTCATGGTATTAGTCCGACAGTTTTTGATCCTATGGTTTTGGTCCGTGGTATTGCATCCAAAAGTGTTGATCTCACGCACTTTCATGGTTGGTTCATGGTATTAGTCCTATAGTTTTTGATCCTATGGTTTTGGCTCGTGGTATTGCATCCAAAAGTGTTGATCTCACACACTTTCATGGTTGGTTCATGGTATTAGTCCAACAGTTTTTTTGAGCCTATGGTTTTGGACCGTGGTATTGTGGAAGGCCTAAGACTATAAAAGAGGAAGGAGATCATTTGGCAAAGAATCATCGAATGAATTGAATATCTAATAAGTGCTAGATCTGAAATATTTGTGATTGGGTTATGGTGCAGATCTGGATCTGAATGGAGGAACCTTAGCGAATAAAGAAGGATAAGTTCTTTTGATGGGTCATAACCTTTATGCTTGAATAATAGTATCTTTGCATGATTTTGATCTATTATATGAGGCGCATGCTTGATCTATAAATCTGACAATCTGGGTTAATTAGTGTCTGAATATTTGAAAGAAGGAATTATCCTTTATAGATCTGCACGCAGGTTTCAGGTTGTTGAAGTAGTGTATATCTATAAATTATGATCTAGCTGCCTCTGCCTATTGCTGCGGTATTCTGGGTTCAGAATTTGGTGTGTGGTTACTGTTACTGTGTTCTGGGTACAGCTGTCAGAGAAGCGTTTACTTGATTCAGTGCTAATTTGGAAAGGAGATTGTTTGATGCAGATATACTTGATGATTGATTGATGTTCATGGATCCAGTTTGAAAATTTATGAAACGTGGTCCCTGGAAGAAAGAGAAGGTTGTAGCCTTCAGTAGGCCAGCACCTACGTACTAGTATCTTGGCTAGTACAAGAGCTAAAGGGGTTGTAGCTCCCTTATAGGAGAAGCTGGAGAACGAGAGAGGGTTGTAGCTCTCTGCAGGTTGTAGCCTGCGTACTGGTAAAGGACTGCACTAGTACAAAATCATTGTAAAAGGAATTTCTAATTGAAAGAAGATAGAGACATATTGCAGCAGGTGGTTTTCACCCACATTGGGTTTCCACCTTATATCTGGTGTTCTTTTGTGTGACTATTTTCTTTTCTTGTTCCTGCTCATTATTTTATGAGACTGACATACAAAGTAATGATTAATATTTGAAGAATTATTCAAAGTATAAATAAGGAAGATAGATTGATAAGAATTTGATAATACTGATTCACCCCCCCCCTCTCAGTATTATTTCCAACAATTGGTATCAGAGCAGGTCCTTCTGAAGAAGCTTGATCGCTTGAAGGAAGATCTAACATCATGAGCAACTACGAGAGGGAAGCATCAATCAGGCCACCGATTTTTGATGGAACAAACTTCGTATATTGGAAGGTAAGAGTTACTGCCTATCTTCAATCTTTGGGTATAGAAGTATGGGACATTATAGAAACAGGGTATACTTTTCCATCAGCTACTCCTACAGATTCAGCTGAGAAGAAGAAATATGAAACAAATGCAAAGGCGGTTAATACTCTTCTAGGATGTCTATCTCAATCTGAATTCGTGAAGGTTATGCAATATAAATCCGCAAAAGAAATATGGGACAAGATTGTTTTGAGCTACAAAGGAGATGAACAGGTAAAACGTGCAAAACTTCAAACCCTTAGGATTCAGTATGAGAATCTTAGAATGTATAATGATGAAAGTGTGGCTAACTATTTCCTTCGGGTAGATGAGATTGTTAATTGTATGAAAAACTTGGGTGAAGAAATAAAAGAGGCTGTTGTGGTTGAAAAAGTCCTAAGATCATTGTCACCCAAGCTTGAATCTAAAGTGTCTGCAATAGAAGAAAAGGAAAATCTACGAACTCTTACTATGTCTCAGCTACACGGAATTCTAACTGCTTATGAAATGAGAAAAGGAGGTCCATCAGACAGGAGAGAAGCTGCTTTTAAGGCTTTAGGCAAAGGAGACTACTATGAACCAAGTCACGTGCCAGAAGAAGAAGAAGAATCAAATTTTGTCAGAAATCTTCAACGGGGTACTGGAAGTTTCAGAGGTAAGCTACCTTTTAAATGTTTTGCTTGTGGAAGAGTAGGTCATTATGCTGCCAAATGTCCTTATAAGGATAAGATTGACAAAGAAAAGGAACCTGTCAGATGGAACAAGAAACAGAATGCAAATAAGAAAAGCTACTACACTCATGAAGACAGTGATGGTCTATCAAATAGTGATGAAGATGAACGAGGTAATGACTATAAACTTTTAATGGCATTTGAAGATGATGATTACATGGATGCTATAGATGTGGATAGTTTTTATGAAGAGATTTCTAGACTTAAGACATGTATAGAAGAAAAGAATATGATCATTGATACTCTACAATTTCAAATTGATGAAAAAGAAAAATATCTTGAAAAGTTAGAAGGTGAAATTGTTGGCCTTAGAAAAGAAATTGAGAAAACAAAGGCTATTAATCTTAAGTTTGTCAAAGGATCTGAAACTTTGGATGAGATCATCAATGTACATCGTTCTCCGCTAAACAAGACAGGTCTGGGGTATAATGGAGAAACATCTCAAGCATCCACCTCAAAGAGTTATCTTGATGCAGCAAGAAGGAATGAGCAAAAGCACAATGGAGATCACCAGGTAAAGCAGGGACGAATTACATCAAGAACTAACAAAGACTATCAGGTAAACCAGGGGCAATCTGTCTTAAGGATGAACAAAAGCTACAACCAACCACAGGTAAAATCTTCTCAATTTTCTTCAAGAATGGATGACAATAGAAATTACAATCATTTGGCCGGTAGATTTGATAATCGCGGAAGTTTCTTCAATGGGCAATGTTTCTCTTGCCATAACTTTGGTCACAAAGCAGCTCAATGTGTTGCATATAAAACAATCATGACTAGAGAAGCTCAAAAACAAAGAAGTATGATCAGGATTACAAAAAGGACCTATAAGAACTTTTCGGCTCTTGAAAATGAAGTTGAATGTTCTATTTGCAATAACTTTGGTCATGAATATTCTGAATGCAGGAGCAGGTTTCAGCAGACAAAGGAACAAGCCTCAAGCACCAAAACATGGAGAATAAAGGAACCACAAATAGAAAGATGTGGGATAGCATTTTATGCAGAAGGACAAGAAAATCTATGGTACATTGAAAGTGGATGTTCGAAAAATATGACAGGTGATAAAGAAAAACTTGAATCATATTCTGCTTTAGAAAAGGGAAAGAAAGTCTCTTTTGGAAATGATACTCCTGCAGCTATAAAAGGAAAAGGCACTGCTAAGTTAAAAGAAAAGGTCAAAGCTGGAAATGTTTTGTATGTTGATGGATTGAAGCATAATCTTCTAAGTGTCAGCCAGATGTGTGATCAAGGAACCGAGGTGATATTTAGATCAAACGGATGTCGTGTTCGTGATCTTGATACAGGTGAAACAGTGATCAAAGGTAGAAGAACTCCAAATAATCTGTACATATTTGAAGAAGGACAACAACAATGTTATTTGAGCAAGGATGATGAACACTGGTTATGGCACCGGAGTTTGGGGCATCTAAGTTTTTCACAAATAAGGAAAGCATGCAAATATCAGGCAGTTCGTGGTCTTCCAGATATCAAAATTCCAGAGAACACCATATGCAAATCATGTCAGTTTGGAAAGCAAACCAGAACTAACTTTCCAGAGAAGGAAGGATCAGCTAGCATGCCTCTTGAGCTAGTCCATACAGATGTATGTGGTCCATTTAGGAAAAGGACACCTCGAGGAGAAGAATACTTGATATTATTCATTGACGATTTCTCCAGGTTTGTTTGGTTAGGACTTATGAAGCACAAAGACGAAGCATTCGAAAAATTCAAATCCGTCAAAGCCTTTGTTGAAAATGAATCAGGTTACAAAATTAAGTGCCTCAGGTCTGACAGAGGTGGGGAGTTTACCTCAAATGAATTTTTTGATTTCTGTGAAGAACATGGGATAAGAAGAGAATTCTCTACAGCTAGAACTCCTCAGCAAAATGGAGTGGTGGAAAGGATGAACAGAACAATCCAACAAATGGCTCGTGCTATGCTGGATGAGTCTGGAAATCCCGCAACTTTCTGGGGTGAAGCCGCATATGTTGCGGTTGTTATTCTCAACAAAAAAAATGTCCAAGTGAACAGCACTCAAACTCCTCATGAACTCTGGTATGGTGAGACTCCTTCGGTAAAGCACTTCAAAATCTTTGGGAGAAAATGATATATTAAGAATACTGATGAGCAACTTGGCAAACTTGAACCTAGAGCAGATGAAGGCATTCTTCTTGGTTATTCTCCACACAGCAAAGCATATAAGTGCTACAATAAAAGACTTGGAAGAATTGTTGACCGCATTGATGTAGTGGTTGATGAAAAGGGATACATTCCTAGGCAAGTAAATCATGAAAATATCGAAGAAGATGAAGACTACCCTCAAAGACAGAATGATGAAGAAGAATAACCTCAAGAATCACCAGAGGAACAGATAAGGATAGAAGAGAAGACTCCATCCTGATACGTTCAGAAGAATCATCCAGAATCTCAGATTTTGGGGCAGAAAGAAGCAGGTGTACAAACAAGAAGAACAATTACAGAAGCTTCAAGCTATTTGGCATTACTCTCCTCCACTGAACCACAAAATGTAAAAGAGGCATGCAAAGATGAATGTTCGGTCAAAGCAATGGATGAAGAACTTGAGCAGATCGAAAAGAAAAACACTTGGGAGTTGGTTCCTAGACCAAAGGATAAGAATGTTATAGGGACAAAATGGGTCTTCAAAAATAAGTTGAATGAAAATGGGAAAGTAATTAGAAACAAGGCAAGACTTGTTTGTAAAGGGTATGCGCAGCAAGAAGGAATAGATTTTGAGGAAACTTTTTCTCCTGTTGCAAGACTTGAGGCCATCCGAATGTTCCTTGCTCTCTCAAGCTTTCAAAAGTTCAAAGTATTTCAAATGGACGTGAAATCAGCCTTTCTGAATGGAGACTTAGAAGAAGAAGTATACATTGAGCAGCTAGATGGTTTCATTCTTGGAAATGATCCAAATCTTGTATGCAAACTGAAAAAGGCTCTCTATGGTCTTAAACAAGCTCCAAGGGCTTGGTTCTATCGTTTGGACAAATATCTTCATCAACAAGGTTTTTCAAAAGGATCAGCAGATAGCAATCTTTATATAAAAATTGAAAATGACAAATTGCTAATACTTGTTGTGTATGTAGATGACATTATTTTCGGCAGCAATGAAGAATCTATGAGTCAAAGCTTTGCCTTGGTGATGTAGAAAGAATTCGAAATGTCCTTTCTTGGAGAATTGACATATTTTCTTGGCCTGCAAATCCAACAAAAGGAAGGAGGGATCTTCTTGTCTCAAACCAAGTATCTCAAGCAGATTTTGAAGAAATATGGCATGGAAGATGCAAAACCAGTATGCACACCCATGGTCACAGGATGTAGCCTCAGTGCAAATGATGAATCAACAGCAGTACATCAACCAACCTACAGATCTATGATTGGAAGTCTACTTTATTTGACAGGTACCCGACCAGACATAATGCATGCAATGGGAATAGTTGGAAGATTTCAGGCAAATCCAAAGGAAACTCATCTTCAGGCAATAAAGAGAATCTTCAAATATCTTCAAGGGACTCAAAATTATGGCTTATGGGATCCTAGAGATACAGATCTCACACTTCATGCTTATACTGATGCAGATTGGGCCGGAAGCGTGGATGACAGGAAGAGCACAAGTGGTGGTGCATTCTTTATGGGTTCCAGATTAGTATCTTGGTTCAGCAAGAAACAGAGTTCGATTGCCTTGTCTACAGCTGAAGTAGAATATGTTGCTGTTGCATCTTGCTGCACTCAACTCCTTTGGATGATGCAGACCTTGCAGGATTTTCAAATGACTTTTACACCACCCATCTCCATCTTATGTGATAATACAAGTGCAATCAACATTTCAAAGAACCCAGTCATGCATTCAAAAACCAAGCACATACCAATCAAGTATCACTTTCTCCGGGAACAAGTGCTTGAACAAAAGGTCAAGTTGGAGTATGTTCCTTCTAAGGAACAGGTTGCTGATATACTCACCAAACCATTGCCTAGGGAGACCTTTGAATACCTCAGGAAAAAGCTGGGGGTTGTTGATGCATCATCTTGTTGTTGAATCTCTTCTGATTGTTGGTTGTACGCAAGGTTCATTTGAAGTATATGCGTACATGTGCTGGGTTGCGGATTGGTCAAAGCTCGAATGGCACAGGTTCAGGGGGAGCATATCATGCATTGTTGGCATTATGGAGGAAGTACAGAAGGATATCATGGATGATGGTCTGAATATTGTTGCAATACGTCTCTATCTCTTTCATGGTCATTTATTGTATTTGATGGATTATGGTTCTTCTTTGCAGATCTGGTTTATAGTCAGGGGGAGCATGTTCTTAAGGGGATCATAACCCTTTGCCCTTGATGTCAAAGTGGGAGAATGATTGGTATTGTTGCCATGAAGTCCAAAGGGGGAGATTGTTGGCATTATGATGCATGTGTTGTACTTGATGGCAAACAACTCATAGAAGATCAACTCACTTATATATATCTAGATGAATCTACGGAAGAGATATGAGATGACAATTCTGAGTATGACAAGTCCAAAGGGGGAGATTGTTGGCATTATGAGACAAGTGTTGTCCTTGATGGCAAATCACACAAATGATAAATTATAGTGCAGCAAATTTATTTGATAAATTATAGTGCAACAAAGTTTCCTTCATGTAGACAAAAGTTCACGCACTTTTATGCAGAGAAAAGTTTATTCCATGTAGAGAAACGTTCACGCACTTTTATGCAGAGAAAATTTTATTCCATGTAGAGAAAAGTTCACGCACTTTTATGACGAGAAAAGTTTATTCCATGTAGAGAAAAGTTCACGCACTTTTATGTAGAAAAAAGTTTATTTCATGTAGAGAAACGTTCACACACTTTTATGCAGAGAAGAGTTTATTTCATGTAGAGAAATTTTCACGCACTTTTATGCAGAAAAAAATTTATTTCATGTAAAGAAAAGTTCACGCACTTTTATGCAGAGAAAAGTTTATTTCATGTAGAGAAAAAGTTCATGCACTTTCATGCAAAGAAAAGTTCCTTTCATGAAGAGAAAATTTCGCGCACTTTCATGGTTGGCTCATGGTATTAGTCCGACAGTTTTTGATCCTATGGTTTTGGTCCGTGGTATTGCATCCAAAAGTGTTGATCTCACGCACTTTCATGGTTGGTTCATGGTATTAGTCCTATAGTTTTTGATCCTATGGTTTTGGCTCGTGGTATTGCATCCAAAAGTGTTGATCTCACGCACTTTCATGGTTGGTTCATGGTATTAGTCCAACAGTTTTTTTGATCCTATGGTTTTGGACCGTGGTATTGTGGAAGGCCTAAGACTATAAAAGAGGAAGGAGATCATTTGGCAAAGAATCATCGAATGAATTGAATATCTAATAAGTGCTAGATCTGAAATATTTGTGATTGGGTTATGGTGCAGATCTGGATCTGAATGAAGGAGGAACCTTAGCGCATAAAGAAGGATAAGTTATTTTGATGGGTCATAATCTTTATGCTTGAATAATAGTATCTTTGCATGATTTTGATCTATTATATGAGGCACATGCTTGATCTATAAATCTGACAATCTGGGTTAATTAGTGTCTGAATATTTGAAAGAAGGAATTATCCTTTATAGATCTGCATGCAGGTTTCAGGTTGTTGAAGTAGTGTATATCTTTAAATTATGATCTAGCTACCTCTGTCTATTGCTGCAGTATTCTGGGTTCAGAATTTGGTGAGTGGTTACTGTTACTGTGTTCTGGGTACAGCTGTTAGAGAAGCGTTTACTTGATTCAGTGCTAATTGGGAAAGGAGATTGTTTGATGCAGATATACTTGATGATTGATTGATGTTCATGGATCCAGTCTGAAAATTTATGAAACGTGGTCCCTGGAAGAAAGAGAAGGTTGTAGCCTTCAGTAGGCCAGCACCTACGTACTAGTATCTTGGCTAGTACAAGAGCTAAAGGGGTTGTAGCTCCCTTCCAGGAGAAGCTGGAGAACGAGAGAGGGTTATAGCTCTCTGCAGGTTGTAGCCTGCGTACTGGTAAAGGACTGCACCGGTACAAAATCATTGTAAAAGGAATTTCCAATTGAAAGAAGATAGAGACATATTGCAGCAGGTGGTTTTCACCCACATTGGGTTTCCACCTTATATCTGGTGTTCTTTTGTGTGACTATTTGATTTTCTTGTTCCTGCTCATTATTTTATGATACCGACATACAAAGTAATGATTAATATTTGAAGAATTATTCAAAGTATAAATAAGGAAGATAGATTGATAAGAATTTGATAATACTGATTCACCCCCCCCCCCCTCTCAGTATTATTTCCAACAATTGGTATCAGAGCAGGTCCTTCTGAAGAAGCTTGATCGCTTGAAGGAAGATCTAACATCATGAGCAACTACGAGAGGGAAGCATCAATCAGGCCACCGATTTTTGATGGAACAAACTTCGTATATTGGAAGGTAAGAGTTACTGCCTATCTCCAATCTTTGGGTACAGAAGTATGGGACATTATAGAAACAGGGTATACTTTTCCATCAGCTACTCCTACAGATTCAACTGAGAAGAAGAAATATGAAACAAATGCAAAGGCGGTTAATACTCTTCTAGGATTTCTATCTCAATCTGAATTCGTGAAGGTTATGCAATATAAATCCGCAAAAGAAATATGGGACAAGATTGTTTTGAGCTACAAAGGAGATGAACAGGTAAAACGTGCAAAACTTCAAACCCTCAGGATTCAGTATGAGAATCTCAGAATGTATAATGATGAAAGTGTGGCTGACTATTTCCTTCGGGTAGATGAGATTGTTAATTGTATGAAAAACTTGGGTGAAGAAATAAAAGAGGCTATTGTGGTTGAAAAAGTCCTAAGATCATTGTCCCCCAAGTTTGAATCTAAAGTGTCTGCAATAGAAGAAAAGGAAAATCTACGAACTCTTACTATGTCTCAGCTACACGGAATTCTAACTGCTTATGAAATGAGAAAAAGAGGTCCATCAGACAGGAGAGAAGCTGCTTTTAAGGCTTCAGGCAAAGGAGACTACTATGAATCAAGTCACGTGCCAGAAGAAGAAGAAGAATCAAATTTTGTCAGAAATCTTCAACAGGGTACTGGAAGGTTCAGAGGTAAGCTACCTTTTAAATGTTTTTCTTGTGGAAGAGTAGGTCATTATGCTACCAAATGTCCTCATAAGGATAAGATTGACAAAGAAAAGGAACCTGCCAGATGGAATAAGAAACAGAATGCAAATAAGAAAAGCTACTACACTCATGAAGACAGTGATGGTCTATCAAATAGTGATGAAGATGAACGAGGTAATGACTATAAACTTTTAATGGCATTTGAAGATGATGATTACATGGATGCTATAGATGTGGATAGTTTTTATGAAGAGATTTCTAGACTTAAGACATGTATAGAAGAAAAGAATATGATCATTGATACTCTACAATTTCAAATTGCTGAAAAAGAAAAATATCTTGAAAAGTTAGAAGGTGAAATTGTTGGCCTTAGAAAAGAAATTGAGAAAACAAAGGCTATTAATCTTAAGTTTGTCAAAGGATCTGAAACTCTGGATGAGATCATCAATGTACAGTTCTCCGCTAAACAAGACAGGTCTGGGGTATAATGGAGAAACATCTCAAGCATCCACCTCAAAGAGTTATCTTGATGCAGCAAGAAGGAATGAGAAAAAGCACAATGGAGATCACCAGGTAAAGCAGGGACGAATTACATCAAGAACGAACAAAGACTATCAGGTAAACCAGGGGCAATCTGTCTTAAGGATGAAAAAAAGCTACAACCAGCCACAGGTAAAATCTTTTCAATTTGCTTCAAGAATGGATGACAATAGAAATTACAATCATTTGGCCGGTAGATTTGATAATCGCAGAAGTTTCTTCAATGGGAAATGTTTCTCTTGCCATAACTTTGGTCACAAAGCAGCTCAATGTGTTGCATATAAAACAATCATGACTAGAGAAGCTCAAAAACAAAGAAGTATGATCGGGATTACAAAAAGGACCTATAACAACTTTTCGGCTCTTGAAAATGAAGTTGAATGTTCTATTTGCAATAACTTTGGTCATGAATATTCTGAATGCAGGAGCAGGTTTCAACAGACAAAGGAACAAGCCTCAAGCACCAGAACATGGAGAATAAAGGAACCACAAACAGAAAGATGTGGGATAGCATTTTATGCAGAAGGACAAGAAAATCTATGGTACATTGACAGTGGATGTTCGAAACATACGACAGGTGATAAAGAAAAACTTGAATCATATTCTGCTTTAGAAAAGGGAAAGAAAGTCTCTTTTGGAAATGATACTCCTGCAGCTATAAAAGGAAAAGGCACTGCTCAGTTAAAAGAAAAGGTCAAAGCTGGAAATGTTTTGTATGTTGATGGATTGAAGCATAATCTTCTAAGTGTCAGCCAGATGTGTGATCAAGGAACCAAGGTGATATTTAGATGAAACAGATGTCGTGTTCGTGATCTTGATACAGGTGAAACAGTGATCAAAGGTAGAAGAACTCCAAATAATCTATACATATTTGAAGAAGGACAACAACAATGCTATTTGAGCAAGGATGATGAACACTGGTTATGGCACCTGAGATTGGGGCATCTAAGTTTTTCACAAATAAGGAAAGCATGCAAATATCGGGCAGTTCGTGGTCTTCCAGATATCAAAATTCCAGAGAACACCATATGCAAATCATGTCAGTTTGGAAAGCAAACCAGAACTAACTTTCCAGAGAAGGAAGGATCAGCTAGCATGCCTCTTGAGCTAGTCCATACAGATGTATGTGGTCCATTTAGGAAAAGGACACCTCGAGGAGAAGAATACTTGATATTATTCATTGACGATTTCTCCAGGTTTGTTTGGTTAGGACTTATGAAGCACAAAGACGAAGCATTCGAAAAATTCAAATCCTTCAAGGCCTTGGTTGAAAATGAATCAGGTTACAAAATTAAGTGCCTCAGGTCTAACAGAGGTGGGGAGTTTACCTCAAATGAATTTTTCGATTTCTGTGAAGAACATGGGATAAGAAGAGAATTCTCTATAGCTAGAACTCCTCAGCAATATGGAGTGGTGGAAAGGATGAACAGAACAGTCCAACAAATGGCTCGTGCTATGCTGGATGAGTCTAGAACTCCCGCAACTTTCTGGGGTGAAGCCGCATATGCTGCGGTTGTTATTCTCAACAAAACAAATGTCCGAGTGAACAGCACTCAAACTCCTCATGAACTCTGGTATGGTGAGACTCCTTCGGTAAAGCACTTCAAAATCTTTGGGAGCAAATGCTATATTAAGAATACTGATGAGCAACTTGGCAAACTTGAACCTAGAGCAGATGAAGGCATTCTTCTTGGTTATTCTCCACACAGTAAAGCATATAAGTGCTACAATAAAAGACTTGGAAGAATTGTTGACAGCATTGATGTAGTGGTTGATGAAAAGGGATACATTCCTAGGCAAGTAAATCATGAAAATATCAAAGAAGATGAAGATTACCCTCAAAGACAGAATGATGAAGAAGAAGAACCTCAAGAAGCACCAGAGGAACAGATAAGGATAGAAGAGAAGACTCCATCCCGATACATTCAGAAGAATCATCCAGAATCTCAGATTTTGGGGCAGAAAGAAGCAGGTGTACAAACAAGAAGAACAATTGTAGAAGCTTCAAGCTATTTGGCATTACTCTCCTCCACTGAACCACAAAATGTAAAAGAGGCATGCAAAGATGAATGTTGGGTCAAAGAAATGGATGAAGAACTTAAGCAGATTGAAAAGAACAACACTTGGGAGTTGGTTCCTAGACCAAAGGATAAGAATGTTATAGGGACAAAATGGGTCTTCAAAAATAAGTTGAATGAAAATGGGAAAGTAATTAGAAACAAGGCAAGACTTGTTTGTAAAGGGTATGCGCAGCAAGAAGGAAAAGATTTTGAGGAAACTTTTGCTCCTGTTGCAAGACTTGAGGCCATCCGAATGTTCCTTGCTCTCTCAAGCTTTCAAAAGTTCAAAGTATTTCAAATGGACATGAAATCAGCCTTTCTGAATGGAGACTTAGAAGAAGAAGTATACATTGAGCAGCCAGATGGTTTCATTCTTGGAAATGATCCAAATCTTGTATGCAGACTGAAAAAGGCTCTCTATGGTCTTAAACAAGCTCCAAGGGCTTGGTACTATCGTTTGGACAAATATCTTCATCAACAAGGTTTTTCAAAAGGATCATCAGATAGCAATCTTTATATAAAAATTGAAAATGACAAATTGCTAATACTTGTTGTGTATGTAGATGACATTATTTTTGGCAGCAATGAAGAATCTATGAGTCAAAGCTTTGCCTTGGTGATGCAGAAAGAATTCGAAATGTCCTTTCTTGGAGAACTGACATATTTTCTTGGCCTGCAAATCCAACAAAAGGAAGGAGGGATCTTCTTGTCTCAAACCAAGTATCTCAAGCATATTTTGAAGAAATATGGCATGGAAGATGCAAAACCAGTATGTACACCCATGGTCACAGGATGTAGCCTCAGTGCAAATGATGAATCAGCAACAGTACATCAACCAACCTACAGATCTATGATTGGAAGTCTACTTTATTTGACAGGTACCCGACCAGACATCATGCATGCAGTGGGAATAGTTGGAAGATTTCAGACAAATCCAAATGAAACTCATCTTCAGGCAGTAAAGAGAATCTTCAAATATCTTCAAGGGACTCAAAATTATGGCTTATGGGATCCTAGAGATACAGATCTCACACTTCATGCTTATACTGATGCAAATTGGGTCGGAAGCGTGGATGACAGGAAGAGCACAAGTGGTGGTGCATTCTTTATGGGTTCCAGATTAGTATCTTGGTTCAGCAAGAAACAGAGTTCGATTGCCTTGTCTACAGCTGAAGCAGAATATGTTGCTGCTGCATCTTGCTGCACTCAACTCCTTTGGATGATGCAAACCTTGTAGGATTTTCAAATCACTTTTACACCACCCATCTCCATCTTATGTGATAATACAAGTGCAATCAGCATTTCAAAGAACCCAGTCATGCATTGAAAAACCAAGCACATACCAATCAAGTATCACTTTCTCCGGGAACAAGTGCTTGAATAAAAGGTCAAGTTGGAGTATGTTCCTTCTAAGGAACAGGTTGCTGATATACTCACCAAACCATTGCCTAGGGAGACCTTTGAATACCTCAGGCAAAAGCTGGGGGTTGTTGATGCATCATCTTGTTGTTGAATCTCTTCTGATTGTTGGTTGTACGCAAGGTTCATCTGAAGTATATGCGTACATGTGCTGGGTTGCGGATTGGTCAAAGATCGAATGGCACAGGTTCAGGGGGAGCATATCATGCATTGTTGGCATTATGGAGGAAGTACAGAAGGAGATCATGGATGCTGGTCTGAATATTGTTGCAATACGTCTCTATCTCTTTCATGGTCATTTATGGTGTTTGATGGATTATGGTTCTTCTTTGCAGATCTGGTTTATAGTCAGGGGGAGCATGTTCTTAGGGGGAGCATAACCCTTTGCCCTTGATGTCAAAGGGGGAGAATGATTGGTATTGTTGCCATGAAGTCCAAAGGGGGAGATTGTTGGCATTATGATGCATGTGTTGTACTTGATGGCAAACAACTCATAGAAGATCAACTCACTTATATATATCTAGATGAATCTACGGAAGAGATATCAGATGACAATTCTGAGTATGACAAGTCCAAAGGGGGAGATTGTTGGCATTATGAGACAAGTGTTGTCCTTGATGGCAAATCACACAAATGATAAATTATAGTGCAGCAAATTTATTTGATAAATTATAGTGCAACAAAGTTTCCTTCATGTAGAGAAAAGTTCACGCACTTTTATGCAGAGAAAAGTTTATTCCATGTAGAGAAAAGTTCACGCACTTTTATGCAGAGAAAAGTTTATTCGATGTAGAGAAAATTTCACGCACTTTTATGCAGAGAAAAGTTTATTCCATGTAGAGAAAAGTTCACGCACTTTTATGTAGAAAAAAGTTTATTTCATGTAGAGAAAAGTTCACGCACTTTTATGAAGAGAAGAGTTTATTTCATGTAGAGAAATGGTCACGCACTTTTATGCAAAAAAAAATTATTTCATGTAAAGAAAAGTTCACGCACTTTTATGCAGAGAAAAGTTTATTTCATGTAGAGAAAAAGTTCACGCACTTTCATGCAGAGAAAAGTTCCTTTCATGAAGAGAAAATTTCGCGCACTTTCATGGTTGGCTCATGGTATTAGTCCGACAGTTTTTGATCCTATGGTTTTGGTCCGTGGTATTGCATCCAAAAGTGTTGATCTCACGCACTTTCATGGTTGGTTCATGGTATTAGTCCTATAGTTTTTGATCCTATGGTTTTGGCTCGTGGTATTGCATCCAAAAGTGTTGATCTCACACACTTTCATGGTTGGTTCATGGTATTAGTCCAACAGTTTTTTTGATCCTATGGTTTTGGACCGTGGTATTGTGGAAGGCCTAAGACTATAAAAGAGGAAGGAGATCATTTGGCAAAGAATCATCGAATGAATTGAATATCTAATAAGTGCTAGATCTGAAATATTTGTGATTGGGTTATGGTGCAGATCTGGATCTGAATGAAGGAGGTACCTTAGTGCATAAAGAAGGATAAGTTATTTTGATGGGTCGTAATCTTTAAGCTTGAATAATAGTATCTTTGCATGATTTTGATCTATTATATGAGGCGCATGCTTGATCTATAAATCTTACAATCTGGGTTAATTAGTGTCTAAATATTTGAAAGAAGGAATTATCCTTTATAGATCTGCACGGAGGTTTCAGGTTGTTGAAGTAGCATATATCTTTAAATTATGATCTAGCTGCCTCTGTCTATTGCTGCAGTATTCTGGGTTCAGAATTTGGTGTGTGGTTACTGTTACTATGTTTTGGGTACAGCTGTCAGAGAAGCGCTTACTTGATTCAGTGCTAATTGGGAAAGGAGATTGTTTGATGCAGATATACTTGATGATTGATTGATGTTCATGGATCCAGTCTGAAAATTTATGAAACGTGGTCCCTGGAAGAAAGAGAAGGTTGTAGCCTTCAGTAGGCCAGCACCTACATACTAGTATCTTGGCTAGTACAAGAGCTAAAGGGGTTGTAGCTCCCTTCCAGGAGAAGCTGGAGAACGAGAGAGGGTTGTAGCTCTCTGCAGGTTGTAGCCTGCGTACTGGTAAAGGACTGCACCAGTACAAAATCATTGTAAAAGGAATTTCTAATTGAAATAAGATAGAGACATATTGCAGCAGGTGGTTTTCACCCACATTGGGTTTCCACCTTATATCTGGTGTTCTTTTGTGTGACTATTTGCTTTTCTTGTTCCTGCTCATTATTTTATGATACTGACATACAAAGTAATGATTAATATTTGAAGAATTATTCAAAGTATAAATAAGGAAGATAGATTGATAAGAATTTGATAATACTGATTCACCCCCCCCCCCCTCTCAGTATTATTTCCAACACTAAAGTGACCTGGTTTTTTGAAAATTGAGGATGAATTGCTTGGTTAACTACTAGTGAAAATTCACCGTTTCAACCCTTTGGAAAAACTCAAAACAACCCATGTGCCTGAAACATGATACTACAAGTGGTGATGCCATAAGTTCTGTTGTATTAGTGGGTTCAAATCTAATAATTCTCCCTCCTTTCTTGGTTGGCCTCCTGGGTTGTCTTTCCCATTCTTTTGTACTATATTCTACCATGCTTTATAGGTGAAAACTTGAGGGACTAATCTATATGTCAAGATGAGTGAAACAGTGAGGAGGTGGAGTGAGATACAGTCAGGATTATTGGAAGGTGAAAAATTTTAAGAAGTACTGTAACTTTGATCAAAGAGGTGATTTTGGAAGCATGCAAGGGAGCTTTGCTAGGGTTTCATAGTTTAGGATGCCAATTTTCTTAATTGATGGAGAAAAAGAGATATCGGGCCACTTACTTGTTGTATGCAGGTAGTTGAAGCTTTTGTTTCTTGAGAAAACGAAGGAAGTGGTGTTTTGGTGCTCCTAGGGTTTGCCAGGATCCTCTGGCCAAACGTGCAACACCATGTGCTAGTGCGCAACATTCTCAGCAAACACACCCTTCACCGCATAGGCACGCAGTGTCATTGAATTTTACTCTGGCTCGGACGAACAAATGCGCCCTTCACTGCTTAGTCGCACAGTGACTCCAACCAGCGTGTAGCGCCCTTAGCAAGCATTCCCTTCTAATTTTTTCAACCTTCACTCAATCTCCTCTTTGCCAAGGAGAGCCTACGGTACAAAATAACTAATGAATTTTGAAAAATGCTTTTGAAATTTTATATAGAGGATGATTTTGATTTTTCTTTAGGAAAAATCCACTTTATAATGTTTGTTTGGAACTTTTATTTTGTTTTCAAATCTCTGTCTGATGCTTCTCTTTATTTGGAAGATGCTTTGATTTTCGTATCGATCCTTTGTCTATTCACTCATGGGTGATAATTATTGTTTTTCCCTATTAGAGATGATTTCTTAAATGGATCATTTCTTGCATCAAGGAGAAATTCTTGGGCAGCTTATGGAAACAATTATTACATAAAATGACTTGAATTACATCAAAAAATATAAACAAACTAAAATACTCTGTTTTCATCTCAAAAACATGTTTTTGAGATGAAAATTACATCAGAAATAATAACTTTGTAGAATAACCATGACTTGCTACCTATCACTATTTGATTATTGGTCTCCCTCCTACATTTGCTGCCCTATTTTACACTAAAACTATGCTTTTGACCTTGGAAATGGACCTAAGACCTTGGAAATGAACCCTAAGACCTAATGGAAACATAATTGCCTTGACTCTAAGGATAAAAAAAACTGAAACCATAACTAAATTCAACATGGAGATGGGTTAGAAAATGTAGCTCATGAGGGAAATTTTGATTTTCTGAGAAGAAGACAACCAATAGTGGACCATTTTGGCATGATCTAGTGGAATGATCAAAAAATTAGTATGAGACACCTAAAATGAAAATGCAAAGAGAATATTTGATCCCTGATGGAAGTATGCATATACTGACACTAACATTGGCCTTATTGGGGATGGAAGCTCCTTGGAGGTGTCAAGAACACCATAGACCAAGTGCCTAGCTGATTGGGCCAATACGGTCAAACAAATGAAAGACTGAAATATTTTTGAAATTTTTGAAAATGACTCGATACAAACTGAAAATTTACTCAAAACTAACTCTAGACTAACTCAAAAACCAACTAAAAATAGCAAAAATCATCTAAGATTTATAGCCTTCACTTCGGGCCCCAAGCTCGAATGACATTATACTTCAAATCTTGTGAGGAAAGTAAACTAGTATATACAATGACAGTGAAACAACTTCAACAAGCTGCATAAAAAATAATAGTGTTTCATGAGCCTACCATTCACTAGTCCTCCTGAGCATTCTTGACCATCCATTTCCTTTAATAAAAATGCATTTTGTCCTCAATAGGCTGAGATTTTATAAGGTCCTTTCCACATATTGTCAAAATTACCATATTTCCCCTTTTCTTCATTTCATGCATCCCATCGCAGCACTACATCTTCCAACTGAAACTTTTCTGCCTTGGTTTTGCAGTCATAAATTTTCTTTATCTTCTCTTGCAGCCGGAAAGTATTTTGAGAAACCTCTTCCCTTGTTTGTTGAAGCTAAATCATTTGACTGATCCGGTGCTAAATATTATCTTCTTCGCTACCGGGTTCTTGCAATAATCTCATGACCGGGACTACAAGGGATGTAGGAAACATTGTATCAGTACCATTAACCAATTCAAAAGGCGACATACCTATTGATTTCTTACTGCTCACTCTCTCGGCCCACAAAGAATTGACAAGCTTTCGATGCCAATTCTTTTTATTTGCCTCCAACATTTTCTTAATAATGTCTACCAAGGATTTATTTGAAGACTCAGCTAATCCGTTGCCCTGCGGATAGTATGTCGTGGAATGACCCAATGTGATCTTTTATTTGTTGCAAAACTCAACCATTTTCTTCGAATTGAACATTGTTGCATTATCTGTAATAATCTTGTGAGGGCAACCAAAACTAGACAAGATATTGGACTCTAAAAACTGAATAATTACCGTGTCCGTAGCTTGCCTTGTTGGAATGGCTTCGATCCATTTGGTGAAGTAATCGGTAGCTGTCAAAATCCATTTGTGTTATGCTGATGATGTAGGATGAATTTATCCTATGAAATCAAGCCCCCACTACTGGAAAGGTGCATTGACTACAACTGGCTTCAAAGGAAGAGGAAGCAGCTTCCTTTTTCCCTGAAAAACTTGACATTCATGGCAGCTCATGACTATTTTATATAAATCTGAAAACAAAGATGGCCAATAATACCCTGCTCTCAAGATTTTATTAGCTGTTGTTTTCCAAAACAAGTGACCCCCAAAATCTCCTCTATGAAAATCATTCATTACTTGCTGAGCTTCATTTTCAACCAAACAATTAAGAAGAACCCCTCTCAGATCTTTCTAATAGAAAGCACTATCTAAAATGTAGAACTTTTCAGACTTCAGGTTTAATGATCTACCTTTATGTCTTGACATTCCAGGAGGAGGAGAAAGATGTTGAAGAACATATACTATATCAGAATACCAAGGTGAGTTGAGAAACATCTCTGATACCTAAATGAGTGTGCCACCATCTTCTTCATCTAACATTGCTGCAATAAGATTTATGTCCAGAGCATGAAGATTCAACTCAACCATGAGTTTTTCCAAGCCATTACCTTTGATTAGTTTCATGGGCTTGATCTCAAGATCATACTCTAACATCGCAGCTATCCACTTACCTCTTCTTCCTTTCGGATCAATTTGCATGAGGACATCTTTGACAACTGCATTGGGAACATATGCTATGGTATGCGAATGCATAATGTAAACTCGAAAATCCTTCAATGCCTTTATAAGAGCCAAAGCTTTTTTCTCAATGATGTTATAGCACAGAGCAAAATCTCTGATAGTTCAACTAAAAAATGCAACGGGATGCTCCACGTGATCCTTCTTTTTCATCAACACCACAGCCAAAGTGTGCTCAAATGCAAATGAAAATGTAATAAAATCATGAGTATAATTGAGAATGATCAAAACAGGGGTTGTGGTCAAAGCAAGTTTTACCAAGTTGAAATATTTCATGGCATCCTCGTTCCATTTTGCAGTGCTATCCTTCTTCAACATACTAGTTAACACACGCAAATGCTCAACCAAATTTGGTATAAATCTACGTAATAAGTTCATCTTACCGTTGAAAGCTTGGATCTCCTTTTTGTTGCGTGGAAAGTATATTTATTGAATTGCCTCCACCCTAGAAGGATCAATGCGAATACCATCTTTGGAAATTATATGACCGAGGATCTTACCTTCCTCCATGGCAAAAAGACTCTTCTTTGGATTTAAAGAAATCCTAAACTCCCTACATTTCTGAAAAACAATCCTCAGGTGGTGTAAATGCTCATCATCAGAACCAGAAAATATTGTCAAGTCATCTAAGTAAACCACTAAGAAAACGTCCTTCTCGTTAGCGAAAGCTATATCCATAGCCCGCTGAAAAGTGGCCTCGACATTCTTCAGCCCAAATGGCATCTTGGCATACTAAAAAGTTCCCCATGGTATTTTGAAGGCAGTTTTGTCTTGGTCTTTTTCGTGCACCAAAATTTGATTGTAACCTGAGTAGCCATCTACTAGTGACATATGTGATGCTCCAACTACTCTTTGTAGAATGTGGTCCATCTTAGGAAGAGGATAATTGTCTTTCAGGGATACTTTATTTAGGTTCTGAAAATCAGTGCACAACCTTATCTCTCTGGTCTTTTTTCGTAGGGGACCAAATTTGAAACCTAATCAGAGAATCTAATTGGAACAATGATACCGGCTTTAAACAATATATTTACCTCTTTCTCGATAGATGGCAACAGCTTTGGGTTGATCCTCCTCAACTTTTGTCTAAACGGTTTTTGATCTGGCTTGATAGGTATGGTATCAATGCTAAATGATGTTCTTGTCATACACTTTCAAATCTAAGTAATACCACGCAAAAACATTAGAAAATTCAAAAAACAACTTAACATACTTAGCTTTTGATTCGAAAGATAATGTTTTTGATAGCTTAACAAGATTGGGCTGGTCCGCTGTCCCAATGTTTACATCTTCAACTCCTTTGTCAGTAGGAACTAGGGTTGGTTTTCTCGCCATATCATCTTGGTCAAACAACTCCTCTAAAGGTATAAGACCTTTAGGAGTAACATTTTCCTTCAGCTGTAAAACATCCATCTGATTTACCTCAATGCCTTGTTGATCAGAATCATAAACATCATCGATGAAAGCATTCTTAAACTTCCCTTCATTCTACAAAAATGAATTAATTTCATTGTCATCCCAAAAAACTTGCCAATATCTCAAATTATCGAGAACAGTGGGCCTATGTTTGACATGAATTTAAAATTTATTTCTAGAATTCATTGGAATTTTTAGATTGCTCGCTGTTGTAGCAAGTGAATCAGCAATGATGTTTTGACTTCTCAGCACCACTGTCAATGTGTATTCTGGAAATATTTTCGAGATATCCAAGACTGCGTTCCTATAAGCTCTCATCTGTGGATGCTTCATTTGATATTCTCCTTTGACTTGTTTAATCACTAGCTCTGAATCACCATAAACATAAATCATTTTCACCCCTAGCTTCTTCAAAATATTTATACATGTAATTAATGCCTCATACTCTGCTTCATTATTAGAGAAATCGAAAGCTAATTTATAGGAACCCACTCTAACATTACTTGGGACTTTTTCTAGCTAAAAGACAGTACTTCGATTCCAAATTCCAATACCCACACCATCTTTACCCAAAGCACCATCGAATTCCATGCCCCAAAGGCCGTCTTCGTCTTCCAGATATTGGAATTCTGCTTTTGTTTCGATCTTACCGTTGCTGGTTGCTTCATTTTTCTATTCTTCACTGACTTTCTGCTCCTGTGGAGGCTGCTCAGAAGGAATTACCACTTTTTTCTTTTCTTCATTAATAACTGATCTAAAACCCTCGGAAATTTCTAGTACATCATCTACTTCTACGAGCTGAATATCTACATCATTCAATCCACTATCAGTGTACAAAACAAAAGACTCTAAATCTGTATGTACAACATTTATCGGATGATTTATGGGCTTCTCTTTACTACTGATCATATATTTCATCTTCTTTTCCCAGTAAAAGTTCCTCAATTGACCGAAAACAGGGATTGTAGCATAAGAGAAGTCAAGTTGTAAAGTGCCTTTGAGTTTGGCTCCCCACAATCTAGACAACAACATACCAAATTGAGGTGGTATATCAGTTACTAGCGCATCCATAAAAACATTCTTGGCTGGGATTTGATCTAAGGAAATCACCAAATCTTTGATGAGACCAATGTAGCGAACTCTACCAGAATAAAATGAGTACAAATCATGATATTTTCGGGTGATATCCAGGCCTAGCTTTTCCATGATAGCCTTGGGCATTAAATTGTGGGAAGCTCTGGAATCAAGCATAGCGTTATGAAGAATATACTCATGCAGTCTAAGACTCAAATAAAAGGGAGGGACCTCGCTATCTTCTAGCTGACCTTCTATAGCTGGACCAAAAATAAGTTCAGGGTGATCATCCTCAACATTCACCATGTCGGAAAAAGGATCAATTTTCAGTATTCTAGACACATGGTGTTTGTAATGGTTATTCTTAACAAACTCGGTCAAAGGAATGGACACTTCCAATTTAGCAATTTCACTTTCTAAATTAAAAGATGTGACTTTTTCTACTTCTTTGACACCGATGTCCCTCTTATCTATTTGCTCCTTCATTGCACTATCCTTTTTCTAATTGTCTTTCTCTTTTGCGGTTGTACTTGTTGATGGCTAATTTACCTTGCTAGGACTCTGATCGGCATGCTCCTTTCCTTTTTTCTGATTGTTTGAGAGATCATTCTTTGACTGAACATCCTTCCTCTTCTAAATAGGACTAAACGGTACATCTCTGCTCCTCAAAGGATATTGTTTCTGTTGTGCACGCAAAGCATTCATGTAACCACGCTGATAATCATCGGATTCGGTCTCCAAAAAAACATCATTTGCTAAGATTTAGTCCTCATCTTTTAGAATGTCAGAAATTTCAGCATAATCCTCATCTTCGGTCAGAAATATAGGCATACCATCTGTAGTGAAGAAGTGATTTGTTTCAATTACCGTATCTTCCTCCTCTTCTTCTTCCACTCCTTGAACATAATTATGTTGTAAGGGAGTTCTGATCTGTTGTTGTTGTTGCGCTAGTTGTTTTGGTGTTTTTTGCTCTCTTTTCTTGATTCAGAATTGGGGCTGCTATTTCCCTCTAAATTTTGGGTTCCGGATCTATGGTTCAGGTCTGTCTGTGATGGACAATTGGTCAACCATCCTTTCCATTGTTCGAATCAATGTATCCATTTTTACATCTGAAGTAGATGCTTCTTCTTTCACGGTCACTCTCTTCTCTGATCTCATTCTTTCTCTTTTGGCCAGCAAGTTCACTTCTACACTCACAACATTCTTTTGCATGTCTTCTAGAGTTGTAGGATCACGTTCACGCAACTAATATGCCATATCAGCATCAAATCCATCTGGAAACTTAAGCAAAGCCAATCCCTCTAGTGGTTTTATATTTGTAGGGATAACATTGTACACTGCATTGAATCTCACACAATAGTCTTGCACACTTTCGCCAACATTTCTTTTGATGTTCTCATATTCGAACAAAATCTGAAGGGGATTCTTCTTCACCTCCCACCGATCTAGGAAATGCCTCTGAAGTGAAGGTAGATTAGTGAAAGAAGCTATTTGGTAGGGCTTCGAACCATTTTCGAACTTGTCCAAAACTTTGTACAAACAGCCTCATCATCACATCTTTGTTTTCAACTTCATGGAGGTCAAAGAAATCATTCATCTTTTCTACGTGTTGTTGAGCTGTAATAGTTTGGGTGTCGTCGAAGAAAGGTATTTTGGTTTGATCATTAGGGGGCATGGCACCCAGATTTTGAGGAAAAACAAGGGGTGCATATCGGGCAGCCATAACTGGGGTTGGGGGAGGTGGTGGATTTAAAACAAGGTTTAGGATATTCGGTATAATCAAATGGAGATTAACGATAGTTTGAGTGGTGTGAAAAATCTGTGAAGAAGAAGGTGGAGGAAGAGAAATAGTTTGACTGGTAGTAGATGCAATAGAAGTATTTCTAAAATCGAAAGATGGCCTATGAGTCTTATTTTGCAGTGTTTAAGTTTGAAGAGAGGTTCTGCAAATGATCAAGAGTGTGGATAAGTTGTGACCCTTATTTATTGTTTGAAAACAAGTCTTCAATAGGGTTATAAAGAGACATAGAGGAATCAAAAACTGTCTGATCAATCCAACTTAAAGATTTACTGTGAAATAAACTTTGCTCAAAATTAATATCAAACTCAATGTCTTGCAAAGTGTCTAACCTTCCCGGGAGTGAATTAACTCAAGGAATGAAATCCTCACGTGATTGTTCTCCAGCTAAACTAGATTTCTCTGTAGCTTTCTTATATTTTCACCCAATTTTATGAGGATCACTAACAATGGTTGGAGGATTCCAATCTGGATTGGATTTGGTGTACTTTCAAGAAGCCAATATGTCTAATTTTGAAAATTAAGATATTTCTTTACAACTTCCCAATTTAGCCTATGATTAAATTCTAAAACTCATCATCCACAAGCTTAAGAATTCAAATTAAACATCTTATTGGGGTGATTAATTTCTAATCCTTCGTCCCCAGTATGTTTGCCACTATGTTATCACCCAGATTGAACCTCGGGCTGAAAGAAGGCAATGCCAAGGTAACCATAAACCACACTTAGCCAAGTAGCTATCCCTACTAGGCCAGAAGAGGGCTCTCTCCATAAGGATCTCATCCAAGATGACTGGATAAATAAAATGATATTAGGCTAAGTATAGTAGCACATTGTTTGATTTGATTTTGAAGGGTTTTGCTAGATCAGGAGGAGCCAAATAGTTAGGGCAAGGAAATTAGGTCAAAATTGCAAGGTGTTTGATGGGGCAAGGTAGCCACAAGGCTCAACACTCTAGGGTTTTAGGGTTGAGGTGATTCAAGACAGGTGAGGAGCTAGAAAGAGCAAGTAAGCAACATGGATTCTTCCTAAACTGAAGAAAACATAGACTGTGAATATATTCCCAAAACAGAGCATAAAATTATGGGTTCTGCCTATCAACTTGAAAACATCCACTAAAAGCAATGAAATGATTGATGACTAACAAAAAACATTTTAACATATGATCACAATAGAGAAAACTGAACTGAACATCATACCACATGGATCCCAAAGAAATAGTTGCAACTTTTCATTAATCTCCTACTGAAAATTGATATAAAATGATGTCTACTCAAAGCATAAGCATCCAACTGAGTCCAACCATTACAATGACTAAGGAAAAGCATCATATAGACCCCAAACAACTCATCCTAAGCTCAGGGAGTCAAATCCATGAGAGGAGGAGATGTTTCTAACAAAATCTGAATTGTTAACAAGAAAATAGGGTGGTCAAAGTGACTCATCCCTAATCCAAACAAACTAATACATTACACCTCATGAACTTGATTTACCTACTGTATTTATCCAAGTAAGTACTAGAAACATGATAATTACATTCAACTCGTCATTTACATGGATAAAATCATGATTTGCCAAGGTGAACGTGAAAACTGGGATGAAATAGTGAAAATATGAACAAACTGTCAAACGCCCAGTTAAAGTGCTAGGGGCACAGCGCCAATTCCAGGTGCGCCCTTCATCTTCAGGTGGACCTTTGAGTGCCTTCGTGATGTCCAAATTGGGCCCAAAATAGCGTTTTGGAAATCTATTCAAGTCTACTTTCTATAAAATCTTGAATTTTTTCATTTGGAGTTCATTTTCCATATCAAAAGTCAATTCTCCCAACACTGCTCAGTGCCCAGGCCAAAAAGAGGGCAGAAAGGTCATTTTTTGAGGGTTTTTTGACCTTTTGACCAACCAAAACCTTAGCACATGAACAGGGGCATGTACTTATCATTATGAATCCAAAAATGCTGGCCATTTCCTCATTGGATGCCCCAAAAAAGAGCACAACGCCCAAGGCACTACGCGCTTGCCTTCTATGACTATGCAAAAAATGGACTGAAAAACACAACAACTTCCTTCAAGCTCAAAAATGGTCCATCATGCCCAAAAATGTGCTTTTTGACTGATCAAAGGTTAGAGGCATGTAGGGATGCCTCAACAAGTAGGTCAAGTCTCCTCTTCTCCTCTTGCTTGGTCAATTTGTTAATTTTCTCATGAGCTCTTTTGAGCTTACTCCTTGCCACTTGGTTTCTCCTTGCATACTACTTGGCCATCTTCCTTTGTATCTCAACATATTTGTTTGCTTTGTCCAAGAGGGTCTCCAAGTGTGTGTTCACTTTCTCAATCCAAGACTCTCTGTTTTCAGCTATGTCCTTGACCAATTGCTCATTTAGAGTGAGCTTATCCTCCAATTCTACCTCTTTTTGTCTTTCAAGCTCTAAGGCCTTTTTCAATCCTCTTGTTCTTGGCCTTTTTCTTTGTCCCTATTCATCATATGGCTCTCCATAATCTCCATAACCCTCATCAAGCTTAAATTTTTCTTTCTCAGCGTCCCTCTTTGCCTTGATGTACTTGATTTGCATCAACTCCTGCTTAAGTTCTAGCTGCTTGTTCTCTTGCTCATAAAAGGAGGTAAAATATTGGGCTCTTTGTAAATTGACCTCAAGCTCCCTAATTTTGGCATCCTTTTCTCTCAAGATAGCTTGAGAATATTTGTTTCCCTCCTCATCACTAATGTCCACAAGGAGAAACTCCTTTTCAAAGTCATGTTCTTCATGCCACTGTTTGACCTCTGCTTCCTCTGCCATTTTCTCCTTTCCTTTAATCTGTAACGCTGATGACGAAGGCAAGGATCCTCCCACTTTCCGTGGGGTAAACACCTGCCTCTTTCCCCTCTGATACGTGAAAGAAAATGGCTGCAAACTATTCCTTTGTGGTATACTACTCTGACCATGCTCAGTGTGTACATCATGTCCCTCACTGTCATCATGCTCATCATGTTCCTCATCACTGTCATCATCTTTATTGGGTGAATGAATGGCTACATGAAATGGTGATGTAGATGGTGTGGAGGTGTCTGACGAAGAATGACCTATTGAGGATGAGTGATAAGTAGGTTGTGGTGGTTGAGAAGAAGTAGATGGAGGAGTGGAGGATGATGGGGGAATGCGGGGAGCTGGCTAAGAAGGTGGTTCATTGAATATTTCATTAGCTATGAAGGTCTCCCAAGTAATGCCTAGTTGATCTAAGTGACGGAGGACTATCATTTTGATAAGAGAATGATGGAAAATATTATGCATTTGATGAGCTGGATCCCTTTTCTGAGCAATGTATGTCATCTTGTCAATACTCCTAAAATGGTAATATGGCAAACTGAGCATTCTTACCCTGGTAAAGTGCATGAGAAGCCTGATATGGTATGAGTATAATCTGGACAACCTGCCCTCACATGTGAAATACCTCATGATGATCTTCATCAATGGCACATACTTTTCCAAAAAAATAAGAGAAAGGGAAAATTATTTTCTTATCATTTTTGAACCTTGTTTTAAGATATGGCTCATAAAAACTGTGATGCAGATTTTTCTGCTTGAACCATTTCTCTCCTACATTTGGAATTCTAGTGGCCTGTGATATGATGGCAGGAGATATAGTGAATGTGACCCCGGCTAAAGTGACCTGGTTGTTTTTAAAATTGAGGATGAACTGCTTGATTAACTGCTGATGAAAATTCACCATTTCAACCCTTTGGAAAAACTTAAAACAACCCATCTGATAATTCTTCCTCCTTTCTTGGTTGGCCTCCTAGGTTGTCTTTCCCCTTCTTCTGAACTACTGTATTTTGCCATGCTTTATAGGTGAAAACTTGAGGGACTAATATATATGTCAAGATGAGTGAAATAGTGAGGAGGTGGAGTGAAATACAGTCAGGATGATTGGAAGGTGACAAAGTCTAATAAGTACTGTAACTCTAATCAAAGAGGTGATTTTGGAAGCATGCAAGGGAGCTTTTCTAGGGTTTCAAAAGTTAGGATGCCAAATTGCTTAATTGATTGTATGCAAGTAGTTGAAGATTTTGTGGCTTGAGAAAACGAAGAAAGTGGTGTTTTGGTACTCCTAGGGTTTGCCAGGATCCTCTAGACAAACGCACAACACCAAGTACCAACACGCAGCGTTCTCAGCAAACACGCCTTTCACCGCATAGTTGCACAATGCCATTGAATTTTACCCTGGCTCAAATGGGCAAATGTGCCCTTCACTGCACAGGTGTGCAGCGACTACACCCAGCATACAGTGCCCTCAGAAAATGCACCCTTATGATGTTTTCAACCTTCACTTAATCTCCTCTTTGCCAAGGAGAGCTTAGGGTACAAAAGAACTAATGAATTTTGAAAAATGATTTTGAAATTTTATATAGAGGATGATTTTAATTTTTCTTTAGAAAAAACCCACTTTATAATGTTTGTTTGGAACTTTTATTTTGTTTTCAAATCTCTCTCTGATGCTTCTCTTTCTTTGTCTCTTTTCAGGTGGATGATGCATTGATTGAGTTGATTTCTTCAATGGCTCATTTCTTACAGCAAGGAAAAATGCTTGGGCAGCTTATGGGAACAATTATTACATAAAATGACTTGAAATACATCAAAAGATATAAACAGACTAAAATACTCTATTTTCATCTCAAAAACATGTTTTTGAGATGAAAATTACATCAGTGAAATAAGAACTTTGTGTACAATGACCATGACTTGCTATGTATCATTATTTGTTTATTAGTCTTCCTCCTACCCTTGTTGCCCTTTTTTACACTGAAACTATGCTTTTGACCTTGGAAATGGACCCTAAGACCTAATGGAAAGACCTTGGAAATGAACCCTAAGACCTAATGGAAACATAACTGCCTTGACTCTAAAAATAACACAAATGAAACCATAACTAAGTGCAACATGGAGATGGATCAGCAAATGTACCTCATGAGGGAAAATTTTATTTTCTGAGAAGAAGACAACTATCAGTGGACCATTTTGGCATGACCTAGTGGAATGTTAAAAAAATCAGTATGAGACACCTAAAATGAAAATGCAAAGAGCAAATTTGATCCCTGATGGAAGTATGCATATACTGACACTAACACTTGGTACACCTGATAAACCTCAAAACATTAACCTAGGTATGGGCTTAACACCCAAGGAAAGGATGTCATTCATTAAATTGCTAATAAAAACATATTTTCCTGGGATTATTCAGATCTTAAAACATATGATACTTCTATAATTCAGCATACTATACCCATGATTTCAAATGACAAGCATGTCCAATAGAAACTTAGGAAGATCCACCCAAACTTAGAAAGTCAAATTAAGTCTAAACTCAATAAAATGCTTAAATCCAAAATCATTTTCCCTATAAGACATTCAAAATGGGTGTCAAACATGGTTCTTGTGACGAAAAAGAATGGATACATTAGGATTTGCATAGATTTTAGAAATTTGAATAACGCTTGCCAAAAGGATAATTTTCCTTTGCCTACCATGGAGCAGATTTTGTAGTCAGTTGCAGGTTCTAAATTGATCTCTTTTCTTGATGGATTTTCAGGTTACAATCAGATTATGGTTCATCCAGATGATAGATTAAAGACTACATTTAGGACAAAATGGGGAACATATGCATATCAAAAGATGCCATTTGGATAGATTAATGCTGGCACTACATTTCAACATGCTATGGACATATCTTTTAGAGGACTAATAAAAAATTCAGTTGTAATATACTTAGATGACATCACTATATATTCTAAACATAGAAACAACCATATCAGTCACCTAAAAAAAATCTTTGAGAGATGTGAGAAATTCAGCATTTCTTTTATTCCTAAAAAATCTTATTTTGCCTTGGAATAAGGTAAATTATTAGGATTCGTGGCATCTAAGAAAGAAATCTATATCAATCCTGATAGGATTCAAGAAATTGAAAACATTCCCTGCCATATAAAAAATTATGCAATCATTTTTAGGGCAAATTAATTTTGTAAAAATGTTTGTTCTTGATTTTTCTCAAATCGTCTTACCCCTATAGTCAATGATCCGAAAAAATTCAATTTTTAAATGGGGAAAAGATGAGAAAGATTCTTTTGAGTTGATAAAGAAAGCCATCATTGAGGTTCCTTCCTTAACAAATCCAAATTTCCTAAAACCATTTTTATTATACACATTCTCTTCTGATACTTCTTACGCAGCAGTTTTGATGGAGTTAAATGATCAGAACATTGAAGCACCTATGTCATTCTTTAGTTCTAACTTACAAGGTGCTGAGTTAAATTATTTAGTTGTGGAGAAATATGCTTTTGTTGTATTTAAAGCTTTAAAACATTTCAGACATTTTCTCCTAAAAACACACACTAAGATAATAGTACCTTACCCTGCTATAAGGCAACTGTTAATCCAACGAGAAGTAGGAGAGAAGAGAGCGAATTGGGTTACTGCACTTCAGGAATATGATGTAGAAATACATCCTGCTAAAATTATTAGAGGTCAAGGTTTTTGCAGAATGCTAACCGGAGCCTCTCATTTACCGACAGAAGACGATCAATCTAATGAAGTGCAATTATTCGAGGTAAGCCTTAATGATTCTCAATCACAATACCTTGATCTGAATTTTTTCTTAAAAAATGGACATGCTCCATTATATCTCAATTATATAGCTAAGCATGCTCTAAGACTTAAATAAAATTAGTATCAATTAATTGATAATGTGTTATTTAGAAGAAATTATGATGTTGTATTATTAAGGTGTTTAGAGAAGCCTGAAGCTGAAAAGGTAATGTAGGAATTACACGATGGGCCAGCTGGAGGTCATTTTGGAGGAAATACCACAACACATAAAATTCTGCATGCTGGTTACTATTGGCCAACCCTTTTCAAAGATGCACATGAATATGCAAGGAAATGTAAAGTATGTCAAACCGCAGCAGGAAGAGAAAGGAAGGCATCACTCCTGTTGCAGCCAGTAAATATACAACAACCATTTGAACAATGGGGGTTAGATATTACTAGTGAAATAACTCCAAGCTCCTCCAAACAGCATAAGTATATTCTAACTACAACTGATTATTTTACAAAGTGGGTAGAAGCTATCCCATTAAAGGTAGTTAATACCCAAAACATTATGGATTTCATTGATCAGTTTATAATTACCAGGTTTGGTCTCCCATCAGCTTTAATGTTTGATAATGCATATTACTTTTCCAGAAATGCTATGGTTGAGTTTACTTTGAAAAGAGGTTTTAAACTTAAACGCTTAGCTAACTATTATCCACAATGTAATGGATTAGATGAATCTACAAACGAGAACCTGATTAGAATTATCAAATGGACTGTAGAGAAAAATCATAAGAACTGGCATAAAGCATTAATATTTGCTCTCTGGGCAAATAGAGTCACTTAGAAGGCCTCAATAGTTACTTCTCCATTTGTATTGGTTTATGGGAAAGAAGCAATTCTACCCACAAACATAACAATACCATCTCTTGCTTTAGTTCAGTTTATTGATGAAAACCCTTCTTCTTCTCTTCAACTTAGACATGATAAAATCCATAAATTGGAAGAACAAAGGGAGAAAGCCAAAGCAATACATGCTCATCATCAATAGATAGTTAAGGCTTCATTTGATACAACATCTACCAGCCCAAGAACTTTTGAAATTGGAGATCTTGTTTTGAAGTGGGATAAGGCACATGAGAAAAAAGGTAAACATACCAAATTCCAAAGACTGTGGCTTGGTCCATTTCAAATCATAGAGAAATTAGGCCCACCCACCTTTTGTTACAAGATTTGTCAGGTAGGAAAGACTCTTTACCTGTTAACGGGAAAATTCGTAAAAAATAATTTTCCTAGGAGTTAAATTTTAGTTTTAAATTTCAATTTTAGGAAAATAAGGATTGAATAGTATCTCTTTTGGCTATTCAAATTTTAAATCTTTGATAATTTACTTGATTTTTTCTCACTTCTATAAATAAGAAGAGTAAAACAATAGTTATAAATATGAGATTTAAATAAACCTTATTTCTTTGGAAAATTTTGAATTTACTAAAGACATTTAGTTTCTAAAAAGACTCTAGATTTTATAAAGTATAGATGTTTTTGTACCAATCAAGAAAAGAACCTGTAACTTAGAAAGGACTCTCTAAAAAAGGTATTTACCAACTCTATAATTATCATCCATAACTCTTAAATGAGCCAATGATTCAACCCATCTGATAAAATTTTCCTTTTTCACAGTGTAATTAAAAAATATTCAAAACTTAAAAGATAATAAGCCCCATCAAGAGCTTGTTTATCATGATCATAGGAAAATAATATAGACTGATATTACCAATACTGCATATCACAACAGGGTAATAGCTAATGATTGAAACAATCAAAAGACAAGGGGTCTCATCACGAGCCAGCTTGTTCAGTCTAAATTACAACTAGTGAATGACATTGTTACCATCAGGTTACCAAGCCTGGACAATGGCTTTTAAGAAAATTTAAAGTGAAAAGTACCATGAAAAAGAAACAAGTTCCAAGTGAAAGGAAATTGAATAAAATGTTGATTAAATTTTGAAATTAGGAATCAATTTTAGATGGGACTATGAACCATTTTTTGGTCAAAAGATAACCCTGACGAGGCTATGAATGCCTGCTGGAAGCAGGAGCTCTATCTATGATAAATGAGTAAAAACTTATAAAGCCAATTTTAAGAGAATACCTACTTTATTTTTTTAAATCTAAGTATTGACTGATACAAACATTTATGTTTTATCACTTAAAGAGTTGAGTAAGAAAAGAAGTGAGATAGGTGAATACTTTATATTCCATAGAAACACTATTTAATTTATGAATCATACAATTATTATTCTTATAAACTTTTCTTGTTTTGAAAGTTTGAGAATTGTCAAAGAAACTAATGAGAGATAACTGGTCCTCCCAAGCGAATCACCAATTGTTGTGCTATACAACAACACCACCCCACCCCGCCCAAATTTATTTTTATTAAAATAGTTATTATATATAATATAAATGGGGACCCTTTTAAAATTTTCCCCATTTTTTTGAATAAAATGCCAACTCTCAAAAAATTGTTACTTTTCAAAGAGCCCTTTTTGAATCTAACTTAAAACATATTAAAATCCTCATTGCAAATCACAAATCACGTAATTCCTTAGTAACAAAGTTAAGCACATTCAAAAAATACTGATATGCGACTTGCAATTGAACTTCGCATGCGACATCCTGATCGCATATCGCAAATCACACATCAGAGGATATTATGGAAAGAACTTAATTGTTACCTATCAAAGCTCCGATATTGTGATATCTCGATAGTGTGATCTTGTGATATTGCGATATCGCATATCGCATATCGCATATCGCAAGATCCATTAACAAGTTTCATTCATGCTATATTTTAAATATTCGATATGACAGATTTGACAAATGTTTAAATAGAGGTTTTAAGTTGGACACAAGTTAGGTCAGAATGATTTAATGCGGTTATCATCCCTATGCATGCAATCATGGTGTTCGTTATGGTTGATTAATGCTAAACCCTCTCCCCAGATATTTTCTTAAAAAGTTCAGTCATTTCATCAAATATTTCATCTTATGCGACAATTAATTGATGTTGGTTTTTAATAGGAACTCCACTGAAACGATGTCCATACGGAAGGTGATGCAGAGGCATACCAAGCAATCTATCGCAGAAACCAAAAGCACAAATATGACATCCATTTTTGCAGACATAGTATGCACTGTAGATGGAGGTGCCATTGCAATGCAGACCATCTATACTATGCTGGAGAGTGAAAACCCTGAAGTAATGAATATTCGACCAACTGCTGATAGTACAAAACCATCAGGAGTATAGTTCAGAGATGCTGCATGCTCTTTCCTCCACCAAATAGAAGCAAGGGCTAGGCTCTTGCCATATATAGATATGATAAGATGGGTAGTAGAAAATACAGAAGTGGAAGTCAGACTTATCAAGACAATGAAAAAGTAGTCTTAGGTTCTTTCAAAGATGAAGATTTACAACAAATGTACAAGCTACCCGATTCCCAGGACATTTACGATGAACAGTTTGTTGCAAAGTTTGTAAAGGAAAATGAAGACCCATTTCAAATGATACAGAAAAGGAGGAGAAGAGACAATAAGTTCAAACAAGATAAAGCGGGTATGCACCCCATTTCTTCTTTAGCCAACCCTTATAATTTCACAGCCTCTATGCTATGTAGGTTGTATGGTCTCCCCGATAATACTAAGTTCTCAATCAATTGGATTCCTTTAATTGATGCTTGTGTTAATTCTTAGATTATGATTTGGACAACCATTCTGTCTGAGAATTTGGCCAAAGTGATTACTGAATAATGCCAAACCAAGGCTGCCTCCTCTAGAGCAGCGCCCCAATTCTTCATGTCTACATATGTGTTCGATGCTATTTGTTTCTGCACTCATTTTCTAACCATGGGTTGGAAATGGACTACTAATGATCCTATTCCTATCTTCCTGAGTTATAAGCAAATATGGGAACAAAACTTTGTTCCATATTTTCACCAATTATGCTATGGAGTTTTTCTTCCCTTACATCAGTTACTTTTCAACAGAATATGTTTAAGATTCACAAAAGAAGTTATCGCATACCTCTAAGCAATTGGAAGGTATTTTCTTGAAGAATATTTCTCTTATATTAGGATATTTGGTAGCCAAGCCTCCCCACATGTCCTCCCTATGTATGTCCCGGATAAACTATTGGCAAGGGAAGTAGCATACCAAATAGTAGGAAATGGCCTCACAGAACATTGAGGGAAATGAAGAAATCCCTATGGCCAAATTTTCCCCTTCAATGTGGGTCATTTACCCTTGTTAATTATGGTCATGCATATAAAGAGTATCAGAATTTGCAGTTATGAAAGATCCCCACTTTGCCATCAAGGTGTTTTGATCCACATCAAGTAGCAAACAAATTCATCCTTTCAGTTAAGATCAAACCTGTAACTCATGTTGTAGATGAGTTTGAATATTTACTGGAATCAGCTAAGAACTTTGAGTAGATTCGGAATTGGATCAAGACAAAATTAAATCCAGAGAAATTGAAAAAATTCTAGGAGTTTAGAGAGCGGAGATTAGATCACCTTCCACAAGAATTTTGGATTACTGATTATAGAATTGAAACTGAGTCTCGGGAGCAGACTAAGCCAAGCACGTCACAAGATCAAGAAGCAGGAGCGGATGAACTAGAAAAACTATGGGTTGCATTCAATGACAAACTATAGGATACCCCTAAGGTATCATCAACATAAGAACTCACAAGATTTCATACCCCACCAGGGAAAATAGTTACAACAATAGGGACCACTAAAGGTCCAAAAACAAGTTTCCAAGATACAGAGGTAATTCCTACATACCCAACTACTGAAATTGTCTTGAATGTAACATATATCCCTCCTCTGGATGTCTTTTACAACCCTCTTCATAAAGTTGTTGTAAAAAGATAGAGAAAGAGAAGGAGAGTCGAAACTCCTCCAGAACATGAATTTATGGATGTCCTATTCAAGGACACACAAATAAATCTGACCCAACATTTGACTCGGCTATCTTAATTTTCCAGAGCCTATGCTACAACAACAATTGACAAAACAATCGAAGTCTATGTTTTGATTAAAGAAAATGTTGGAAATAATACTGAGAGGGGGGGGTGAATCAGTATTATCAAGTCAATTATTTCCTTTTTCAAACCCAGATAATATGCGCTACTTCAGTTAGAGAAAACTGCGTATATATGCAACTACGTATAAGGAAACCCGCGTATACCATGCAAACTTATAATTTAATTTATCTTACAGATGTTGATCATTAATCTGTGTATCAGAATCAAATAAATAGTAACCAGAAACAGTGAAACAAAGCAAAAGACAATCACACACAAGAACACAAGATATAAGGTGGAAACCCAATGTGGGTGAAAACCACCTGCTGCAATTCGTCTCTATCTTCTTTAATTAAAAACTTCTTTTTACAATGATTATGTACTGGTGCAGTCCTTTACCAGTACGCAGGCTGCAACCTACAGAGAGCTACAACCCTCTCTCCTTCTCCAGCTTCTCCTGGAAGGGAGCTACAACCCCCTTAGCTCTTGCACTAGCCAAGATACTAGTACGTAGGTGATGGCCTACAGAAGGCTACAACCTTCTCTTTCTTCCAGGGACCTATTGTGGCCAGCAACAACCCCCCCCTTTTTTCATTTATGTGTTGTCCAAAATACTAAATGAATGGCGACCCTTAGTTAAAACCTTAGGAAAAGCAAGAGTTTCCTTTCTTCAAAATAAGGTTACCATCGTAAGCTTAGGAAGATCTTTTTGAATACTTTAAAACCTAAGTTTATGATAAGAAAAATCTTTAAAAAATCGCATCATAAAATGACAGAAAAACACCTCCATTTGGGTATGATCCTGGTATGTGCAAGATTCTCGTACTAAAGCGATATATCGCATCGCAACAAGGTAATGCCAATGAGAAAGACTTCAAGATTTTCCGATTTGCGATAAACCCGATCGCAAGATCGCATATCGCAGGGAATGGGCTAACAAAATATGGCAAGCATAAAACTTCTGCGATCTGCGATGTGTGCGATATCGCGATAAAGCGATGGTTGCGATATTAAGCCAAATCAACTATGTGATGTTATGTTTGTGCGTAGGTGCGAGAGCGCGAAGGTGCGATAATGCGATGTCGCGATCTACGACGATTGCGAACCAAATCGCAAAATTACTCCATCACGAATCTTTCAGGCGCGCTATTCAAGAAAAGCCACTTACCGATCTGACTTAAGATGATGCACTTTTAATGATAATAAAGGAATTAGTTGTCATCTATTAAATGTAGACGCGTGCTTTTGCAAAGAATTACTTCACGTAAGGTGGCATATTTGATATATCTGCTGCATTTAAGACTCTCCCATCACCTTTCTTGATCAATCATTTCCATTTGTGAGCTGCAGGAACGAAGAACGAAGGGCGATACCAAGCCATACGCAAGAAGAAATGGGAAAGAAAAGTAAGGCTCAGGGCTCTGAGGTGAAGGAGATGGCACCTTTATATACAGACACAGCTTGTAACAGAGACGCAGGGATATCGACGTGGGAAAGCATGTACAAACTGCTTGAAGAAGAAAACCCCAGAATAATGAAGGTTACCGCTGTCGCATATTCACAGGGCTCTACCGAAGCATCCTTAGAAGAACTAGCGTGCTCATTCCTTCATCGGATAGCAGCAAGGCCTAAAATTCTCCCATATACGGATATGATCAAGTGGATACTTGACAATGCAAAAATGAACGACAGACAGTTCAAGATTCAAGGACATGGGCTCATCGGGTCATTCGCTGCACAAGACTTAAAGCTCATGTATCATCTTCCTGAACCGTAGGCGACTTACAATGCACAATTCATTAAAAATTTGTGGCGGAGAACCCAAACCTATCAGAGACCACTAAAGATTGGTCCAGAAAAGATGAACCGCTCAAAAAGGATAAAAACGGTATGTACAGCACTGGTTCCCTCACCTCTCCGTATTGTTTTGCTGCGGCCATGCTTTGTAGATTATTTGGGATGCCAGATATCAATAAGTTTTCATCTGAATGGTTACCATTGATTGATGCTGCCACAAATGTCGTTATTATAGATTGGGCCAAGATATTTTCTGATAACCTATTCACGGCTATTATCAATTACCGGTCTAAGAGATCCATGTCTCAAAGGATCTATACTCCTTTTTACCTATCCGCATATGTTATGGATTCTATTTGTTATGTGTCTAAATTTCCCTCTATGGATTGGAAATGGACAACTCAGGACCCATTACCCATCCATGTTTATCATAAGATATTATGGGATTCTCAGTTCATTCTACATTTCTACCAAATTTGTCATGGGCTTATCTTACCCATGTATAGAATGATGTATGATAAAGAACCCCCGGGGTGCTCACCTAAGCCACAGATAGATATCATCCCCATCGCAAGATGGTTTGGAGAAGAATGGTTCACCTATATTAGAGTATTTGGAAGCACCGTCCCTCCTCATGTCCTACCTTTGTATATTCCTGACAAACTGCTGGCTCGAGAAATTGCATATCAAACTTGTTCAGAAGGCGGCCTAACCAAAGACCTAAAAGACAAAAAGAAGGCCATATGGCCCCAGTTTCCTGTAGCTTGTGGGGCCTTTTAATTGTTCAATGTAGGTCATGTGTTCACCGAAGTGGAGAATATGATGTGTCTACAATTATTTAAATTCCCGGCAAGGCCATTTGAACCAAATGAAGTTGCCCAAGATTTCACAACGAACGTCAAGATAAAAGTATTTGTTGGAAAGAAGGATTTATTTGATGATTTATTTCAGAATAAAAGCTCACTCCAGGAAATTTTGTGGGAAGCTCAATCGTGATTGTCTCCAGATGACCTCCAAAAATTCATGGTATACAGGGAAAGAAGACTAGCGACTCTTCCTCTAGAAAAGATGCAACTACCTGCCAGAGAACCTACTCCAAGCATTAGCCTTAGTGGGAATTCAAGCACTTCTGGATCTAAATCTAAGAGTGGACAAGAGATGCCTGAGCATTCTAAAAAATCTGAAAACAACCAAGATAGAGGCGAAGAGTTAGCTAAGGACACCGCTCAGTCAATGGAATTTCCACAACAGCAAGTTATCGCCTCCCCGTCAAGAGATGTCCCCCCTCTCATCATTGAAGCACCACCTGTCACAATAGAATTAGACAAAGAATGGGAAACCTTCAACGAACTGATCAATCTTGAAGGACAGGCCCCAAAAACACCTGTGAGCAATACACAGGTAACACAAGAAGTGTGCTCAACCATGGTCAGTAATGTCACAGAAACGGAGCATATTCCTATCGCTCCATCTTCTGAGCTTCTATTGAATGTAGAAGAAATTCCCCCACTGGACATATTTTACAGTCCCCAACATAAAGCAGTTGTAAGAAGGCAAAGAAAAAAGAGAAAGTTAGAAAACACACTTTCTCAGGATGCTGAGCATTTAGACGTCCTGTGGAAAGATCCTGTCAATAATCCAACTGAAAATCTCACCAAACTATCTCAGATCGCAGGGGCGTATGCCTCTGCGACTATTGACAAAGCATCAGAAGTACAACAATTGTTGAAAGAGCAAGAAAATCAGATACAGGTACTGCAACTACAATTGCAACAACCCAATGCCAATAATGAGGTACGCAAACAGCTTGAAAAGTTGCAGGAAGACTTCCAGCAAATGCAAATAAGTTATCAAAGAAGTTTGGATGAAAAGGGAAAACAATTGCAAGATGTACGGGAGATGCACAAAGATGACCCCAAAATTACAGAGTTTATTTCAGAGTCTATTGCCTTGAACGAACAACTACTGCAGCAATAGGAAGAGTTGGGACAGAAGATATCGCAGTGGAGTTATTATTGTGAACTGAGTGATAAAATCACCAATCAAGTGGTAGACTTGCGAAGTGACTATGATCAGATTGACAAACGAGTGACGGAGTACTTGGCTTGGAAGGAAGAAGACGAGGGAAAAAGAGAAGGTGCACCCAAGATAAATGAAAATCATAAAGACTTGCTCTTCAACAAATGGGACGCTCAAATCAGGGAAGCAGAACAAGCAACAAAAACAGCGGCCACGAAAGCAAGCATTCTTGTCGACTGTGTAAATGAAAATTTGCACAGAGCAAACTTAATCACAGAGACCACCCCAGGGTATTTACCAAATAAACTGCAAATAGAAGAAGAATGGAAACAGAAGGCACAAGAAAAGGAAAAAGCGGTCCAAGCACTAGACAGGTTAAATTAGGAGTGTTACTGGGCATACTTGGTGAAGCCGCATAGTCAGCAAATGACTTTGAAATGTATCATAAATGCGGCCGAGAAAGTAGTGCCAACTCTCATAGATTCTGTTTTCTCAACCCAGCTCAAAGCAGAAGTCAGCCAGCTGACTCTCCTCAAACCCATGATGAATGCATGCAGTTTTAAGGATCAAATTCAGAAGTAACTTTATTTAGAATGTTGTTTTTTCTTTAAAATTAGATTAGAAAAAGGACGGTCATTTGAAAACCGCATCCTAAATTTTGTAAATAAACTATTATTAGAATTAGGAAGTAGTATTTTAACCCTTCTCATGCATTTGGAGAAGGGTCCAGAAATTTGTCAAAAACGTGTCCTCAGAACATGCACTTCTGCACCCTCAGAGGAGGTTTTGATGAATGGATGGATCGAGGTTTATTAATGTTTGCATTTGATATCTGCTACTGATGTTGCACTTCTGTACTCTTAGTAGATGTTAGAACAAGTAGAGATAAATCATTTTTGCTTGAAGCTTATGAGTAGGACCAGTCATAAATGGTACTTTTATCTCTTGGCCATTTCTGCTTATATTCTTAAAGTGATATACAGTTTTAGTTGTTTATATGTTATTGCATGAATGCATGAGTTACCATTTGGAACTTTTGTACGGTGGAGTCATTTATTTATGTTTGAGATATGAATAACTTATTATGCGATATGCTGTTCACAACTGTTTTGCCTAACTTTTTATGCAAAGTGATTCATTTTAATTGATCTCCATTCTTATGATAGCTTAATGATCTTTATTACCAGTTATTGTTTGAAATCTCTTTAGATCGTATAATAGAAGAAATACACCTCGGGTTAGCATAGATTAGATGTGCTGTTTTCATTAGATTATAATAGCATAGAATTAGATTAAAGTAGCTTAGATTAGAACTCTTAGATCAGCATCATCCAACTTTACACACACACACACACCCTTAGATTGGGAAACTGGTCCCATTATCCCCAGTCAGACCCACTATACCAAACGGATAAGGAGCTGCCAACCAAGGTCCGGACCGGGTGAGTATCCCCCTTGTTGTCGACCCGATTTTTGGGGCCTCAATGAGACCACGTTTCATAAATTTTCAGAATGGATCCATGAACATCAATCAATCATCAAGAATTTTTCTGCATCAAACAATCTCCTTTTCACCAATTAGAACTGAATCAGGTAGACACTTCTCTGACAGTTGTACCCAGAACACAGTAATAGTAGCCACACACCAAATTCTGAACCTAGAACACTACATCAATAAACAGAAGCAGCTAGAACACAACTCAAGAGATGTACACTACTTCAATAACTTGAAACATGCGTGCATATGCTTCTGTGTTTGGACCAACCTGCGTATACGTTGTTTTTACTCATAGAACCAGCATGTATACGCGCCTTCGTTTCACTGAACCTGCATACAGATCTATAAAGGATAATTCATTCTTTCAAATATTCAGACATTAATTAACCCAGATTACTAGATTTACAGGTCAAGCATGCGCCACATATAATGGATCAAAATCATACAAAGATACTATTATTCAAGCCTTAAGATTATGACCCATCAATAGACCTTATCCTTCTCTTTGCACTTAGGTTCCTCCTTTATTCAGATCCAGATCTGCACCATAACCCAATCACAAATATTTCATATCTAGCACTTTATCAGATATTCAATAATTCAGACCATGCTTTACCAAATGATCTCCTTCCTCTTTTATAGTCTTAGACCTTTCACAATACAATGGTCCAAAACCATAACAAAACAATACTATGGACCCAATACTTGGGATCAACACTTCTGACGAGATACCATGGCCCAGAACCATAGGTTCAATTACCAAGGACTAAATACCATGGACCAAAAGTAAGTTCTCCAACATGTACAGGCTTTTTCTTGCGTGAAAGTGCGTGTATACGCATATGCGCCTTTGAAACATCTAATCCGCATGTATACGCGTCTTCGTCAAGGTTAACATGTGTATATATCTTTTTCTTCTTTCTGAGTGCCTAAATTGTGATCTGTCACCAGAGTGAGTTGCCATCAAGGACAACACCTGTGCCATAGCTCCAAACCTGTGCCAAAATGCCAACAATCTCCCCCTTTGGACTTGATGGCAACCCCAAGATCTTCAAAGTAATTCTCCCCCTTTGTCATCAAGGGAAAATGGTGGTGCTCTCCCTGAGTACATGCTGAAATATCTGCTCTGTTGTGCTAACCATGCTCCCCCTGACTGTAGGCAGGATCTGCAAAAAGATGTTCTTCAAGAAGAACCATGACTTATACATCATAAAAGACCTTCCTATCACCAAAAGACTCTATACATACATACATCACCCAACCAAGTGCGGATACATTAGAAATTTACATATGACAACCAAGTACATTACATCATTCATCCCAGGCATAGTGGGGAAACCAAAATAGGCCGTTACATGACCTTGACACCATAAAAGAGATACATGACATAGAGACGAAACATCTAGAGCAAGACTTATGAAAGTCACCAATAACTGATATCAGCAGCATCTGTCAATCACTATTCAGATCAGCAACCATGTTTTCCTTCTGTTCTCCCTCTGCATTTGTTCCACTTGAGATCAACAGCTGTGAACCTGAAATAAGAGCTTCTAATGTAATGCCAACAATGCATTTTCAGAAGTTTATCTGCTCCCCCTGAACCTGTGCCAGATGGTCTCTGTCAGACCCATATCAGACTTTCCTCAACCAGATTTTGTCCCCACTGATTTCTTTCAAACTGCCATATACGCGATTGTCTCTGCATAAACCTGCATATGTATGCAGATCCTCCTTAGGCAACTCGCGTACACCCATTTTTCTCTGAAATAGACAATTTTCAACAGCAAGATAATGCATCAACTACTCCTAGCTTCTGTCTGAGGTATTCAAAAGTTTCCCTGGGCAGTGTTTTTGTGAGAATATCAGCAACTTGTTCCTTAGAGGGAACATACTCCAATTTGACCTTTTGTTCCAATACTTGTTCCGGGAGAAAATGATACTTGATCGGTATGTGCTTAGTCTTTGAATGCATGACAGGATTCTTTGAGATACTGATAGCACTTGTATTATCACATAAGATGGAGATAGGTGGAGTACAAGTGATCTAAAAATCCTTCAAATTTTGCATCATCCAAAGGAGTTGAGTGCAACAAGATGCGGCAGCCACATATTCTACTTCAGCTGTAGACAAGGCAATCGAACTCTATTTCTTGTTGAACCAAGATACTAATCTGGAACCCATAAAGAATGCACCACCACTAGTACTTTTCCTGTCATCCACGCTTCCAGCCCAATCTGCATCTGTATAAGCATGAAGAGTGAGATATGTATCTTTTGGATACCACAGGCCATAGTTTTGAGTTCCTTGAAGATACTTGAAAATTCTCTTTACTGCTTGAAGATGGGTTTCCTTAGGATTTCCCTGAAATCTTCCAACCATTCCCACTGCATGCATGATGTCTGGTCAGGTACCTGTTAAATAGAGCAGACTTCCAATCATGGATCTATAAGTTGGTTGATGCACTGCTACTGATTCATCATTTGCACTGAGGCTACATCCTGTAACCATAGGGGTACGTACTAGTTTCGATCTTTCATGCCATACTTCTTCAAAATCTGCTAGAGGTACTTGGTTTGAGATAAAAAGATACTGTCTTTATTTTGTTGGATTTGTAATCCAAGAAAATATGTCAGTTCTCCAAGCAAGGACATTTCGAATTCTTGCTACATCACCAAGGTAAAGTTTTGACTCATAGCTTCTTCATTGCTGCCAAAGATGATATCATCAACATACACAACAAGTATTAGCAATTTGTTATTTTCAATTTTTATATAAAGATTTCTATCTGCTGATCCTTTTGAGAAACCTTGTTGATGAAGATATTTGTTCAGACGATAGTACCAAGCCCTTGGAGCTTGTTTAAGACCATAGAGAGCCTTCTTAAGTCTGCATACAAGTTTTGGATCATTTCCAAGGATGAATCCATCTAGTTGCTCAATATACACTTCTTCTTCTAAGTCTCCATTCAGAAAAGCTGATTTCACGTCCATTTGAAATAATTTGAACTTCTGAAAGCTTGAGAGAGCAAGGAACATTCGGATGGCCTCAATTCTAGCAATGGGAGCAAAAGTTTCTTCAAATTCTATTCCTTCTTGTTGAGCATACCCTTTACAAACAAGTCTGGCCTTGTTTCTAATAACTTCCCCATTTTCATTCAACTTGTTTTTGAATATCCATTTTGTCCCTATGACATTCTTATCTTTTGGTCTAGGAACCAACTCCCAAGTGTTATTCTTTTCAATCTGCTCAAGTTCTTCATCCATTTCCTTGACCCAGCATTCATCTTTGCATGCCTCTTTTACATTTTTTGGTTCAGTGGAGGACAACAATGCCAAATAGCTTGAGGCTTTTGCAATTGTTCTTCTTGTTTGTATACCTGCCTCTTTCTGCCCCAAAAATTGAGATTTTGGATGATTCTTCTGAACGTACCTGGATGGAGTCTTATCTTCTATCCTTATATGTTCTTCTGGTGCCCCTTGAGCTTCTTCTTCATCATTAAGTCTAATTTGATGTTGAAGGATAGTCTTCATCATCTTTGAAATCTTCGGAATTCACTTGCCTAGGAATGTTTCCTTCTTCATCAACCACTACATCAATGCTTTCAACAATTTTTCCAAGCCTTTTATTGTAACACTTGTAAGCTTTGTTGTGGGGAGAGTAACCAAGGAGAATGCCTTCATCTGCTCTAGATTCAAAATTGCCAAGATTTTCATCAGTATTTTTGATATAGGATTTACTTCCAAAAATTTTGAAATATTTTACCGAAGGAGTCTCACCATACCAGAGCTCATGAGGAGTTTGAGTGTTGTTCACCCGGACATTTGTCTTGTTGAGAATAAAAACTACAGTAAATGCGGCTTCACCCCAGAAGGTTGCGGGAGTTCCAAACTCATCAAGCATAGCACGAGCCATTTGTTGAACCGTTCTGTTCATCCTTTCCACTACTCCATTTTGCTGAGGAGTCCTAGCTGTAGAGAATTCCCTTCTTATTCCATGTTCTTCACAAAAATCGAAAAATTCATTCGAGGTAAATTTTCCTCCTCGATCAGACCTGAGGCATTTGATTCTGTGATCTTATTCGTTCTCCACTAAGGCTTTGAATGATTTGAATTTTTCAAAGGCTTCATCTTTGTGCTTCATAAGTCCTATCCAACACATCCTGGAAAAATCATCAATGAATAATATAAAGTATTCTTCTCCTCAGGGTGATCTTTTCCTAGATGGACCACATACATTAGTATGGACAAGTTCAAGTGGCCTGCTAGCTGATCCTTCCTTCTCAAGGAAGTTAGTTCTGGTTTTATTACCAAACTGACACGATTTGCATATTGTATTGTCTGGAATTCTGATGTCTGGAAGACCACGAACTGCTTGGTATTTGCATGCTTTCCTTATCTTTGAGAAGCTAAGATGCCCCAATCTTCTGTGCCATAGCCAGTGTTCATCATTCTTGCTTAGATAGCATTGATGTTGTCCTTCTTTGAATATGTATAAATTATTTGGAGTTCTTACGCCTTTGATCATTGCTTTTCCTGTATCAAGATCACGAACACTACATCCATTTGATCGAAATATTACCTCAGTTCCTTGATCACACATCTAACTGACACTTAATAGATTATGCTTTAAGCCATCAACATACATGACATTTCTAGCTTTGACCCTTTCTTTCAACTGAACAAAACCTTTACCTTTTATGAGAGCAGGGGTGTCATTTCCAAAAGAGACCTTCTTCTCCTTCTCTAAGGCACTATATGACTGATGTTTTTCTTTATCACCTGTCATATGTTTCGAACATCCACTATCGATGTACCATTGATTTTCCTGCCCTTCCGCATATAAGGCTATACCACATCTTTCTGGTTGTGGTTCTTTTATTCTCCATGATTTGGCACTTGAGGCTTGCTCCTTCTGAGTTGTCTGCCGAAACCTGCTCCTGCAATCTAAATCTTCATGACTGAAATTGTTACAAATAGAACATTCTATTTCATTTTCAAGAGCAGAGAAGTTATTGTAGGTCCTTTTCATGATCCCAGTCATACTCCTCTGTTTATGAGCTTCTCTAGTCATGATTGTCATATAGGAAACACATTGAGCTGCTTTGTGACCAAAGTTATGACAAGAAAAACATTGGCCATTGAAGAAACTCCTGTGATTATCAAATCTACCAGCCAAATGATTGTAGTTCCTATTGACATCCATTCTTGAGGCAGATTGAGAAGGTTTTACCTGTGGCTGGTTGTATCTTCTGTTCATTCTAAAAGTAGATTGCCCTCGATTTATCTGATAGTCTTTGTTCAATCTTGAGGTGAATTGTCCCTTATTTACCTGGTGTTTTCCATTTGGCCTTTGTTCACTTTTCTTTTCTGCATCAAGATAACTTCTGGAGGTAGATGGTTCCTACGCTTGAGTTGTTTCTTCATTATATCCCAGACCTATCTTGATTAGTGGAGAACGCTGCACTTTGATGATCTCATCTAATGTTTCAGATCCTTTAACAAATCTAAGATTAAGAGCTTTAGATTTCTCAATCTCTTTTCTAAGTCCCACAATTTCACATTCTAACTTTTCATGATGTTTTTCCCTTTCAGCCAGTTGGAATTGCAGAGTATCAATAATCATATTTTTCTCTTCTAAACAAATTTTGAGTTTAGAAATCTCTTCATAAAGACCTTCTTCATCTATAGCATCCATGAAATCTTCATCTTCAAAAGCCATTAAAAGTCTATATTTATTACCTTGTTCATCTTCATCACTATTTGAAAGTCCATCACTGTCTTCATGAGTGTAATAGCTTTTCTTATTTACATTCTGTTTCTTGTTCCATCTAACAGGTTCCTTACCCTCGTCAAGCTTATGTTTATGAGGACATTTGGCAGCATAGTGACCGACTCTTCCACAAGAAAAGCATTTGAAAGGTAACTTACCTCTGAATCTTCCAGCACCCCGTTGAAGGTTCTTGACAAAATTTGATTCTTCCTCTTCTTCTGACTCATAGTAATCTCCTTTGCCTGAAGCCTTGAAAGCAGCTTCTCTCCTGTCTGATGGTCCTCCTTTCCTCATTTCGTAAGCAGTCAGAATTTCGTGCAACTGTGACATGGTAAGGTTCCGTAGATTCTCTTTTTCTTCTGTTGTAGAAACTTTAGATTCAAACTTAGAGGACAAAGATCTTAGAACCTTTTCAACTACAACAACCTCTTTTATTTCTTCACCCACGTTTTTCATACAATTAACAATCTCATCTACACGAAGGAAATAGTTAGCCACACTTTCATCATTGTGCATTCTAAGATTTTCATACTGAATTCTGAGGGTTTGAAGTTTTGCTCGTTTTACCTGTTCATCTCCTTCATAGCTCAGAACAATCTTGTCCCATATTTCTTTTGCCGATTTATACTGCATAACCTTGACGAATTCTAATTGAGATAGACATCCTAATAGAGTATTGACAGCCTTTGCATTTGTTTCATATTGCTTCTTACCAGCCAAATCTGTAGGAGTTGTGGATGGAAAAGTGTACCCTGTATCTATGATATCCCAAACTTCTGTACCAAGAGATTGAAGATAGGCTGTAACTCTTACCTTCCAATAGATGAAGTTGGTCCCATCAAAAATTGGTGGCCTGATAGATGTTGCTCTCTCGTAGTTGCTCATGATGATGGATCTTCCTTCAAGCGATCAAGCTTCTTCAGAAGGACCTACTCTGATACCAATTGTTGGAAATAATACTGAGAGGGGGGGTGAATCAGTATTATCAAGTCAATTATTTCCTTTTTCAAACCCAGATAATATACGCTACTTCAGTTAGAGAAAATCGCATATATACGCAACTACGTATAAGGAAACCCGCGTATACCATGCAAACTTATAATTTAATTTAGCTTACAGATGTTGATCTTTAATCTGTGTATCAAAATCAAATAAACAGTAACCAGAAACAGTGAAATAGAGCAGAAGACAATCACACACAAGAACACAATATATAAGGTGGAGACCCAATGTGGGTGAAAACCACCTGCTGCAATTCATCTCTATCTTATTTAATTAGAAAATTCTTTTTACAATGATTCTGTACTGGTGCAGTCCTTTACCAGTATGCAGGCTGCAACCTGCAGAGAGCTACAACCCTCTCTCGTTCTCCAGCTTCTCCTAGAAGGGATCTACAACCCCCTTAGCTCTTGCACTAGCCAAGATACTAGTACGTAGGTGTTGGCCTATAGAAGGCTACAACCTTCTCTTTCTTCCAGCGACCACGTTTCATAAATTTTCAGACTCGATCCATGAACATCAATCAATCATCAAGAATTTTTCTGCATCAAACAATCTCATTTTCACCAATTAGAACTGAATCAAGTAGACACTTCTCTGACAGTTGTACCCAGAACATAGTAAGAGTAGCCACACACCAAATTCTGAACCCAAACACTGCAGCAATAAACAGAAGCAGCTAGAACACAACTCAAGAGATGTACACTACTTTAATAACTTGAAACATGCGTGCATATGCTTCTGTGTTTGGACCAACCTGCGTATACGCTGTTTTTACTCACAGAACCAGTGTGTATACGTGCCTTCATTTCACTAAACCTGCGTACAGATCTATAAAGGATAATTCATTCTTTCAAATATTCAGACATTAATTAACCCAGATTACCAGATTTATAGGTCAAGCATGCACCACATATAACGGATCAAAATCATACAAAGATACTATTATTCAAGCCTTAAGATTATGACCCATCAATAGACCTTATCCTTCTCTTTGCGCTTAGGTTCCTCCTTTATTCAGATCCAGATCTGCACCATAACCCAATCACCAATATTTCAGATCTAGCACTTTATCAAATATTCAACAATTCTGACCATGCTTTGCCAAATGATCTCCTTCCTCTTTTATAGTCTTAGACCTTTCACAATACAATGGTCCAAAACCATAACAAAACAATACCATGGACCCAATACTTGGGATAAACACTTCTGACGAGATACCATGGCCCAGAACCATAGGTTCAATTACCAAGGAATAAATACCACGGACCAAAAGTAAGTTCTCCAACATGTACGCGCTTTTTCTTGCCTGAAAGTGCATGTATACGCATACGCACCTTTGAAACATCTAACCCGCGTGTATACGTGTCTTCGTCAAGGTTAACATGCGTATATATCTTTTTCTTCTTTCCGAGTGCCTAAACTGTGATCTGTCACCATAGTGAGTTGCCATCAAGGGCAACACCTGTGCCATAGCTCCAAACCTGTGCCAAAATGCCAACAAAAAAACATGACCATATCACACTATTACGGGGGTAGTTAGATGAGGAAAGAGCCAGTGTGAACCATTAAGCAGAGGAGAAGCTCCACAAGCTACAATAGGATATGGAACTACTGAGAATAAGTCATGAAAATGATTTATCTACTAAAAACAAACAAATCCAGGAGCTAAAGAGTGACCTAGAAAGGTATAAGGATATTCCTACTGCAGAGGAATTCATTAATGAGGCTTTAGCACTGAATACTTTACTATCAAAGAAACAACATCTCTTCCTCCAACATACATCAAATATCATTCCACATCTAAATACTAGTGAACAATTAACAAACATGATTATTGATCAAAGAATTGAGATCAATGAACTCAATTGTAAGATCTATGACTATATTGAATGGAAGGATTCAGACGAGGGGAAAAGGTCAAGTCTCCGAAGATCAACGAAAGACACAAGGATATTCTATTCACTGATTGGGACTCACAGGTGAAACAGGCCAAATTAGCAATAGCTAGAGCATCAAGTATTTCAAAAATCATTATCAAAATAGTTAATCACATGTTGCACACATCCAACCTCATAAAGGAAAGTGATCCAAAATCACTTCCTAATCTTAAAGCATTAGATGAGAATTGGAAGAATAAAAGTCAGCTACAGAAAGAAATAATTGAGAAGCTATCAAAAACTGACTGGGAAGTAGTGTGGCAACTTTTGGTCAAACCATAGAGTCAGATCATGACCTTGAATTTCTCCTTGGATTCAATACAAAGAATGTTTCCACCTTTACACGACATTATATTTGTAGGGTATTTGAGAACACAATTTGGGATGCCACCACAAGTCAGGCCAATGTCCGACATTTGTGAGCTGAAAGGCAAAGCTGGCAGTAGTGATTCATCGAGAAAGACCTGAGTCATTTTTGAGCAGTTTTATTTTTGGAAAGTTGGATAATAGGAACGAGGAAGGTTGTTTGAAACCTCCTCATATATATTTTGTATAATTTATTTTTAGTTAATTGGAATAGTATTTAAACCCTTCTCATGCATTTAGAGAATGGTCCAGACTTTTATTAAGAAAATATACGAAGATTGCACAATCGTAAGTTTATAGATGCCTTGATGAAATCATGGAACATGGTCTTTTCAATTACATATCGCTTTGTTGATCACTGTTGATGCACTATTGTATTCTTTGAGATACTCATTAGTAGAATATTGATTGTGGCCTATTATCAATGGTCAAATGAGCAAAAGGGTACACATCTGGTACTATTATCATGCTTGCTAAATATTTGTTCTAGCATTAGTGATAAGCTTATCTTTCATCAATTATGTATGAAATCTATCATCTCTGTTTCAAGTATCTGTTGCACTATTGCATGATATCAAAATAGAGAATGGTCTGTTTTATATGTGATCATTAGAATATGTGATATGTTTTTCACAATTCTTTTGATTAACTATTTTCTCAGAGGAATTATCTTACAATATATTAACTCTATATAGTCTATGATTGATCTATATCATCATAGATTACATAGACATCTTTTTATATCGCATAAAACTAGCATTACCTCAGGTTAGATTAAAATAGATTTAATTCAAATTTTTGCATCTTAGAATAAAGTTGTGTTAGTTTTTAGTTATTCTTTTGCAAATCATTTGAAAGAATCCCACAAATCATATAAACCAAAAACACTGGGAAACTGGTCCCATCATCCCCATTCAAAGCCACTATCCCAAACAATAAAGGAGTTGCTTTAAGGTCTGGACTAGGTGGTTATCCCCCTTGTTGTTGCCACAGATTTCTGAGGCCTCAACATGTCTATAATAACATCAGCGACTCGCAGGACTCGTACATCTGTGGCACGCAAGCCTCAAAAAATATGTAAGTGTTGGACCTAGGAACTACTCAACATGGTGGTCATGGTATCACGAGCAGGGAAAATTTTAAGAAGCCCCCCTAAATTTGCATGTATAATAAATGGGCGAATCTCCATGGTATATAGGAAAAATGGAAGGCGATTTTATCAGTAATATGATATGTATATATAATTTTTTGGCGAATCTCTCACCAGGCATGGCGAATATTTTACTCAATTATAAAATCTTGTGTTTATTGAATACACAAATGAAATCATTGCATTTCTTTAAAATATCTTTTGAAATCAAAATTACCGATATTTGATACCTTTCGGGGGTTAGTAGATCCAGAGTAAAGATGGATCTATGTTGGTTTAATTCCCCCATTTAAATAGGCTACATATACCATGGGTCAATACCATGTGCCATTTTGGTGAATACCATGGGTCAATACCATGTGCCATTTTTATTTTTATTAATACCAATATTATGGTTAATAATGTTTTTTTGCATGGTATTAATAACAATCTAGTCCATGGTATTTGTCCCATAGTATTTTGCCCATAGGTTTCACCTAAATATAACGCATTTTTTGAGTGTTCGTAAATATAAGGTGACTTATGGAGTAAATATAAAAAAATGTTTTATTTGTTTACCATACCTCTCGTTTATTTATATTTTTATTAATTTACCATACCTCTTTTACAAATATGGTATTTGGCCCATAGGATTCACTTAAATAAAACCTCTTTCTTGAGCCTTCATAAATAGAACGAGGGTTATGGACTAAATATAAAAAGAGGTTTTATTTATTTACCATGCGTCTAGTTTATTTATATTTTTATTTATTTACCATACCTTTTGAGTAAGTATAGAAAAACATTTTATTTATTTACCATACCTCCACTTTACTTATATTTTTATTTGTTTACACCCTTGCATGTATATAAGGTGACTTATGGAGTAAATATAATTTTTTTATTTATTTATTTACCATACTTCTCATTTATTTATATTTTTATTAATTTACCATACCTCTTTTATAAATATGGTATTTGGACCTTTGGCCCATAGGATTCACTTAAATAAAACCTATTCTTGAAAATGGGCGAATGGATTCACTTAAATAAAACCTATTCTTGAAAATGGGCGAATGGAAGGTTGTAACTCCTAATTTCAAGGGCTAAATTTACCTTTTTTACCCTCTCCCTTAAAAGAAGGTGGGCTATTTGAGGTGATTTGTAAAAGTGTACTATGATACAAAATAATCGCCCACTAAAAATTTAGAACCCCTTAATTTCGCCAAAGGGCGAACATTCGCCCCTAAAATCACCTCTAATCACGAGACAGCTTGTGCAACACGACTCAGTAGTTGGCAGATCCGATCTGAGACTCCCACTGTGTGCCTCTGGTACCATCGGGGCATATCTCCTATCCAAGCATACTCCGGGATACCATGAGTCAACCCCTCAAGGTTCCTTGCGATCTCCTCCTCGTTATCACTCCCTTCCTGATAAGGGGCGATAACATCAATAGGATGGGGGACCTACCTGGCTATCAGGGACATCCCAGCTGGCTACTCTGGTCCAACATCTAAATAAACAAGAGAAATGTTATAAGCATGCATATACCAAAAACAATTGAAAAACAGCAAAATCAAAAAGTTTTGATTTTTTACCTTCGTCATCAAGTCCTCTCCATCCGGTAAGGGCATATCTAGATCTCCACAAAAATCATTGCCACTGTATGGCTATTCCTCCATTACAATCTTCTGTCATCATATCCATGAGAAGAATGCTGTTTGGTATGACATATGCTGAACCCCAGTGATCCTGGGCATCAGACAACTCTAGCGGGCCATCCGCGGATCGTGTGGTGTAGGAAGATCGACCTTAGTCAACTAATACTGGAACATTGGCACTCGTTCCAGGAAAAAGGTCACAAGTATTGATCCGAAGCCAAATTGCTTCAGATTCCCTACATTGGCCTTGGACAACTGGCGCTTGATGTTCATCTTCATGGCCTCTGCCTAGTTGAAGATTGTAGGAGCTGTGCAGTCAATAGCATAAAGGAACTTTAACTTGTTAGTCTCATGTTCTGCCTGGGACCACACCACTCTGTTGATAGTCAACAAAAGCACCCTCAGTGTCAAATCCTACACATTGGAAATCTCTATCTTCCCACTCTTCGATTTCAAGGCCTCAGGGCAATATTCGGAAAGCAGGGAAGATATACTTGCCCCGACCGCACGTGACCCATACAAGTTCACTGGCTCACCTCTATGAGATAGTTCAGTGATGAAGTAGATATCTAAAGTTGTGAACTCTAGCTCCTAGTCCCCAATGACAAAAATCTCGTGATTGATGTCCCAAAGGCTTATCAAGTATCAAAGCAACTTGGGTTGTGCCCGCATCCCTGGTGTAAGGAAAAATTTGAGGAGCCCGCAAGCCCTCAAAGCCTCCAAGAATTTTGGATCATACAAGGCCTTGGTGTCAACCTCTTCATGTTCTCTTTCCTTCCAATCCACCATTTTCGACAATTTCTCTCCTGCAAAAGCCATTAATTTGAGTCAATTATCAATTTTGGCACATAAAATTCAAGTTTTAATGGTTAGTTCTTGAGAAAAATGGTTTTTCCCTATCCACAGTGTCGGTGCACCTATTTTAGAAATAGTCGCACTAGTTGGCGCAGATGGTTATGCAAATCACCCTCAGTCGACGCAATCCCGTGCCCAAAAATCCCACTGATCGAGGGCGAAAAAATTTCTCCAAAACCTCCCTAAAAATCCAAAAAAAATGGCTAAAAATATAAATGAATGGCATGAAAATGGAGCCCAGGGCTTTGGATGTTACCTGGAACTAACGGCTCGTCGATTGACCTCCCGTATCTCCTGTAATCTGCTCCAAAAAAACTAGGGAAACGGTGGGTAAAAAGTCTTCACTACAAAGGTAAAATGGTAAATGGTAAAAGTATCTTTACCTTTTCCCCTTTTATTCATTTTTTCATGAAAATATCAGGTTTTATAAATATTGTTGACCTACTTTACCTCAAGGACTCGATAATACACTTTTCCTTACTTGTGCAGCAACAGGTGATGGATGTTCAGCGATGAGCGATGATGGATGACAATGAGTCAAATTTCAGCTCTTTTCTCGACTCGTTAAACTCATATGAAAAGATTGCCAAGTAATTTTTCCCTTTTTGACTCGTTAAAGAGAATAAAAATGGGGGGTCTACTTTCAGCTCTTTTCCGACCCTTTAAAAAAAAAAAGATGGTCGAGCCCTTATTGTTTCAAACTCGTTAACGGATGTGAAACGTCGTGCGCCTAGTATAAGTTTACCCCTTTTTCGGGCTGGGATGCACTATTTACGAAAAAGGTACTCCTTGACTGAAATGGTCAAGCGGTTCTCTCAAGTATTGTTTTCTACCTTTTCAGGCTTGAGAGACACAAATGTACGAAAAGGGACCATGTGGAGTTTTCTTTTACGTGTCTTTTTCAAACTCTCTAAACATGAAAAAGATATTGATTTACACCTTTGTCGAACTCGTTAAACTATTAAACGACATCAGATTCGTCACTATGACAAACACTAGCTTCCCTTTCCTAGGGCTCGTTAAACTTACTAGGTCGGATTCATCAAAAGGATGAACTTACAGTGCAATCATATGTTATCCCCTTCAATCTTGCGCTTAAAAAATAATTAGGGTAAATTCCAAAAATGGTGGGGGAAAATTTGGAAATCTATCGAGTCATGTCGGCAACTTGCTCTTGAACATGACACTCTTTGCTTCGTGTCGGGTTGGGACATCCTCCTTTGTATCATTGACCTCTTTGGGTTGGGTCGTTCATTTTTTCCTTCCATTTGATCTATTCCATGTCATCATGACAACCGATCCTATGAATCCAAAAGCTGCCAAACTTCTAGTAGTATCGTTGATATGTTCAAGAGTTTTCCTTCTGTAGTTACACTTACCTTTAATTCTCTGTATCATCCAAAATCATTTTGCATCCTCTTGTCTCGCGTCGATGATGTGCGATTCATTATGGCCCTCCTTCGACATGATCGCTTTCCATCGACTTCAACTCATTATCCGGGAAGTTGACCGAGAGACTCCCTTCTAGTACCTTAGAGCTTGCATGCCTTAATGGCAAGTTCTTTGCACTCGACGACAAGTTCACATCATTGGCTTTCGGTTGAGAGATTTCACAGGTGTTCGACTTCAATTCCTGTATTCACATTCCATGAATTGTGTTGATAGTACCTTGAGGGCCATTATCATTATTGGTGGTTTCTCTCATGCTTGTTAACAGTTTACATCATTGACTGGTAATCAAGCGACTTTCTAGCATGTTCGACGTTAACACATTTATTCGCATGCTAGGATCTGTACTTTTATCAGGTCGTGTTGCAGCGCAAGACCCTGGACTCAGATCACACAAGTATAGGTTGCGACGTGGTGCGACATGGTTTATGATGATATGCATGTCTCTTTTAGATGGTTTTCTATGACCAGACCATGAGTTATCATATGTGATCCTTCTCATTATTGGATGGTTGAGACCATACCTTAGTTTCATTATGATCCTCTTTGACGAATTGTTGCGCCCATACCTGGATCCATTTACATGATCATTCTCTGGATGGTTGCATCCAAGCCATGATTCATGTATCATTTGATAGATATCTCAGTTTATGTATATGTATCCTTGCTTGCAGGTTTTTCGATGGCAAACTAGTTCCCCGCACTGATTTATAAAGCACTTCATCCCTCACTCCAGCTCGTCCTTCACGCTTTAGGGGGCATCTATTACATAACATTTTGTCACTATCCCTGTACTCCCCATTCCTTGATCCTAGAAGACCTCTACAATGAACCCCGCAGGCTTTGCCTTCATGAAGAAACTCCCATTATGTCCCTCTTCATGACCAGATCATTTCCCTTTTGCACCATTTCCCCTGAAGCTTTTTCTTTTCCGAATTTACAAGGTCAGCACTAATGGCCTTTGTCTCCCCCATGCCGAAGTGAAGAGATTATTACTACTCCTTGTGCCGACCAGAGTGACTAAGCTGTGTTACGATCGCATCGGTCCTGTTATGGAAAGTTTTTTAAATTGGAGCTGAAGCTTCCAGCTCTAGAAGCTCCGTAACAGAAGTCTGGTAAATGGTTTGGTCGGATGGGGTCGAGGATGATAGTTTGGGCTCCTTTCCCCTATAATGATGGAACTACCTCAATGGATAAGCCCTTCTCCCATAAGAAGAGGATCCATCTCCCATCCATATTTTCTATATAAACCTCCCTTATTCCCAAGCACAAACTAGTGTGCTAGTCATAGTTAGAGTGTTGGCTAAGTGTGAGTATACTATTTTGATTAGACAAGAAAGCTATTACTAGTTGTAGCCATCTAGTTGTGTGAGGGAGAAGTGTGTTTGTTTTGGAGTGAAGTCTAAAGGGAAGAGCCTTTAAACTATTGTTGTTTGAAGCCATCATGGAGTGCTAGCAGAAGTGTGTGGGAACCCGGTCTTGTTAGAGGAAGACTGCGACGTCAAGATGAATGGTTGTAATCTCTCTTTGATATTAATATATGCAACTATCGATTGATTTCCTACATGTTTTGTAATATTACATATTCGTGTCTTAATGCTTCTTGACTCATTAAGTAGGTTGAATTTCAATTTGTCTATTATTATGTTTGTGCATTGTTGTTGTTTACTTGGTTCAGGAGCTTGAAGAAGGAAGTGAGAGATTGCTGGAGCGAGCAAGTGAGAACATCATCAAGCAGGATAAGCGACCAAGAGGTAGGCCCTCTTGATTGATTCTAACCTAAGGAAATCTTCCATAGAATGTATCTTTTGTGGCTAGACCCATTATCAGGCTAGAGGAATCCATTCATGTCCGCACTTATAATTTTACTTCACCACACCCTCACACTTAGGGGACCACCATCCTTGGTGTTCAATTGTTATAACCTTATTTTTCACTCCATTATAGTGAGAGAAACCCAAGTTCAAATTACCTCAGTTGTTTGGCTAAAATACATCCCTTTTCACATTTTATTTACTAATGTGAGATTTATCCCATGTTAAAAGGGTGGAATTACATAATTAAGCAATTTATCATAATTATTTTTCCAAAATATTATAATTATGAGACAATAGTTATTTCATAATTAAGAAAAATCTCATAATTATGAAAAAGGTTTCTAAGGTTTTCCATTCCCAAGGAGATCAACTTGACCCACCTATGTATGAATTGGCTAGGGGTCCATTATTGTAGAAGTTTCCTAACTTCTCAAACCCCTAGGTGTTTAGATACATTCTCCCAAAGGATAGAATGAACCTATATAATCTCACCAAGAGTAAAGGAGGAGGTATCCAAACTATAGCGTGAGAGCTCTGTTGTATTAGGAGAGGAGACCATACTACAAGCTAGAGGAGAGGATCTTATTTTTTGAAGGTGTATTGATTTATTTTCACTTATATGATTAATAGAAACATATGCTTCTTACCTATATCTATTTGTATTCAACATGCTTTATAGTTGTTTCTATGATATTTTAATCTAACGATCTTCCGAGGAAGGCCACTTGTTGTCTTTGTTTGTTTGTGGTTGTGTGTAGGGATTGAGACCAGGTGTGGATGAGGTAGATCACTCAAGTGAAGTGAAGGAATCTTCATTAGACCCAAAATCCTTCCCCAACCTACGAGGAGGCCAGGTGCACACATATTTTCTTTTAGTATATAGAATTGACTACCGGATGCATATTTGATCATTTGGGTTGGGACACTATTATATATCTATTGGTCTTTCCTTTTGTGGTCTGGTGATCTCAATCAGGCATGATATCATGGAGAAATAACTCCTTGCATAATTAAATGCAACATCAATGACACCTATAACCAACAATACTTCTAAAAACCTAATCATACTTCCCATGGAGCTTTATAACACAACCTATTGTAGTATTTATAATGACATCATGTTTAAAAAATGACAATCATACCGTTTATTGGAGATTTATAACACAACTCATCACGATATTTACAATAATAACCACATATACTTATGCACATTTTATTCAACCAACAAATAATCATACTACCTATGGAGCTTTATAAATCTAACTCAATACAATATTTACAGTAATATACACTTATATACATATGCACATTTTCTTAGCCAACAAATTAAAGGATATGATGCTTGTATCAGCAATAAGGGAGTCCAAAGGCTCGCATCTTTACCCTCAAAAGTAGTACCAGCATTCACCTCCTTCCCGAGAAGTCCAGAATCCATTACCAAAGTTAAAGTTGCATCCAATATCTAGTGCCACAATCCCGCGCTGCATGTTCCCTCAATGAACAGTTACCGACTCATTATTCCAAGGCACACTCCCAATGTGCATCTAATTCTAGCTAGAAATGCTAATGACCAAGACAAATCCATCCCAGACCTTCCCTTCTCTCTTACACAATCACTTGGGAAATTTGGTCACCCACTTCCATGTAGTCCCTCACCTTCCAAGTTCCCTGGCATCCCCTTTCCTGGGCGATTCATCCCTTGGAAAAGTTGCCTCGCATCAGAAGGTCCAAAAACCAAGGCATATCCCTGCCTCAAACCATCATACCAGTCATAGAATTCTCATGGAAATAAATGGACACTATTGGGTACCAGTGTCCCTCAATGGTCCTACTCCTGAATTATTTACTAGCATACTGCTATCTGTTCCAATTCCTTTTTCTACTGCTACTAATTCTTGCATTAAGTTTCAACCACCCTAAACTGGGAATTTCAACCATAATTTCCTATACCAAGCACATAATCACCATTAGATTCAAAATGATTGAAATAAACTAAAATCATACCTCATTGGTGGTTTGTCAATAAGGTACACTTGCAAGTCTATTTACTTCCTGCCACAACAAGTCAAACTAGCTCTCTGATCAAACCGTCATGTATAAACATATCACATCTGGTTAGCTCAAAATGAAACCATCATAATCGAATTCATATATCACATGTAACCATCATAAATCAGAGTCATAGATCACATGCATTATTAAAAACTGAAATAAAATATTGATACTTATGTTTCAATTATTATTTGCTTCTTCCTTTGTTCTTTATCCTTTCCATACACACGTTGAATCAGTTGCCAAACCCGACAAGCACCCAATGTCTTCTCTTTAAGCAACAAGGGAATCTGGAGATGAAACCAACTTCTCCCTCAATATAAACAACAAGGGTATCTAAAGACTAAACTACGTTGATCCTCAATACAACAACAAGGCGTCCATATACTAAACTGCCTCAACCCTCAATAGAAATAAGGGTATCTCAAGACTAAACTGTCTCAACCCTTAATATCAACAATAGGGGAATTCAGAGACTGAACTGCCTCAACCCTAAAAAACACAAGGGTATCCTAAGACTAAAACCTCCTCAACTCTCAATAGAAATAAGGGTATCCTGAGACTAAACCACCTCAAGCCTCAATAGCAACAACAAGGGCTAGAAAACACCACACCTGTTTGTCCCATCACACTGTACAAAAAATACACATACACAATGTACCACAACAAATATACCTACACTAGGTGTACATCACAACATGTACACCTACACCTAGTGTACAACACAATGCATACACCTACACCTGGTGTACAACACAATACATACACCTACACTCGGTGTACAACATAACACATATATGTACACACTGTACAATACCACGAAAACACCTGTTATGACACAATGGCTGTGAATACCCATAGCACCATACCAAATATAAACAACACAATATGTACGATGTGTACACAAAAATACATGTACACAGCGCCACCTGCACAATGTGTACATAGCACCCAATGTACACAACACCACATTCACACATCACCATATGTACAACCATACACACAAAACCACATGTACATAGCATCACATATGCAACATGCACGCGACACCATATGTACACAACACTGCATGTATACAACATCACAGGTAAAACATGTACAATATGTACAACATATATACAATAGTAGTACTGCACATTCAGTGACCACATTGTCTCTACCAGGCAACCTTGCTTCTAGTGTCTTTCCACCATCCATGATTGCCCCAGCATGCCGCAAATCACATCGCTTTCATTCCACTAGTGTATCCCTCAACATTACCTTCCATAACATAAACATATTATAATCACTTAATATCAATAAATATCCGCATGATACGGACCTCATATATTTGTCAAGCCTACTTTTCCCACTTGATTCCTCATAATATAAGGAACATCTTCATGCCATTCACCTGCATAAGCAATCATTCTTCCACAAGCATGATCCATGACACACCTGTTAGACAACAACATATGCACATACATATATACATATAAACATTAGCATAAAATAATCATGATCCCTGATAACCATATTAGACAATGGCATACATACATACATGTATACATATATAGACATCAACATAATCATGATCACAACATAATTACCATATATCATAAGGTCAATGTTAAGAGAACCCCCTTTATCCATGCACAACATGCATAATATTAAGAACACTCCTAACTTAGCCAAGGCATATAATGCCTCAAATCCATTTACTTTACATTTTCATTACCTTTCTCATGACTTTCCTACCACCATACATTTACTCCAATGGACCCAACCAATCCAACTGGCTATTATATTTTTACCTTCAGTTGCTCTTACACATTCACCGAGCTTCATCAATGTCTTACATTACCAGTTGGGTTCTACACATCTCTCCCGAGCTCCATTAACTTTCCTCTTTCCCAACCAATTCCCAATAACCTCAAAACATAAAAGGAAAGAACAATAAGAAATCAAGAAGAAAAACCATGAGAAACCAATAGCAATACAACACCACAAACAAAGTGGCATGGACATGCACCAAACATAAACAAAATTGTGAATCAAGTGCAAACAAATCATAAATCACTAAAAGAACAAGACTAGCAACAAACACCATGAATCAATCCCCATGGGTTCCCAATTCTTCCAAGGGAAAACACTACCCAAGCCTTCTTCAAGATTACATTGCAGTCTCTTTGCCATGCAATCCCTTGCATCATACTACCATAAACACATAATTGTTAGTGCATAAATAAATAAAACAATATATTGATTGCCTTAACTTGTTATGAAAAGCATGCGACCTTGTAACTAAACATGTCCATGCCATATCTCAAGGGATTTCAATTCCCTTGACGAAGCCAACCATAACTAGAACCAGTTGTTATACCTGTCAAATACATATTTATGAATATAAGACATATCCTCATATTGTCATACAATATTATAGTTAAGAAGACTTCTTGTATTCATGCAAACATTCATTCATTTGGAATTGTGGTTTCCAAACATAGCCAAAGGAATTCTCACCCAATTCCTCTCTTTTTCCTTCTACCTTGCTACAATTGAGTCTTACTATGTACTATCACATCACCCAACTATTAGTTACATAAGCAAATGAACTATTACCTTGTCACGTTAATACCAACCATGTTACCCTACAAGTTCTCACACATGCCAGTCACAAGTTACAAAGATCAATACATCATGTGTATTAATTGAAATCAACCTTTACCAAGACTAATCATGATAGAATAATCAACTCATAGTCATTATTCATAATACTACAACTAGCACCCACTTACACTCAAATACATATCAACTATCTCAACACATAATGTATTAGTACAACCATCTTAAAGAAATAGTATTCCTTCAAGAAATCTTATAGACACGTGCTCATATCATGCGATTAATCAAACATTGAAACAATATATAGATGACATAATACACACCAAACACTCAAACAACAAATATACGACATAATCAAACATTCAAAAACAAAATAGAAGACATAACTAAACTCATTCCTCAATGCATCTCAGGGGAGGTTATCACATCTGCACAAGTCAGTTCAAATAAGAACAATAGATAATAATATCAAGAACTATCTGTCATACAAGCACCATCATGACAATAATCCTCATGCATATGGCCATAAAAAAATAACATGACTACCATGCACATGACTAAAATGCATATAACAACAAGTTGATACCTTTCCTGACTCTCTGATGCATGTTCATATGACCATACTGATCAACTAATGTATATCATGCATGTAACCACAAAAATAATAGAATGACAAACAAACATAATTGCATTCCTAACATACAAACTTGTATGACGATCTGCACTTATCTCGAGATCTAGTGTTGTAACCTTGCTTTAATGATTTGCATCTCTTGCTCTATCTTGAAAAAAATGTCAGCCTCATAACATACCAATAGCATCATAATGAAATATAGTACATACAACAACCTTAACCATAACAACACATGCATAACAACATGCATCTATCCCATCCATCCAAGTGTTGAACCATGCTCTGTTACCACTCTATAATGTCGCCTCCTCTCATATATGCCCACTTTAACCAACTTTCCCAGGGTAAACATGAGTTGAGGGGATACTATGATATAGGACCCCCAAGGTCTAAACCACCCTTATAGGTGCCCAAACCCAGAGTTAAACCTCTTTTTTTGGTTCCTTATCTCCCAGACATTGGAACAACACTACCTGATTTTGTCTAAAACCCTCGAATCACATGCATGGTGCCTACAAGGGAGTGACTGTAGTCTTTTTTAGCTAGTTTTGTGCCTGCGACCATGAGATTTAAGCCACTTTTTCAAGATAGGATCCAACCTCTTCCTAGAACTATATGAAACTTTCCAGAACCATGAATGAAACAAGGACAAATCCTTCCATACAAATCTTACATAAGAACTTGACCTAACGAGTCGTAGCCATGACATGAATTTCGTCAAACAGATGGTGAACATGAAATTTGTAGGTCATGAATATATATCTGAACATAGAGATCTGGAACTTATCTAAGAAACATCAAAAATTTCTAATTACCTATCACAATAACTTCCATTACATCCATTAGGTAATGCATTCATTAACTATACATTCATTCATTAAAATATGATAAGAGCCATACTTAAATTTGTCATATAACCATGGTTATGACCAACATATAACCAAATAGATAACAATGATAGATCATCCATTAAAACCACATAATAACAAGTATAATTACTCATCAAGACAAGAGAAACTTAGCTCTTACTAATCATATGCAAAATCCAACCAAGTCAGGGACTTCCACGTACCACTCGACCATATATTGAGCCGAATCGAATCTTTCTTTCAGCCAATCACTCTCGTGCCATATTCCAAGAATGAATGTGGGATCTCATGGGATAAACCAATCCATAAAAAACCAATGGAATGTAGAGGTTAAACCACCTCCACCCTCACCATACAATGATCTCACCTAAACCAGCTCCAAGATCACAAAACCAAACTAAGCTTGGATGCCTCGTAATTCCTTCACCATCCCTTGAGGAGTTTTCCCATCTCCACCCACCTATTGAGGGATTCTTGGAGAACACCATCTCCACCCCTAACCCTTGGGATTTTCCTGAGACCTCCTCACCTAGATCCAAAACCTTCTGACAATCCAAATATAAATTGAGAATGAATCCCATCACACCGTGGCTAACCAAAAATGGCAAGGCAAGCCTAAAAACCATTATCAAAACCTAGAAAAATCCATGCCACAAACAGTAAAGAAACCAAAATACACACATGCATATGCCATGCATGCCAAAACCAGGTAGGAAATCATACATGAAATTTTTTACCTATAATTAATCATGTTGAAGCTGTCTGATCCAACCTTTCCTTTCTTGATCCTTGCTTCATTTTCCTTCCTTATCCTTCCTTTGATTTCCTTGTCCTTACTTTGCTTGTTTTTTTTTCCTTCTCCTCTTTGAGACCAATTCTAAAAATGAACTAACAAAAGCATACACATTGATCCTTTGATGTCTTTTTATTCTTGATGCCTCTAATTTCTTAATTTTCCTTCAATTTCCTCCTCACATGTAACCTGTGACCTTTCACCTTCCTTTTCTCCTAATTTCATTTATTTCATAAAAATTTGCCAATGAATGCATGTTTTCCTTTTCAAAGCCTTTTCCATTGCCTTTTCCAAGTTACCATTAGCCATAAACACAAGAAGTGATTCCCACTAGTATGTTTTGCTCAATGTTCAACTCGGAATATGTGTCCCATGACCATGGTCTTATTTTTTCCTTTATTAACTTTATTACATGAATTTATAACCCGGTGTTGTGACAACGATGCCTAATCATATCAATAAATCCATCAGTTGTTGGCTCAAGGTTCTTATAAATATCAATAAATGTATTTAGAGAGTGCAAAAACTATTTCTAAGCTTTGTTGACTCTCTTCAGGGAGATCCAACCTCCCAAGATCGTTCTTCAATTTTGAATAATGATATGTACACCTCTAGAACGTACACTCTTTGACATTTGTCTCTTAAGGAAGCTCATCAATAATATCTAATAGATAGGTGGTTAATGACATATAGTCTTCTTCTTGAAACGCCATCCTTGGCCTACCTTGACTTTCTTAATCTACATTTTATCCCTTGCTTCAATATAATTACATAAATATTAAAACATTTTGCATGTATTTATATACATGAAAAATAGACATACATAGTATATGTACATACAATTTATTTACATACACAATTTTTTTTTTACATAAATAAATTTAAATTATATAATTTACCAGATGGAGATAAATGAGCTGATTGAGATTTATGACCACACTGAGATGGTTGAGGACTCTCAAGTGGAATTACATGAGTTGATTGATCTCGTTGACCAATGGGAGAAGGTTGAGCACCCTCACACAATGACCTAGTGAGAGATGCTTCTAAAAAATATGGAAATTATAAATTAACAAAGTTAATTTGACAAAAATAAATTCAATATGTATGTACATATGATTCTATCAATTTATCATTTAAGGAAGTAAATGAAAATGGACATATATATACCACGATGATGATGTAACAAGAGATGGTCCTCCATTGATTCATTAGATACTCCCTTCAACCTAGTGAGAGATGATTCTAAAAAAGATGGAATTTATAAATTAATAAAGATAAATTGACAAAAATAAATTCAATATGTATGTACATGTGATTCTACCAATATTATTTAAGTAAGTTTTCACATAAACATATATATACTATAATGATGATGTAACTAATGATGGAAATCCCCTGATTCATATGATACTCTCGTCAATCTGTGACCAATCCCATTGGCATGCATAGAAGTTTGCAGTCAAGTCAATGATCGAGACTCACTTGATGCTCTATCCCATTTATGCCTCAAATAATCAGGTGTTGACTACTCATGCGATGATGAATACCCTCGATCCATATATATGGATTGATATATATAGCGATATGATCTTTTAAAAAACATAAGTTACCTCATGCATTTAAAAATATTTAAAAATAATATTTAAAAAATCAAGAATTCAAAAAATTAATAAGACAGATAAATGTAACTATTTAAGGGTTTCTTAAAAATAATTTGGTTTATTCATCCCAAGATAAATATAAACAATAGGTAAATACTCAATATTTCAATGTTCAATTAGTATATACTCAAGAGTAGAAACAAATGCTAAAGTGCACATCTTGAGAATTAAATACAAAATTTTCTTAAACGTGTCACCCTGATAATTCACTAGGTAGTGATTACACAGTGGGGGCACACTTAGTATAGTATTGAAAGAACCACATGGTCATTAAAGACACCACATCTATAACTAAAAAACACACACATATTGGAGATATCTTACAATGTCTATCCATAAATTTTGAGGAAGTGTTTCTTGATACCAATTCAACTTTAACCCAAAAATCATGAGTTGGAATTTCCCCATTCAATAGATCACTAGGCATCCTATTAACATTTGCACAGTGCTAAATGATTGAAATTGACTATCAATAATATTTTCTTCTCTATGTAGTTGTTTTAACTTCTCCTTTTTGATTTGGTACACACCTTTCATATGGTTGCACACAAATTCAAAATTGGTGAAGACTACAATGCCATTGGATCCATAGTCCCTAGTTGTTTCTAAGCCTTTTATAAGTGCAATATAATATTCTTCAATTTTTGTTGTCCTTCCTGTTATGTTCCTATACCAATAGGAGTCATAATTTTTGAATAGCTGAGGTCAAATCTGTAATATGTACATACATTTGCTTCCTGCAAATGTTTCCATATTCAAAAACTCAAAAAAAAAAAAAAAATGTAAAGAGGGTATGTCCTAAAAGAAAAATCAAAGGACAAAAAGAATAAAAAAGGTCAAAAAAATGAAAAAATGAACCCTAAGAAAGAAAAATACCATGAAAGTGTGCAAATCAAAATGGCACTACCATTTACTTTTTTGCATAATAATAATTGTGTGCAACTTGTTATTCATGTCACAATCCATGGTAATCAAATAGTTTAATCTTGGTTATTCCATGTTTTGAATTTCATGCTTTGTTGGGTGTGGAGCCTGATTATATTTTCTATTCAAAGGTTTCAAACAGATGTATACCCCAAGAAGACTGTACACCCTTCCACGCAGGGGGTTGCGGGGGGGGGCTTGTCCCCCCCCTGCGGGGGTCCGAGGGGGCTAATCCCCCCTGGCTGGGGGGTCCGGGGGCTAGCGGTCCCCAGGTAGGGGTGCCCCCGAAGCTAAAAATAGATGTAAAATTGCCTTGTAAAAGTCTAGTAATTTCTAGTCAATTTGGGCCGTTCATTAGGCGGATGATCTGACGGTAGAAGTTATGTTCAATTTAGGGTTTTTTTCCCTAGAAGGAAACCCCTCATTATATATGAGGGAATTGTATTGCATCTATGCATATCTGTATTATGAGTGAAGAAGAGAGAGGATATTGAGATCAAAGAGGGTGTTACAGTGGATCTGTTGTAGGTTGTTTCTCTTCAGTTTTCTGGATAATATAAAATGAAGGACTGGTTCTTTCTCCATGGACGTAGCCCAAACTGGGTGAACCACGTATATCTGTGTCTCTCTTGTTTTATGCATTTCCTGTGTTTATATTTCTGCAATATTTTATGTGTTCCAATGCTCCGTAATATATAATTTACTAACATGCTTAGAGATAAAGAATAAATCTGACCAAACTATTTAATCTTGGCAGACAAGTAGATAGGTAGAGCAAATAAAAGGAGCTCAACTATTTAATCTGAGCCATTGGATGTAATAAGGTTAGACTTAGTTAGATTACTACTGTAAAAGAAGATAAAAATGTTTTGATTTTGGTTTTCCAGCTTAAGTGCACCCTAATAAAGAGAAGAAAAAAATGGTAGGATGAGTAGATGGGTAAGTAGTTGAATGGTTGCAGAATTGTGATGAGTGGTTAGATAAGATCATATCATTTACCTTCATCATCAAATTTCTAAAGTATGGATGAAAATTGAGCATTTACCAAAGTACATAAAGTCAATTGATTAACATCCCTCATTCACTACATTTTTCACTTAACTAATTTCCAAGGAAAGTGTTAAAGTACCTAAAACCTTAAGTTAAAGGGGCTCAAAGCATTTATCTAACTTCTGGAGGGACCGAACCCTCGACCCAATAACTTATAGGTCCTAAGTACTAAAAGTCCCCTCACAAGCATTCACCCCCTCCATAATTCACTCATTTTCCCTAATAAACCCCTTTTCCCTAAGGATAAAACCTTAGAAAAGTGATCACCCCCCAAGCCAACCCCTTTTTCGAAAAAACCCACAAAAATAACACTAAGCCTAGGTTACAATGTGTTAATAAAAGCAAATAAATTATAAATACACATTTGACTTGGCGCTAAGTTATTTTTCGCTTACAATTCATACTAACTTTAACTTTATGTATTAAATCCCGAAAAAATCAATAAAATCCTTTCCCCTATAGTTATATAAAACCCCTATATTAATATCCCGCCCCAAAGTTTGAAATATAAACTATATGGTTATCATGAAGGATTAAAAGGGTTAATTGGTCGATCATTGGCAAATTAATAACCAAAACCCTTCGTCTAAATAAAAGAGATTAATTAATCAATCTGTGGTTAATTAATAATCTATTTCTGCCAATGAAATCACCCCCAATGTCATTAAACCTCCATAATCCGCGATTAATTAATCCCGCCATGCTTAAACCTCTGCTGGGCCTCTCCATTAAACTTCATGTCAAATCCCTGCCCCAATCACCATACAATCAGGTCCCTTTTGATCCAACAATCGACGATCATATCGGGCGACCTCCGAAGGCCGACCTTTACCCGCCCGATATGGGTGGTTTCGCTATTCACCCTGCTACTACGTGGCGCCTGATGAATGGCATCGAGCGGCCTCCCCGCAAAACCACTCCAGCCCAAAAGCAGTGTGAAATGAACCCACTTACCGCCTCCTGCTAGACGACAAAACGTCTCATCCCCCACTTAACGCCAAATGTACCTTTCCCCGTGTACCCGCCAAAATAGTTGACTTTGCAAATAAAACTAAAAAAACTCATTGTTTTTAGTTTTAGTGTGAAAAAAACTGCTCAGACCTCCATGCAAGCACCAGAGTACGTGCAACCGTCAACCCACATCCAATTGCCAACCTGCTGAAGCTGCTTAACTTCCAGATCACCTTTCAGTCATGCAGAATTCCTGTAAACCGTGCACAGTCGCCCATCAATCCGTCCAGAGCCGAAACCAGGTATTTACCCAAATTCACTAAGAAACCCTATTTTATTCCTGAACCTTTACTCAATTGCTTTAAGTTACTAAGTAATTTAGTAAAACATTTTCCTAGTGACCCCAAAATACTCTGAATTGGACCAATTTTTCCCAATTTTACTGAAAACCCTTCGCCCCCGTCCTTGAATCCACAAGAACCAAGGATGGCTGCTCCAATTGCATTGAATGTTTTACCAATTTCTACTCTCCACAGAGAGTTAGACCATCTCCCCCTGGTATATAAAGACTTTCAAATTAAAGATACCTCTGTCCAAGAATCCCCATTGAAACTATACTGCAGGTACAGAGACTAGTACCTGAATCATGCAGACAAAATAGGTCGTTGGGAATCAGGTTTTCCCAAGTACCAATTCTCCATAGTTCATATCTTCCCAGAGATTATTCGCTATTTCCATATGAACTATAGCCCCAGATAGAGAGCAGTGATGAGTCCTGACCATTCTGTATTATTTACCATCACTGCTGAATCCATAAATGAAATATTGCAGTTGCAACCAGACCAAAACTTGACCCCCCTTTCTGTTGGAGACTTGCTTAATAGATTCCCTACACTCACCTCCATCAAACTTGCTCAGTTATTCCAGACCTTCATTAGGGAAGAGAAATACATTCCAAAGGACCCTCCCCCATACATGTCAACCATATTCTTTGATATTGGCTGAGACATCATAGAAATGATATCTAGTGTGTTAGGCCAGAATACAAGTGAATTTGTTGATGAGATTATTATAGCGTTTATGTCCATTTACATTCCTAGATAGCCCCCTGCCATCATGTTTGATTGTGCTAAGTTCATTGCAAATAAGATGCATGATCAATTCATGAGGATGGACAATGAAAGAGTGTTCAAATATTCATCAGTTTTATATCATCTTTTCCTATACTATCAAGCTAATAAATTCTCGTTCACACTCCAAAAGCTTGATACTAGAGGCAACCCTAGATCAATTCTCTTATGGACTTCATTAATCCACATATATGACTCTTCATATTCTTACACAGATTTCATAGATATTTTTGTGCACCTAGTGGCAACTATGCTGTTAGGAAGTCCTCCCCCCAGAATCAGTGCAGATATCAGGAGGGTGCTACAGTTGTCCAAACAATATAGAGTGGGAGATTGGTACTTGTACCAAAATCACACTGAAATTAGAATATATGGTTGTGAGTTGGCACCCTACAAACTGCAAAGATACCTCCCCATGAGATTGTTTTCTCTAGAGTACTATAGGCAAATGATTAATTCAGATGAGGTGCATTTTGTGAAGGCCAAGAAGAAAGCTCAACTTAGAATAAAATATTAGCTTGGCCCCTTCATATATAGTAGAGAAGCAGGAAAGGAAGCAGAAGAAATCCTCCAAAGGCTGAAACTGAAACAAAGTTTTATATGGAGATATGACCCTTTAGAATTCATTTGCAATAGGAGAGAAAAGAACAAATTATCTCCTTATATCCACCACAGAATTCTTGAAATAGAACAGTATGAAAGTCAACCAGAATGGGTGGAGAATACTCTAGTAGATTGAGATAGCACAGAGGTTGTTGTAAATAATGTGTTGATTTATTTCGAAACAAGACTTGATGAAGATTCCTTTGTACAGGTGCCAGGAGAATCCTAATCTCAAAGGGAAACATAGGGACACAATGAGCAACAACAGAATAAGGACCTCAAGAGCAAGAGGAATCAGAGCAGCTAGAGATATCAAAAGATTTGGCTCCACCATAAAAAATCATGATTAATCCTCCTATTTTACAGACTCCTCTAAATGAGGAGAAGAATCCTAAAAGAGATAGAGAGGAGGCCACTCCTTCTAGTAGATCTATTGCATAGAGTTATGTCAAGAGGCAAAGGTTAACTCCATTTTCAGAACAAGAGTTTTCTAAGGAGACAGCTGGAACTGCAGGTACAGAAAGAGTAGAAAGCAGGCAGACCACTCCCTCTAGAGGTACACAAGAACCTTCCACTTCACAGGCTCAAATGTTGGAGAGACAACAGAGCATGGAAGTATCCTCATTCATAGCTCGAAATGGCTAGAGCTAAGACATTAGAAAGAAATATAAAGAAATAAAGGCTAGGAATGAAAGATTGAAGGCCCAATGCTATGCACATTACCTTAAAGTGGCTCCTACTAATCAGACAAGGCTGATGTCAGCCTTTGATGTGAAAGAAGGTAAAATCCAAATAACTTTTATGAAGCCTATTACACAGCAACCCAGGTCAATAGCAGATTACTTAAAGACGGACTTTGAAGTATTGGTGAAGGATATTCATCCTATCGACCAAATAGAGTTACACAAGCATACTGAGGAAATGGTCTATTCCACCTTGACCAATAAGGTAATTGCAGCACACCAACTCCAAAATTCGCTGAATAATATATCAACACAATTCCAATTAGAGAAGGCCTCTTCACAGGCCAAGGATACCAGTATAAATTCCTTAGAGGACTTAATCATAGAGCTGGGGCATGATCCAAAGGATGTAAAGGCTGCAAAAAATCTAATTAAAAAGAAAAACGATGACATAGTTGCACTAAAAAGAAGCTCAAAATTCCTCCTCTGCATCATCCATAGACAGCTGAAGTATTGGAAACGTGGAAGGAGGAAGAGCTTATGGACTTAGTCCTTAATCTCAATGATCAACTAAAAGAAATAGAGAAAGAGTTGGATAACTTGATACAGTCTAGACAGAGTGAGTTGGCCACCACTCCTCATATTGTAATTCCTACAGTCTCTACACCAGTGCCCTTCACATTGGTTGCTTCCTTAGCACCAACAGTTCCACTAGCTACAGTTCTGCCAGTTACAGGCACATCTACAAGCACAGGTACATCCACAGAAAAGATAGCTGAATTGGTAAAAGCCATGGAGGAAATGACCATCCAGGCTACTGAGCTCAAAAAGCTTATAGAAAAAGTGTCAAGTTTGGAAACCGATTACAAACTTGCACAAATACAATAGAAAGAAGAAGCTCAAAAGAATCAAAGAATGGGAGAAAGGATAAAAGTCCTTGAAAAGGACTTGACTTTGCAACAACCACTAGGAGATATAAAGGAAATGCTTTGGGCCAACATCATTGACTCTGTCAATGATGTTTGGCCATCTATTCAAGTAATTTTTGAGCAAACTGAACTGGTAAAAGTGGCTACAAAAGCAATTCACAAGACAATGGAAGAATTGGGAGATAAACCTGAAGAGGCCAACCAATTGATATCATTTTTGAACAGTAGAAACAGGTATCAGCTGGATGAACTGGGCATAGAAGATAGAATAAAAACCATCATAGAAATCAAAAATATTCTTACCAAGAGGAATCTTATGCTCAGTCTTGAGAAAAAATGCCAGAGCATCCAAACTCACATTGATAGATTTATGACAAATTTTGGTATTTTAAGAGCAAAAGGACTTCCCAGTCCTATGGTAATACATGACAAGCTGATGACCCAAGATGATTATGTTGAAAGACTAAACAATTTGGCCATCAGCCAAGCTAGTACCTCAGGGGTAAAAGCTCTGCCCACTGGGAAGGTATTATATGATAATCTAGAAAATCTGTTTTTTCTAGAGCATGAGGTAAAGCACTTGTTCGTCAATAGGCCAAATTTTTCCAAGTATATTAAAACTAACGAGATATATAGAATGATGATAAGGATGAAATTACCTGAAAGTGAATGGTCGATGAAACTAACAGATTTACTATAAAGTTACTGCAATAAATCTATATGGTAGCCAAGGAAAACAGTTAAAACAGAGTCAAAGTATATCAGGTAAAGAGTATCAGTAGGTAGAAGATATAAAGTGATTCCAGCACATAAGTATCAAGCAATTGAAAGAGCCAAATCTGAATTACAACAGCCAGCACAGTCACAATAAAAGTGACAGCAAGAAGACAGTTCTCCATCTGTCTCTATCTTCATGCTTGAAGATATTTTCGGTTTCCTAGAATAATTCTCATACTGTTATGAGATATTTTGTAACATCTTTTGTATAAATACTTCACAAATTGAAGTAATTAGGGTGGATTAAAATACATTTCTGTAGACATTTTATATCAAGCTAAGGAGCTATTGTATTCAAGATTGGACTGGTTTTGCTGGGTCATGAAATAAAGCTAAAGACATTTCATTGGATTCTTGTGCACAGTTGGAACCAAATAAGTATTATCTGTTCATGTTTAATTATTGTTTTCTCGTCATGTTATAAATATTCACATGTTATCTCTATAAAATCTGAATAGTAAACAAGGAATGATATCTCAGAATTAGCTTAAATGCTCTCTGTTTTAACTGTTTACTTTCTCATTGTTTTTTGCTAAACTATCTTGGTCTGGGAATTCTTAATTTCTCCCTTACTTCCGTAGTTTCCCCCACCTTTGGTCCATAGTAAAGGATTCTTAGTTTCCCTTTGCTACTGATCATCCTTCTTTTCTTCATCTTAATCCTGGTTTAAGGATTCTTCATTGCCCTTTACCCTGGTTAGGACTACCTCATCCATTTGAACCTGCAGATTTGCTTTTTATTGTGCTAGCCTACCCTGTGAACTCTTACATTAGTAATTGATCTGATCTAGTTAAGCCACTCTTTGATTGACTCCACAGACCAATGGTCTGAATACTTGTTCTGCCCATCTGTTTTCTTAAGTCTGCCACCCAATCAAACCAAAACATCATGAGCACTAAGAACTAGCCTAAAATTCTACCCAAAACAAAGTTAAATTATAAAGAGAGAGCCCTCTCTGGACTTAGGTTGGCTAGAACCTGAGTCTAAAAGATTAGCTTTTTGGTTACCCCGGATTATTCCTTCTTTTATAACTTCTAGGGAAGACTTCTGAGTGATAACACTTCCATGTACATCCCTTTTCCTTTGGAGGATTTTTTTCGTCGCAATATTGTATAGCCACATACATAATCATTGCTTCTCGTATATTGGGATAACAAGAAACTTTAATGTGAAAGGACCATTTTCCAACCATGTTTAATGGGTTTTCTGATCCCTATAAAAAAAAAATTCAATAAAATGAATATATATTTCTTTTTTGCAAATATATTGGCCATAAAAATTTTGATCAAGAACTTTATGGAAAAATGATGAAAAATAAGTATCTAAATTCAAATTCTATCACGGAATGCATTCTAGGTACTGGGCAGATGGTTATCATGGAAAGTGGGGAGAGGCTCTTGGTTTGATTGGGGGAAGATCCTTGGATCGAAGGAGAGGAGATTTACTTGCTCTCTCCAAATATGAAACATCATCAAGGAGATTGTTACCAGCCTAGAGTTTGGTTTATTCTTGTATCGAGACATATGAGAAAGTAGTCCAACTTTAATAGGGAGGAGTCTAATTTTACTTCCTTCAAAAAAATTATTGCCGATTTTTTTATTTCAAGTGGAGGGATCAAACTTGTCAAATTTTAGTACTATAAATTTAAAATTTAGTTTTTTTTATAACCATGCAAAGAACCAATCGATAAAAACCCATAATTTTTAGAATTTTTCCTCGGCATTCTATTTCAATAAAACCCCTTAATTTTAGTTTTTTAACTGAACATTCTATTCCAAACCAAGTTTCTTCCCACCATTTTATAATATTCATTCCATTATTTTAATATAATGTTGAAAATAAAACCCCATGTTTTAGGTTTTATTTTTTACATTATATTAACGGAATAAAGATTCCAAAATTGTGAGAAGGAAGCTCCTTCAAATCAAATTTTCATTAAAAATCCAAAATTGTTGATTTTTAAAAATTGTTTTTATTGTGCTGTTATAAAATTTATACTAAAAACCATTTTGTTAGATAGTACTAAAAATTTTCAAGTTTGTTAGATCTCCATTTCAAGCAAATTGTTGGTGATAAAATTACTGAGACGTAATTACCATATGTCCTACAAATTGAATAAAAGTGATTGTGGGTGCTCTCTCCAAATCTAAAACAACATCTAGAGTAGATTATGGGTTATATACTTCAATTGATATTGGAGTCAAAGGAGTGTGGCATGATAGTTCATAGATTTGGCTTCAAGTAGAAGAAATTAGGCTAGTAGCTGTGTTGGCTTCATAATGGAAGGATTTTTTTAGTGGAATTACCATATTTGGACTCTAGTTGTTGGATGTGGCTAATACTCTAGTTTTTTCTTGGAATCACTCTCTAGGGATTATAAAAACTAAATTAGGATATGAGGCCTTAGATGTATATTGAAAATAGCAACAAAAATGTTAAAAATAACATCAAGAAAAATCCTAATTTAATTTGTCCTCGAATTAAATTGTAATTCTGCATCTCATGACAACTTGTAATAGTTAACTAAGTTAACTTGACTTAGTTTACTAATTTAATTTGAGTTGAGAGTCTAACTAGAGTCATGTAGAGTGTCTCCTACTTTTTAGGATCCCTAGTTGAGTTTATTTTGAGTTGTAATTATTTAATTCAGTCTAACTGAGTTAAAGTCAATTAAACTAGTTCCAAATGATGGAGGAATTAGTGGGATATATGGTATTGGGGTGTAACCTACAATAGTGGGGTGTAACCAGCGGTGATAAGCAAGTAAACTAAAGATTCACTCATAATTAACTCATGCATGTCAGATCATAGAAAGATCCAATTGAGATTGGAGTTCAAGGACAATGTACTATCACTTGTATAACCATCTGAATTGTACAAGTGGTGCATGCAATAAGAGGAAGGTCTATGAGGATTGTGCAACTCATATTTGTTGAAATTTTCAATTGAATATGGGCTAATTCCCAAGGAAACTACAGAAAGAAATAAGAGCTTGGCAGGAAGTAGAATTGGCTAAGTATTGTCTTGAGCTTATTTTTGAAGCAGTGAGATAGATAGATATAGTGCAGAGGTTAATCAGGTTTGAGCAAAGCATTGTAATCTTCTTATATTTTCTGATTAATGAAATATACAGATAGTAGGGTTTTTCATCTATGGTTTTCCCCAGAAAATTATTGTTCTATGTATGATTAAATTATTTCTCTTTTATGCTTTGTGATTTCATCGATCGTTTATTTTTTCCGCTAATGAGTAGAGTAGATCCAAGTCAATTATTTTAGCATATTACAATCTGCCATTTGAATCTACAAGGAATTTATACATGGTATTAGCATTGAAATCACTATAGAAGAGGAGAATACGAGTTTGTCTTTTACACGAAAAATCGAATTTGCAGTATCATACTTCAGAGCCAGCAAGATGTCGTTCTACGGATTGAGACTCAAATATGCCCTTGAGGGTAGTTCAAACTATATTGATTGGAAGGACAGGATGGAGGTCGTCATGGAATGCAATGAGATTAGGGAATTCATAGACAAATATATTTTCCTATGCCAATTGATTCTCAAGATTTGGAAGAGTGGAGAAAATGTGAGGCAAGGGCGAGAAGGATTATCCTAGAAGGATTTCGATATCATATTGTGTCGAACCTCCACGGTAAGGAAAATCAATTTGCAATGTGGAAGGTCTTGACAGACTTGTTTCAAAATAGCAGCCACCATAAGAAGCTAGCACTGGAGGACAAGCTCAAAAATATCAAGATGGCGAAGGGCGACTTAATACCGAATTACTTGAGAAAGTTTACCCAATGTCGGGATGAGCTTGGAAGTGTTGGTGTAACAGTTGCTAAAGATGATATGGTGAGCCTAGCACTTCTAGGCCTTCCCAAGAGCTAGCACAGATACTAGGATTCAGTTAATGGGAGGGAGAAGCTACCATAGTGGGAGCGGTTGTGGTTTGACTTGGTACAAGAAGAGATTCAGTGGAACACCAGAGATGGGACCTCATCCAAAGAAGTGGAAAAGGACTTTTCATTAGTCAGAAAAGAAAATAAATCGAAGGGAAATAAGTCCTAAGGCAAGGAGGGTGGAAAGAAGAATGACTTTTCAAACATCAAGTGTTTTCACTGTCACGAGTTCGGGCACTATGCCACAAAATTCCCATAGAAGAAAGCAAGCAAGAAGGATCTTGTAGTAGTAGCAACAGGTGAAGCCCCAGCTTCACAATTTGAACTTGATTTCACTCTCATTGCATGCATGGCAAGAACTGTAATGGAAAGCATGTGTTGACAGCGGTGCCTCGTTCCGTATGACAGGGAATAAAGATCTATTCAGTGACTTGGAGGAGAAAGACCTCAAGAAGAACATAGATTTTGGAGATGATGGGAGGTATAACGCAACCTGCATTGGTACTTTTACCTTTCATAGGGAATTTGGCTCCCCTCTTAGACTCACAGATGTGATGTATGTTCTAGGACTAAATAAGAATCTTGTTTTCGTCGCAGTATTCGGAGATCATGGCTACAATGTGCGTTTAGAAAAGGAAAGGTTTTCCTTAGACACATTGCCATGATACAGGTGAAACAGATCGATGTACGAGTCAAGAACCTATATGCACTTGAGGTACGAGATACATGCAAAGCCTTGAGGAGTAAGGAAAAGGTTAGAGACTTGGTAGTTGAGAGGGAGTGATGTGGATGGTTACCAAAATTGATGTGGTAGTCTAGAATTAGACTAATGGTTCACTTAAAAACCAATCAGTGGCATGTTAAACATATTTTGTACATGTATTCCCTCCCGAGGGTCCTGCTTGCTAATTATTCCGGCTGATTTCCACTGTCGATCTGTCCTGTTTGATCCAATAGTTATCGCGCAATCTCACGCAATTACTTGAATGATCGATATCAGGTCAAGAGCATGTGAGATAAGTGGTTTCTCCATGCTACGTTTCAACACCTTAGGTTAATCGCGCGATTTGGAAAAACACCATTTACCATTTATTTTCCACGCAATATACCACTTACTACTTTCCAAATACTACCCATGTGCTTAATATAGAACCTTTAACAGATATAATTAATAATGTTTATCACCTAATCTCAATATTAACCCTTAATGTTATTTGGCTGTAATTATCAATGAAACACATAAATGGAAAATAATACCCAATTAGGGTCCAGAATGCTAATACACAGATTCAAGAGAATTTCACACTAGGAATAATACGCAATGCCACACTTAATCAATTTATTCAATAAAATAGAAATTATAGAGTCTTGGCCCTCTCGCTCGATTACAACATTTGTCTGACCTCTGTTTCACTTTCAAACCCTATCTCTCTCTCTCAATCTCTCGCTTACTCACTCTCCTATTCCACATGATCTTTATCATTACATTTTTTCCTTTCTTTTATGAATCAAATCCTATCCTAACAACATTGACAACTCAATCTCTATTTTTATCAACTCAATTATTAAATCCCTATTCTCAAGCTCTAATACACACCTATCCTAACACTTATCTCATGTTCTAAAAATAATACAATGATTTAATTTGTTACAATAATTGAAGTAAAGATCAATTCAATAGATCCAACCCTCTCTCCTAAGAATTTAATTTGACCACTCATGTCAATGAAATTCATCTCATGTTAACCACAACATGTGAACATACAATCATATTGATGGTTAAGTCTGGATGCTCCTGCATCAGACTCTCGTGGAAGAAAATAATCATTCATAAAACTGTCAGGATTGACTCCGTACTTCTGTAATTCTGCTGTTGTTAACCAACTGGCATCCTCCATTGGTTGTCCCTTCCATTTGACTAGATACTGAAAATAATCTTGTCCTCTGGTTATTTTGGATACTCTTTTCTCCAAAATAGCTTCCACCTCTTTCTTGACTATCTTTGGCATTTGTTCTTCCCAATTTAAAGTCTGAAATTCATCTTCTGTAGGTTCCTTCTGTAACTCTGCCTCTGTCTCCTTGTATGGATATAAATCTGCAACATTGAAGATAGGTGATATTCCAATCCCTTCTGGCAACTCAATTTCATAAGCATTGGTTGAAAACTTCCTCACAATTCTGCATGGCCCTATCCTTTTCATCTTTAGTTTATTATAAGTCCCAACAGGAAATCTTTCTTTCCTCAAGTACAGCATCACTAGATCTCTAATTCTTTTTCTTTCCTCCTCATATCAGCTCTTTGTTTGTATTTTCCACTACTTTCCTGCAATCTTTCTTTGACATCTTCTTGTAGTCTCTGCATCTACTCTACAAACTCTTCAGCCTTTGCACTTCTTGTCTCCTATTTGCCCAAATTTCTGAGCTCATACACACCTCTTGGATTCATTCCAAAAACAATCTGAAATGGACTCATCCCAATACTTCGATTTGGAGTATCAATATAAGAAAACTCAGCTTGGGCAAATGCTAAATCCCACTGCTTAGGATTGTTATACACTAAACTTCTCAATATCTTTCCTAGGCTTCTATTTACCACTTCGGTCTATCCATCTGTTTGAGGGTGATATGTTGAACTGAAACTAAGGTTGGAACCTAGTTTCTTGTAAAGTGTTATCCAGAAATGCCCAACAAACTTTGTATCCCTATCAGACACAATACTTATAGGTGATCCATGTAACCTTACAACTTCTAAAAAAAATAGATTAGTAATATGTGTTGCATCACTAGTCTTTTTGCATGCAATGAAATGTGCCATTTTTGAAAATCTATCTACCACAACATAAATGGAATCATTTCCTCTTTGAGTTCTAGGTAATCCCAAAACAAAATCCATACTAACTGCATCCCATGGTCGGTTTGGTATTGGTAATGGCTGGTACAATCCTGTATTTTGGCTTCTCCCCTTAGCATGCTGATAGATCCTACACTTCTCAACAAATTTCTTAACATCAGTTTACATCTTTGGCCAGTAGTAAAAATCATTTACATGAGAGAAGGTTTTGTCTTGTCCAAAGTGTCTAGATAACCCTCCACTGTGTTTCTCCTTGATTATGTTTTCCCTCATAGAACATTTGGGAATACACAGTTTGTTACTTTTGAACAATAAACCTCCTTGGATAAGATAATCCAACCATTGGCTTCTATTATGAACTGCTGGATTTTGTACAACTGCATAAATATCTTTGAATTATGCATCATCTTTATACATATCAACCATTTCTTCAAATCCTACAACCCCAACCTTTAATTCTTGCACAATGAAATTTACTCTGCTTAGAGCATCAACAAATTTGTTCAACTTACCACTTGTATGTTTTATCACAAAAGTGTAACTCTGAAAATACCCACCTGGCATCCTTCTGGTTCAATTTTGATTGGTTATTTATGAACTGTAATGCATAATTACTAGAATACAATACAAACTCCTATGGTAGCAAATAATGTCTCCATTTTTTAAGGCTTTCACAATAGCATAAAATTCTTTGGCATAAGAGGAATATTTCTTCTTAGCTTCATTTAGTTTCTCACTAAAGTATGCTATTGGTCTCTATTCATGACTTAAAACTGCTCCAATTGCAACTCCACTAGCATCAGTTTCAACTTGAAAAACTTTTCCAAAATCAGGCAAAGCTAAAACTGGTTTTTCTGTAATTTTCTTCTTCAACAACTTAAAATTTTGGTCTGCTTCTGTCCACTTGAATGGCTGATTAGTCTCTTTGATTGTTTCAATAATTGGTGCACAAATCTAACTAAAACTTCTAATAAATTTTCTATAAAAACTTGCAAGACCATGAAATATTCTTACCTCAAATATGTTTCATGGAATAGGTCAATTCCAAATTGCTTGGACTTTCTCTGGATCCATTTTCAAACCTTCTTTAGAAACTACAAACCCCAAATAGATTAATTCTTCTTTCATGAAACTACATTTCTTCAGATTTATCAGCAGTTTCTCTTTCTACATAGTTCTTAGAACCAACTTAAGATGCTCCAGATGTTCTTATTTTTTTCTACTGAAAACTAGAATATCATCAAGATAAACACTGACAAACTTTCTTGCATATTCCTTCAAGACTTCATTCATCAATCTCATGAATGTGTTGTGTGCATTAGTGAGTCCAAAAGGCATCACTAACCACTCATACAACCCACTGTTTGTTTTAAATGCAGTCTTCCATTCATCTCCTTCTCTAATCCTTATTTGATGGTATCCACTCTTCAGATCTATCTTAGTAAAATACTTTGACCCACTTAAACAATCCATCAAATCATCCATGTGTGGTAAAGGAAATCTATACCTGATAGTAATCTTGTTTATGGATCTGGAATCAGTACACATATATCATTCACCTCCTTTCTTTGGACTGAGTACTATTGGTACAGCACATGGACTAATACTCTCTCTAATTAATCCCTTATCCATCAGTTCTTGCACTTGTCTCCCAACTTCTGCATTTTCTTAAGGAGTTAACCTGTATGCTACTTTATTTGGAAAACTTGCTCCAGGTATTATATCAATGTAATAACTGATACTCGTGATTGGTGGTAATGAATTTGGTAGCTCATCCACAATAATATCAGTAAAATCATTCAACAGAGTTTTGATTTCTTCAAGTAAATCATCTAAGTTTGTGGAAGTCAAAATTACCTTAGGTCTCCTTATGACAGCAAAATGTATATATTCATCCTTCTTGACTTCTTGCAGCAATTCTTTCCCACTTATCAACATCACTGTTTTCAGGCACTTCTTTGTCTACTTCATTCTTCAATGGCAACAATGTATGTTTATTCCCGTCCTTCTCTAGAGTATAAGTGTTTCTTCTCCCATCATCTATAGCTTTCCGATCAAATTGCCAAGGTCTTCCCAGCAATACATGGCATACATCCATTGGCATTACATCACATCATACCACATCCTTATAAGTACCAATCTGGATTTCTAATTTGCATTTTTCTGTCACAATAAGTTGATGTCCTTTTTGCATCTAAAATACTTTGTAAGGAGTAGGGTGTACTGTTTTCACTAATCCCAACTTGTCCACCATTTCTGTAGAAACAAGGTTATCAGTGCTTCCACTGTCAATTGTCACTTTACAACATTTTCCTTTGGACTTGCATTTAGTTCTAAATAAACTCTTTCTCTAAGCTAGTTCTCCTGTCTCTTTCTTTGCTTTTAGCAATAACCTTTTCAATAACAAAGATTCTCCTACTTCAAGTGATTCTTCCTTATTTGCAATTTGAGGTTTTTCTTCCTTTGCCTCAGCTGCATTCACATTCCACTGATTTGTTTCTTTATTATGAGGACAGTCCCATGATCCATGTCCCCATTCTCCACATGTATAACACCAAATTTCTCTTCCTCGGCCTCTTCCTCTGGGTGCAAATCTTCCTCTACTAAAGTCTCCTCTCTGTGGTGGTCTACTACTTGAACCTCCTGCTTCACCCTGAGGGTGCTAAAATCTTGATCTTGTAGTTCCTCTACCTCTTGCTAAACTTTTCCCTTTGTTCCTCTGATTTTGTTTCCTCAACATCTTCTCCTCTTCTTTCAAAGCTGCTTGATAGGCATATTCAATTGTCTTCAGACTCAGCAAGTTGATTTCATCCTGTATGTCATATCTCAAGCCATTGATGTATCTGGCTACCTTTTCTATGTCATCCTCTGCATGTCCTGCTCTAATGCTCAGCTTATAAAATTATTTTGTATATTCTTTAATAGTCATCCCCTTTTGTCTCAAATTTTGTAACTATCTAAAAATATTTAACTGATAATATTTTGGCATGAATTTACCTTTCAACCTACTCACCATTTTATCCCATTGTTTGATCTTGGGCTTCCCCTTTCTTTCTCTGGATGTTTGTAGTTCATCCCACCAGATAGTTGCATGACCCTTCAATATGGTAACTGCAAATTTCACCTTCTTTTTGTCATCAACCTCTTCATAGTCGAAATACTTGTCCAATGAACTGATCCAGTCCATCAACTCTTCTACATTGAGATTCCCATCATACAAAGGTATTTCCACCTTTGGTCTTCCACTTACTTTGGCCAACATTTTGAGAACTTTGGTAGCTTCACTTTCATCCTCTTCTTCTTCCTTAAAAATTCCTCTGCAGCACTAGCATTTCCTTCATCAGGTGCTCTCCTTTGAGCAATTTCCATTGTCTCCATCCTTGTACGCAGGTTTTGAATCTCTTCCAGCAAAACTACATTTGCTACAGGCTCCCCCGACCTATGCCATATCCTCTCCTAGGTGGCGTGTTTACTATAGCAGACTTAATCCTTGAGCTCTTATACCAAATGATGTGGATGGTTACCAAAATTGATGTGGTAGTCTATAATTAGACTAATGGTTCACTTAAAACCCAATCCATTGCGCGTTAAACATATTTTGTATGTGTATTCCCTCCCGTGGGTCCCGCTTGCCAACTAGTCCGGTTGATTTCTGTTGTGTGTGGAGCATGATTGTTCAGAGGTCTTTGTTTCAGCCGATTGTATACCCCAGGAAGTTTGTACACCCCTCCATGTGGGCCGGTGCGGGGGGGACTTGTCCCCCCTACGGGCGTCCAGGGGGGTTGATCCCCCCCCGGGTGGGGGGTCCAGGGGCCAGCGATCCCCCAGCGGGGGCTCGGGGGAAGCACCCTCGAAGCTAAAAACAGATGTAAAATTGCCTTGTAAAAGTATAGTAATTTCTAGTCAATCTAGGCTGTTCATTAGGTGGATGATCTGATGGTAGAACTTATGTTTAGTTTAAGGTTTTTTGCCCTAGAAGGCAACCCCTCTCTTTGTATGAGGGTATTGTATTTGAGGCTATGTAATAGAAGAGTATTCTCTGAGTGAGAAACAGAAAGGTGAGACTGTGAGAGAAAACAGAAGATATTACAGCGGATCTGCTGTAGGTTGTGTCTCTTCATTTTGCTGGATAATAGAAAGGAAGGACTGGCTGTTCGGGGTGGACGTAGCCCAAACTGGGTGAACCACGTATATCTATGTCTCTCTTGTTTTATGTGTTTTCTATGTTTATAGTTCTGCAATATTTTATGTGTTCCATTGCTCCATAATATATAATTTTCTAACAACTGGTATCAGAGCCAAAGGTTTATTTGGCTGATAAACTCGCAGGAAAGAAGGGTTCCTTGTTCGAGTGGGAGCAATGGCGGAAGATGGTAAGTTTAGGGTCGAGAAATTTAATGGCCAAAACTTCTCGCTGTGGAAGATGCAAATGGAAGATTATCTGTAACAGAAAGATCTATACCTACCATTGAGCGGAAAAACAAATATGCCGACGGGTATGACGGATGAAGAATGGAACCTTCTCGATAGAAAGGCACTCGGAACAATACGGTTGTGCCTCACAGCATCGGTCGCCTTCAATATTTTGAAGGAAACAATGACAGAGGGTTTGATTAAGGCATTGGAGAAACTATATGAAAAACCCTTGGCCTCAAACAAGGTATTTCTTATGAAATAGTTATTTAATATGAAGATGTCGGAAGGTGGATCTGTTGCAGACCATTTAAATGATTTTAATATTGTTACAAGTTTCTGTAGGGGTAAACATTGATGATGAAGTTAGAGCTCTTTTATTCTTGTGCTCATTACCAGAAAGTTGGAATGGTTTAGTAATGGCCATTAGTAACTCTGTTTCTAGATCTAGTACTTTAAAGTTTGATGATGTTGTCGGTGCTATCCTTAGTGAGGAAATGCGACGGAAAAGCTCCGGTGAGACATCGGGTAATGCTTTGAGTGCAGATTCTAGGGGAAGAAAAATGGAAAGAGGAAAGAGCTCAGGATATCACAGTAAATCAAGGAAAGGTAGATCCAAGTCCAGATCGGGGATAGTGTGCTGGAAATGTGGAAAGAAAGGACACCTAAAGAAAGAATGTAGATCTCAGAAGGGAAAAGAAGGAGATGCATAGCAAGAAAACAATCATGAAGCAAATGTGACAAGTGAGGTGTTACAAGATGCTTTGATTCTTTCTTTCGAAAATATTATTGATTCCTAGGTGGTAGATTCAAGGGCCTCATTCCATGCCACACCTGATAAGAAATATTTTCATGACTATGTTCAAGGAGATTTTGGACAAGTCCGTTTGGGTGATGATAAACCTTGTAAAATTGTTGGAATAGGTAAGGTTCTTGTAAAAAAGTAGAATGGAAACCAATGGCTACTAAAGGAGGTAAGGCATGTTCCAGATCTAAAGAAAAATCTGATTTCAACAAGGTAGTTAGGCAGTGAAGGTTGTGTGACAACTTTCACAGATAAAGCTTGGAAGGTCACCAAAGGAGCCTTGGTAATAGCAAAAGGCGAAAAGGTTGGTACATTGTATTTATGCAATGGTATTTCTAACTCTGTTAATGCTTTAACTTCCAAAGGAGCAGATGCAGCATTATGGCATCATAGGCTCGGACACATGAGTGAAAAGGGGATGAATATTCTTCACTCAAGGAATTTGTTGTCGAGCTTGAAGAATGTTGATTTGGACTTCTGTGAGAATTGCATTTATGGAAAACAGAAGAGAGTCAGATTTCTTAGAGTTGGGAAAGAAAAGAAGAGCGAAAAATTAGAGCTTGTGCATACAGATGTATGGGGACCTGCTTAGGTATCATCTCTTGGTGGCTCTCATTATTATGTTACTTGTATTGATGATGCAACTAGAAAAACTTGGATTTACTGTATTAAGAATAAATCTGATGTATTTGATACTTTCAAGAAATGGAAAGCTTTGGTTGAGATTGAGCCAGGAAAGAAATTGAAGTGTCTCAAATCAGACAATGGAGGTGAATGTTACAGCAAAGAGTTTGATAGGTACTGTTCAGAGCATGGAATTCACAGAGAGAAGACAGTTCCAAGAACACCACAAGAAAATGGTGTGTCAAAAAGGATGAACATAACAATCATGGAGTGTGCAAGGTGCATGAGATTGCATGCAGGATTACCTTTACAGTTTTGGGCAGATGCTGTAGATACTGTTGTTTATCTAATAAACAGAGGGCCTTCAAGTTCCTTGGATGGTGGTGTTCCAGAGGAAGCATGGATAGGTAAAAAGGTAAACTACTCATTTTTAAATCTTTTTGGTTGTGAGGCCTTTATCCATATTGATAAAGAAAATAGAACAAAGCTTGAGGCAAAGTCAAAGAAATGTACCTTTATTGGATATGGTGTTAATGATTTTGGTTATCGCTTATATGATTACAAAAATCACGAAATCATTAGGAGTAGAGATGTAATATTCAATGAAAAGGTCTTGTATAAGAATCAGTTGCAGGAAAAGAAATAGGAAAAATAAAACAAGGAATACGCAGTTCTTAATGAAATCACTGAAAAAGTAAAGGTGCCTAAAAATAATAATAATCAACAACCACAACAACAGCAACCACCACAATAGCAACAGGCACCCCAAACACCTGAAAGTGGTGTTAGAAGATCTACCAGGATAAGTAGAACCCCTGAACGATAATTTCCTTCATTATATTATTTATTTTTGACTGATTCTAGTGAACCCGAATGTTATGAAGAAGCAGTGCAGGTAGAAACTAGGAAGAAGTGGGAGCAAGCCATGAAAGAAGAGATGGACTCCTTAGCACATAACCAGACTTGGGACTTAGTCAGCTTGCCTGCAGGTAAAACAGCATTGTAGAATAAATGGGTTTATAGGCTGAAGGAAGAAGATGGAGGAAAACAGAGGTACAAAGCTAGACTTGTGGTGAAGGGGTTTGCACAAAAGAAAGGTATTGATTTTGATGAAATATTTTCTCCTGTTGTTAAAATGACTTCAATCAGAACTATTTTAAGTCTAGTAGCAGCTGAAGATTTGCATCTTGAGCAGTTAGATGTAAAGACAACCTTTCTCCATGGGGATTTAGAGGACAAGATATATATGCAGCAGCCACAAGGATATGAGGCAAAAGGGAAGGAGAAACTAGTGTGCAGGTTGAAGAAGGGCTTGTATGGCTTAAAACAGGCTCCAAGGCAGTGGTATCTAAAATTTGACAAGTTTATGTCTGAACAAGGTTATACTAGATGTCACTCTGATCATTGTGTTTATCTGAAAAAGTAAAATGATGGTAGCTATATTATATTGTTATTGTATGTGGATGACATGCTTGTTGCAGGATCTAACATGCAGGAAATAAATGTGCTCAAAATAAAATTGGCAAATTCATTTTCAATGAAGGATTTGGGAGCTGCAAAACAAATCCTTGGTATGAGAATCACTAGAGACAGGAAAAATTGCAAATTAACACTGTCTCGGAATGAGTACATACAAAAGGTGTTGAAAAGATTTAATATTCACAATGCAAAACCAGTTAGTACACCTTTTGCTAGCCATTTCAAACTTAGTAAGGAAATGTGCCCAAAGACCCAAGAAGACATGGATTATATGTCTAAAGTTCCATATGCATCAGCAGTTGGAAGCTTAATGTATGCAATGGTCTGCACAAGGCCTGATATTGCACATGTAGTGGGAGTTGTAAGTAGGTACATGAACAATCCAGGAAAGGAACATTGGATGGTAGTGAAATGGATTCTTAGATATTTGAAAGGTACCACAAATCAAGCATTATGCTTTGGTGGTTCAAACATTTCTCTACAGGGATATGTTGATGCAGATATGGCAGGTGACAGAGATAATAGAAGGAGCACTACAGGATATGTATTTATTGTAGATGGAACAGTTGTCAGTTGGGTTTCAAAAATCCAAAGTGTTGTTGCACTTTCAACAACAGAAGCAGAGTATGTTGTTGCTACAGAGGCTAGTAAAGAAATGATTTGGTTACAAAGGTTTATGGGTGAATTGGGTAAGGAGCATGATATGGGCACGTTATATAGTGATAGCCAAAGTGCCATTCATATTGTAAAGAAATCAACATTTCATTCTAGGACTAAACACATACAACTCAAGTACCATTTCATACGATCAGTGTTGGAAGATGGAGAGTTGAAGCTGAAAAGATACACACTAGCCAGAATCCTGCAGATATGCTAACAAAAGTTGTAACCAGGGAGAAATTGAGAACATGCTCAGTTTCAATTGGTCTTCAAGGATGACGATGAAGATGAGAAACAACCAAGTCCAAAGAGGATTCATTGTCCAGCAAATGAAGCAGCAATGGAGTTGCTACAATTATTCTCCAAGTGGGAGATTGTTGTGTGTGGAGCATGATTGTTCAGAGGTCTTTGTTTTAGCCGGTTGTATACCCCAGGAAGTTTGTACACCCCTCCATGCGAGGGGGTGCGAGGGGGACTTGTCCCACCCATAGGGGTCTGGGGGGGTCGATCCCCCCTAGCTGGGGGGTCTGGGGGCCAATGGTCCCCCGGCGGGGGCTTGGGGGAAGCGCCCCCGAAGCTAAAAACAGATGTAAAATTGCCTTGTAAAAGTATAGTAATTTCTAGTCAATCTGGGCCGTTCATTAGGCGGATGATCTGATGGTAGAACTTATGATTAGTTTAGGGTTTTTTGCCCTAGAAGGCAACCCTTCTCTTTGTATGAGGGTATTGTATTTGAGGCTATGTAATAGAAATGTATTCTCTGAGTGAGAAATAGAGAGGTGAGACTGTGAGAGAAAACAGAAGATATTACAGCGGATCTGCTGTAGGTTGTGTCTCTTCATTTTGGTGGATAATAGAAAGGAAGGACTGGCTGTTCGGGGTGGACGTAGCCCAAATTGGGTGAACCACGTATATCTGTGTCTCTCTTGTTTTATGCATTTTCTGTGTTTATATTTCTGCAATATTTTATGTGTTCCATTGCTCCGTAATATATAATTTTCTAACAATTGCCACCATCGATCTGTCACGTTCAATCCAACAGTTATCGCGCAATCTCATGCGATTACTTGCACGATTGATATCAGGTCGAAAGCATGCGAGATAAGTGGTTTCTTCGTGCTACATGTCAACACATTAGGTTAATCGCATGATTTGGAAAAATACCATTTACCATTTATTTTCCACAGGATATACCACTTACTGGTTTCTGAATACTACCCACGTGCTTAATACAAAACCTTTAAGAGATATACTTAATAATATTAAACGCCTAATCTCAATATTAACCCGTAATGTTATTTGGCTGTAATTATCAATGAAACACATAAATGGAAAATAATACCCAATTAGGGTCCAAAATGCTTATACACAGATTCAAGAGAATTTCACACCAGGAATAATATGCAGTGCTACACTTAATCAATTTATTCAATAAAATAGAAATTACAGAGTCTTGGCCCTCTCGCTCAATTACAACATTTGTCTAACCTCTGTTTCACTCTCAAACCCTATCTCTCTCTCTCTCAATCTCTCGCTTACTCACTCTCCTATTCCATCCGATCTCTATCATTACATTTTTTCCTTTCTTTTATGGATCAAATCCTATCCTAACAACATTGACAACTCAATCTCTATTTTTATCAGCTCAACTATTAAATCCCTATTCTCAAGCTCTGATACACACCTATCCTAACACTTATCTCATGTTCTAAAAATAATACAATTATTTAATTGTTACAATAATTGAAGTAAAGATCAATTCAAGAGATCCAACCCTCTCTCCTAAGAATTGATTTTGACCACTCAGGTCAATGAAATTCATCTCATGTTAGCAACAACATGTGAACATACAATCACATTGCTAGCTAAGTTTGAATGCTCCTGCATTAGGGAGTATGAATTACCTCTCAACATGCAAGCTCAGAAGCAGCCTCAGCAAGTTGTGGAGAAGCCACAATTGGAGAAGCAAAGAAGAGACTGAGTGGAGACATCCACTCAAGTAGAGGCCTCTAGTAGGGGGGAATTTTTAGCCAAGTGGGCAGAGGGAGAACATGTAGCCATACCTCCAAGTGAGAGGTGGGGCGATGTGAAGAAATAGTCCCAAGAGTGCATAAATTTGGGAAGGATCCAAAGAGCTGTTTTTTGTCTCATGGATCATTGCCTTGCTACGGGGGCCCACAATATTCAGTAGAAGGAGGATCAGTGTCAGTTAGATACTAAGGAGTGCAAAGCAGTGTTGACAACAGAGCAGGAGGCTCAGTAGAAAAGTCAGCAACAACACATTTTTCTCAGGGGATAGTTGTAGACACATTTGATTCAATTTATTTTCTTTGGATGCTTCTTTTGGGTTGCAGGTGTTGCAGTATCAAGAGTAACAGTGACAAGTGCTGAATGCAAAACATTCCAAAGTTACCGGATCATGATAGAGTTGAATTCCTTTCTTGTTGAGAGGGAGTGTTGAAAATAGAAACAAAAAATGTTAAAAATAACATCAAGAAAAATCCTAATTTAATTTTTCCTTGAATTAAATTAGGAATTAAATTGTAATTCCACATCTCATGACAACTTGTAATAGTTAACTAAGTTAATTTTATGTATATGGCTTAGTTAATTCAAGTTGAGAGTCTAACTAGAGTCATGTAGAGTGTCTCCTAGTTTTTAGGAGCCCTGGTTGAGTTTATTTTGAGTTATAATTATTTAATTCATTCTAATTGAGTTAAATTTAGTTAAACTAGTTCCAACTGATGGAGGAATTAGTGGGAGATCCAGTAGTGGGGTATAACCTTCAGTAGTGGGGTGTAACCAGTAGTGATCAACCACTAAACTGAAGATTCACTGATAATTAACTCATGCATATCAGATCAGAGAAAGACCTGGTTGAGATTGGATTTCAAGGACAATGTAATATCAGTTGTATAATCATCCAAATCGTACAATTGGTGCATGCAATCAGAGGAAAGCCTATGCGGATTGCGAAATTCATATTTGTATAATCTCATAATTAAATATGGGCTAATTCCCAAGGAAATTGTGTAAGGAAATAGGAGCTTGGCGGACAACATAATTGGCTAAGTATTGTTTTGAGAAAAGCATTGTAATCTTCTCATATTTTCTTACTAATGCAATATATAGATAGCAGGGGTTTTTAGTTGTGGCTTTCCCCAAAATTATTTTGTTATGTGTGATTGAATTCTCTTTTATGCTTCATGATTTCATTGATCATTTATTGTTTTGTTGATGAGTAGAGTAGATTTAATTCAATTGTTTTAGTATATTACAATATGTAGTTTGATTCTACAAGGAATTTCTACATTGTGGCCAATGAGTATGTATAGAGGAAATGGTGGTATCAATTGATTTGGAAATGGAAAGCTCCTATAAATATTATGGTGTTTTTATGTTAAGTTGTCATACTAACTATGGTTACCACTGTTAGTGTCAGTCTTTCCAGCCTTCCTCCAGTGATCAAATATGCTCTTACAAAGTGGTCTCAGAGTGTCAAGGTCAAATTTTGTCATTTCGAAGAGTCTTCAAGCAAAATTTGGTCACTAGGCATTAGGTCTAGGGTTTGCTTTCACTCCTTCTAAAGTTGTCCAAATGTCGGTCCATGTCATCATTCTGTTGAGTTTATCATCATTCATAGGGTTTTCATTATCATGTCAGTGTCTAATGAGTCATTTTACACCTTGTTCATGCTTCAGTTGCGCCTTGGTAAGGTCCATTTCCCTCTCCTAGGGTTTTGGAGGTAAATTCTCTTGGAGGGTCAAAACCTTGTATCCAGATGTTCATTTACCTTTCCCTATCCTTCATGTACCTTATTAAACACTTCCCATCACTCAAATTCCCCAAATTCCTCATTTTTTCACAAACCCTAGTTTCTTGCTACAACCTGGCAATTTTCTAGGTTGGGCCTGTGTTTTGCCCTTTTGGACCCCTTCCCCTCACTCAATCTCTGAGATTCCACTTTCCCCTACTTCCTAACATCCCTCCCTACTCCCCAAAATTTCCTCAAGAATTTAGAAACCCCCTATCCCCTTCATTTCGCTTCATTTCGACAAAATCTCTTGTTCCACACATCGGGGTAGGTTTTACTCAAATGATGTTTCTGATCAATAAAAGATGAATTTGTGAAAACGGCGAGACTTTTTTGTCCAAAAAATGCCAAGGAAGAAAAACCTCCTTCACTTTTTACACAGGTGTCATGGTTTTAGAGAAATGTCAAAGCTACCGTTGCCTCAGGAGAACCGAATGCACCTCTGAAGTGACCTTGGGAAAATCAAGTTTTCTCCTAGCTTGGTTGGCCAAATTAATTTCTTGATGCATCAAATGATAACTAGACACAAATAGCTTTCCAATGAGGTATCATGAGCTCAATTGGGAGTTGAGGAAGGCATTCAAAAGTTGACTGCAACAGCACTCTACCTTGAGGCACCCTCATTTGGCACATTTCGACCAGTCTTGGGAGATTTTATTTTTGACAGGGAAAATGAACTCCAAATTGAAAAATTCCAGTTTTGTTGGAAATTAGACTCAAATAAATTTCCAACGAGCTATCCTGCACCCAATTTGGACACCGGGAAGGCCTCCAAAAAGCATCTGAAAATCGCGCTACGCGTAGGGCTCAGGGGCGCTACGCGTCAAGGTTTTGGCTCAACGTGTAGCGCGCCGCGCACTACCCTTAAGTTGGGGAGGTCCATTTCAAAAAAACTCATCATTTTTGGATTTTTCATGACAAAATACACTTGCTCAGCCACTTCCAAGAAGTTTCATGGAGATTTGAGCCCCCAAAAGGTCAAAAAACAAGCAAAAAATGACCTTCTACCACTTTTTGGACACACAGGAAGCAGTCTTGGGAGATTGCAATTTTGGAGGGGAAAATGGCCACCAAATTGAGAAATTCCACTTGGTCTTCAGAGTAGACATCCAGAAATTTCCAACAAGCCCACTTGTGCCTCATTTGGATGCCGGGAAGTGCCTCAAAAGTGGCCTGAAAGGCGCGCTACGCATTGGGAAAATTTGCCAGTTTTGCACCTTCAGCTCAGGAATTCGCCCAGCTTTGACCAGTTTTGACTTGTGATGGGATTTTTCACCCTCTTTGATGTAATTAATGTATTTTCATGTTGACATGACACTTATTTACCTATTCTAGAAGATTCATTCATAAAATAACAAACATTTAATGAATGGATTGGTTTCCTAGCTTATAGAGGCAAGTTGTTTTGACTGCCTAGATTGTAGTGCTTTGTTTAGAATTGGTTGAAACAACTCCTAGGATGATGAGCTCGACCCCTAGAGGAAAGGAAATGTGTTAGCTTGCCTATATTATGTATCTTCTTAGTCATTTTCATGGTTGGAGAGGTTGAACTCTTGAGGGATAAGCTTAGACTGTTTTACTCTTTGTATCTCTGCAATTTTGGCAAAGGAAAGACCAGGGTTTTGCAACACTATTTGGGATTCCTTTGGTGTTTGGTGTTGATGGTGTGCTTCTCTCATGTACTTGTAAGTTTTTTATGTGTATCATTTTCCTACTCCTCTTTTCTGCACATTAAGTAAATGAAGTGTTAAGGTAGAATTCATGGTTTCTATGCTCTGCCTTCAAGTTTGCTTAATATCTATGTTTTCATCTCTCTAAGGAGAACTCTCGAAGGTTTCTTGCTCTCTTTAGCTCCTCACCGGTCATTTCTATCCATTCACTTAATTCAAAGGCATCAAGGCAATCTCCTACCTTGCCCCAAAAAGACCTCTGCAAAATCTGTGTCTCATCCTCGCACCCAAAATTGCTGTGCTCAGTTTTCCAACAAAACGCTAAAAATTTAAAATCAAACTTTCCCTATCAGTTTACTAGCCTAAAATCAGTGTTCTTTATTGGTCATCTCCGCCCTTTGAATACCTTTTTGCCGAGATAGACCCGGAGAGAGCCCTCTCGTGTCCCCGTAGGGCTAGCTACGAGGCTAAGTGGTTTGATGTTGCCTTGGATTTTGTCTTTTTCAGCCTGAGGCCAAATTCAAGCGCTAACAACCACTACAATGGGAATGGGAAAGGAAGACTCATGAGGAGAAAAGGTAATAGTGGGAAAGTTTCACCTCACACCCCACTTCAACAACCTCCACTTTAATTGGTGTCGCGTTTATATAAATTTTACAACATAATCATAAAACTAAAAATAAAAAGAAACCAAAATTGCTAATGTATTATAATGAATCTTACATAGTAAAATTTTATGTTTTTCACTTATAAAGAATTATCCACTTTGATTGATTCAATGACACTTTTCACTTATAAAATAATTATCCACTTTGATTGATTCAGTGACACTCATCCATGACTTGAGTTCACTACATTTAAACTAGGTTCATTTTAAATAAATATACATGAAAATATAATATTCAACTATCTAAAATCCATAATAAAATAGATACTTAAAATTTGTATGTAAAAATAAGAAATACTTACTCCCTTTCTATATGGCGCTATCATATTGATCTGATATTCACCCTATGAGTGACATCAACTAAAGATTTATTGAATAAAGGTATTACAAACTCATGTGTTGGTGTGTGTTCTGTGTTATTGAAGCAACGGATCAATTATATTTCCAATAAAAAAACAATTAAATGGAGAGACAACAGAGAAACACAGTAAGAAAATACAAGAACACAAGAATTTAATAAGGAGTTCACCCTATTCTAGAGGGCTACATCTCCGGTCCAGCTCTTAGTGGTGGCCTTATTTTATTGTGTCTTTAAGAAGAGAATTACAATGCAGGAGCTCAATATGAGTCACCTAAAACAAATTTGCTTGGCAGGGTGGTTCCTACATTCCCCAAGCCACTTGAGTACATAGACTTCCTCGTCCTACTAGCTCTGTGACCTTCTGGTCTATAGTGGAGAGCCCAATGTGGTGCTCAGCCCGGACAGATCGTCTCTGGGATGGCTCAGATCTCTCAAGCTTCTGGTGCTTGACGCTACCTCTAGTCAGCTCGGCCCTTTGTCCTCCTTCTAATTTTGCTTCACCATCTTCCTTCTCTATGTTTCGTCCTCCTCTTGAGATTTTGGTCTCTCTGTCTTCCTCTCGGACTCACTGTGTATTCTATCTCTGTTCATGGATTTTAGGCCATTCGTTCCCATGTATGTTCAGTTCCTCTTTCGCCTCTGTCTATTTTCCTTTTGCAACTATGCTTGGAGTTCCTTGTTTAGCGTCATCATCAGTGCTTAGGGAGTGGCCACATGTCCTCCTGTAAACAGTGCTAGCCTGCCTCGTCAATTGAATTCTTTAGTTACGTCGTGGATGAAGTCTTTCTCCACCATGGCAGTCAAAACAAACTCCAAATCCTTACAAATTGCGGCTTATCCCCTCATCGATTCCACTTCCTTCATCAGGCGCAATCTCAACCATCTGATCTAGGGATTCCAAATCCGACGCCATAAACACGTTTCACGCGGTTGACTTTCTCGACCATTAGCACGCGATCAACGGTAGTTTTCTCTCACCTCCACTTGCCACGCGTCGATCGTTGAGTGGGATCGCTCCACTTCCATCCAAAACCACTTACCGTTTGAGGGCACCCCGATCAATACCGCCGATTTCCAAAGCATGAGTCCCATCTTTGTCCTTTTAGTGCTTTTCACTTTTTTCCCGTAGTTCTCCAGCTTCCCACGTGATTGAGTGCTCGGGGCTTCTCCATTTCAGCCCTTTTCACCTAGCGATGCACGATTATGCTAATCGTGCATCAAATTCCACCTCTGTTTCCTGATCTGGGGTTCTCAGGGGGCTAATTCGGCCTCCCGCGCAGTCTCCATGGGCCTCGGTTAGCGTGCTTTGATCGAGGTCCTTGTTGCTCCACGCTGGCTGCCATTGCCACTGGTTCAGGGTGTTTTTTATCGATGTTTTGGAATTCTTTAGAGATTTTTCTCGACCTAATACATTCATGGTTCTTTGACAGTTCTTTATGGATCCAATTCGAATCATGGCCTTCCCACTGAAAAAGCTTTTGGACCACCAAAAGTTGGTTTTCAAGCATCGACTAAGTGAGGGTATTGTTCTCTCACTTGTCCAATCTCAATCCACTTTGCACTGCTTGGCTTTGAACCTCTAAGCCCAATTCTGAGGTACTCCACATCTCCCTTGCACATTGTCCTTACCTTCCTATCCAACACTGTGTCTTCCTGCAATTCATTAAGGTATTCAAGTAGCAGGTCATCAATAGAAGGCAATTGACTTTGCTCTTTATGGTCCTCATTCATTGAAGGTTCAAACAATTTCAAGCAATCTGCATTTACGACTGAGTAGATGTGCATGTAAGCTGGTAGATCAAGGCGAAAAGCATTTCCACCAATCTTCTCAAGTATCCTAAAGGGTCCATACCTAATAGACTTTAGCTTTTTACCTTCACTTTGCATCCTATCCTTGCTGATATACAACCAGACTTGGTCTCCAATTTGAAAACTATGCTCCATATGATGCTTGGCTCCTTTCCAGTTGTTCCTGTACTGCCTAGTGGATCTCCTGGATCTGTTCAATGAACTTTGTTTCCCTGTCCACATCACTGTGTCTATCAACCATGGTATCTTTACCAAAGACAAAATCTAAAGGAGACCTTGGTGTGAAACCAAAACAAGTCTCAAAAGGAGATCTCTGTGTAGAAGAGTGTTTTGCTCTATTGTAACCATGCTGCACATAACACAATTGTTCATCCCAAAGCTTAGGATGTTTGATGCAATATCCTCTCAATAACTAGATCATTGTCCTGTTAACTACTTGTGTCTGGCCATCTGTTTGTGGATGAAAAGCTATGCTCTTCTTCAATTTGGTGTCCATCAGTTCCCACAGACTCGACCAAAACTTCCCCACAAATTGGGTGTATCGATCAGATACAATGGAAGTGGGTAATCCAAAATGAACCCATACATGTTCAAAGAACAATTTTGCAGTCTGTTCAGCTGTAATCTGTTTATTACAAGGTATCAAAATACACATTTTGCTGAACCTATCCACAACAACATATAGATAATTGTGACCATTCCTAGATTTAGGTAGTCCTCCAAGAAAGTCCATGGAAATACTTTCCCAAGGGTGAGAAGGAACTGGAAATGGAGTGTACAAGCCTAGTTTTCTGTTACTGGGCTTGATTTTAGCACACATAGCACACCCTCTTACATATCTAGAAATTGTCTCATTCATTTTCGGCCAATAGTAGACCCTTTGCAGCTGCGCAATTGTTTTTCTTACCCCAAAGTGACCTGATATCAGAGAAGTGTGTGCTTCCCTAATTATCTTTATCCTCTCACTTTGTGGAATGCAGAGTTTCCCACAATGGTATAAGAGTCGGTCCTTCACATGATAGTCCAATTCTTCTACTCTTTTGCCTTGAATCAAAGTTGCAAATAGATCTTTAAAGTCCATATCCTAGGTATATTGTTCTATGTAGCTTTCATGTAGTATAGAATTATGCTTAAGTATGGTAGATGCATTTATAATGGGTCTAGATAACATGTCTGCAACCTTGTTATGTATGCCCTTTTATATCTGATGAATAAATGAAACTATTGTAGAAAACCTATCCATTTGTAATGTCTTGATTGCTACAACTTAGTTTGGGAGTGAAAATATTGAAGTGGTTGATGATTAGTATGTATTACTTTCTCTTTGCCCATTAAGTAATGTTTCCACTATTTCACACTCTGAACTAATGCATACAATTCTTTATCATATGTAGGATAGTTAACTACTGCAGGATTAAAAGTCTCAGAATGATAACATATGGGTTTACCGTGTTGTGCCAATGCTGCTCCCATGGCATAGTCACTGGCATCAGTTTGGATCTCAAATGGCCTTTGTAGATCTGGCAGTGCTAGTATAGGTGTTGTACTAATCGTTTCTTTCAAGGTGTCGAAGGCTTTCTGGTGTTTGCCTCCCCACTGAAACACCTTATTCAATCCTGTTAAAGCATGTAAGGGAGTTGCAATCAAGGAGAAGTTAGAAATGAACTTCCTCCAATATTGTGTTGCTCCTAAGAAGCTTCTCACTTCTATAGCAGACTTGGGTTTAGGCCAGTTCACAATGATTGCCACTTTAGAGGGATCTATTTCAATTCACCTCCCCATACTATATGACCCAAGTAGTTTAGATATGTTTTGCCAAATTCACATTTTGAGAGTTTTACATAAAGTTTTTCTCTTTTCAAAACATCTAATGTCTACTTAACATGCTTTAAATGTTCTTCCCACGTTTTACTAAAAATTAGAATGTCATCCAGATACACAATAACAAAATCATCAAGAAAAGGTCTGAGTACGTCATTCATTAATCTCATGAAAGTAGCAGGAGCATTGGTCAAGCCAAAAGGCATAACCAGCCACTCATACAATCCCTGATTTGTTTTGAAAGGAGTCTTCCATGCATCTTTCTCTACAACTCTGACTTGATGGTATCCACTGTGCAAATCTAGCTTGGTGAAATAAACAGCTTCCTTTAATTGATCTAAAAGATCATCTATGTGAGGAAGGGCATAACAATTTTTAATTGTTATCTTATTCAGTGCTCAGTAATCAATGCACATTCTCCACGAGCCATCTTTCTTTCTCACCAAAACGATTGGTGACCCACATGGTGATGTGCTAGGCCTGATGAACCCTTTCTCGAGCAACTCCTGCACCTACTTCTTGATTTCAGTATTGTTTAAAGTAGACAACCTTTTATACATGTGGCTGCTATAGTTGTTTCATCTCCTGAGTCTGATCCAAAATCTTTCTGAATAGCTGCAGCAGTCTTCTTCTTCTTGCCCTCGGACTTCTTAGGTCTCAGCTCTGGATGCAAAATCCAACAATTCTCATCATCATGCCCATCCTTTTTACAGTGAGTGCATGAAGCTTTGCTTTTCTATGCAGTGTTAGCCTTCCTTGCTTTCCACTTCTGCTTTCTTTTCTCCTTGCTCTTGCTTACAGTGGGTTGGGATGGTCCCCCAGCTTCTGAATTTCCATTCTTTCCTCTAGCTTCTAGATGAGTAGCTTGTAAAAATACCTCATCTATACTAGTGGTATTAAACATGAGGATGGTATGCCTCATGTAGCTGTGTAGACCACCAATGTACTTCAAAAGAGTCTCTGGTGAGTCTAATGAGATACCCAACATCAAAGCTCTCTTTCTAAATTATTGAGTATACCCTTGCACACTTTGCCCTTTCAAGTGTCAAATAGTTTGCCAACTCATCATGGCTTGTTGCAGGTACGCCAATGGATAGAACTGCTTTTTGATTGCAGCAACAAATTCACTCCAAACAGAGATGGTCTTACCATGTCTTTTCATATCAGCTTGGGTTCTACCTTCCCACCAAACCAAGGCAGTGCCTCCTAGGCGTAGGTTTGCTAGTTGAATCTTACTCTTGTCTGAGCCTATTTTCTGTACCCTGCAATACACATCAATTTGTCTAATCCAATTGTCAAACTTTTCAGCATTTAGCTATCCATCATATATGGGCAAATCAAATTTAACATCTAACTTGATCAAAGATGCTTTCTTATTATGCACAGGGCTATTAGGAGGTGTGAGAAAGCTTTCCTCTTTCCCTTTTCCTTTGGAGTGGTCATGGAAGTGAGACTCATCTTCTTCTTTATCTTGTTTAGAACCTGATGAATCTTCAACCTTATGCTTTCTAAAGTCCTTGTACATTTCTTCTACCATAGACTTTATAGCTAGGAAACTTTCTATGAATTGAGGGTCTGGCCCCACAGAACCTTCCTCTGACATTGTCTTCCAAGGATAGACTCTCCCAATTTCAGGATTAGTTTCCACCAACTCTCCTTCTCCTAATTTGAGCTTTGATCTAGTGAGCATTCACAGCTAAACCAACACAAGCTTGTCTAACCTTACAGCTTAGATCTCTGATACCACTTGATCTGATATTCACCCTATCAGTGACATCAGTTAAAGATTTATTGAACAAAGGTATTACAGACTAATGTGTTGGTGTGTATTCTGTGTTATTGAAGCAATGGATCGATCAGATTGCCAATACACAAACAATTAAATGGAGAGACAGCAGAGAAACATAGTAAGAAAATACAAGAACACAAGAATTTAATAAGGAGTTCACCCTATTCTCCAGGGCTACATCTCCGGTCCAGCTCTCAGTGGTGGCCTTATTTGATTGTGTCTTTAAGAAGAGAATTACAATGTAGGAGATCAATATGAGTCACCTGAAATAGATTTGCTTGGCAGGGTGGTTCCTGGATTCCCCAAGCCACTTGAGTACACAGACTTCTTCTTCCTACCAGCTCTATGACCTTCTGGTCTATAGTGGAGAGCCCAATGTGGTGCTTAGCCCAGACAGATCCTCTCTAGAATGGCTTGGATCTCTCAAGCCTCTGATTCTCGATGCTGCCTCTGGTCAGCTCGGCCCTCTGTCCTCCTTCTGCTTTTGCTTCACTGTCTTCTTTATCTTTGTTCCGTCCTCCTCTCGGGATTCTAGTCTCTCTGTCTTCCTCTCGGACTCACTGTGTATTCTATCTCTATTCATGGCTTTTAGGCCATTCGTTCCCATGTCTGTTTAGTTCCTCTTCTGCCTCTGTTGATTTGCCTTCTGCAGCTATGCTTGGAGTTCCCTGTTCAGCGTCATCATCAGTGCTGAGGGAGTGGCCACATGTCCTCCTGTAACCTGTGCCATCCTGCCTCATTGGTTGAATTCTTCAGTTACGTCATGGATGAATTCTTTCTCTGCCGTGGTAGTCAAAACAGACTCCAAATCCTTACAAATTGCGACTTATCCCCTCATCGATTCCGCTTCCTCCATCGGGCGCAATCTCAACTGTTCGATCTGCGGGCTTCCAAATCTGATGCCATACGCACATTTCGTGTGGTTGACTTTCTCGACCGTTAGCGCACAATCAATGGTGGTTTTCTCTCACCTCCGCTTGCCACGCGTCGATCGTTGAGTGGGATTGCTCCACTTCCATCCAAAACCACTTACCGTTTGAGAGCGCCCCGATCAATACTGTCAGTTTCCAGAGCGTGGGTCCCACCTTTGTCCTTTTAGCGCTTTTTGCTTTTTGCCCACGGTTCTCTGGTTTCCCATGCGACTGAGTGCTTGGGGATTCTCCATTTTAGCCCTTTTCATCCAAAGATGTGCGATTACGCTAATTTTGCATCAAATTCCACCTCTGTTTCCCAATCCGGGGCTCTCAGGGGCTAATTCGCCCTCCCGCGCAGTCTCCATGGGCCTCGGTCAGCGCACTTTGACCGAGGTCCTCGTCACTCCACACTGGCTGCCATTGCCACTGGTTCAGGGTGTTTTTGATTGTTGTTTTGGAATTCTTTAGAGATTTGTCCCGACCTGATACAGTCATGGTTCTTTGACAGTTCTTTATGGATCCAGTTTGGATCACATATTCTTAAAGGTTGCATTTTTATCTTTTCCCATTAAGAGGCTTAATTGTGTATTCTTTTTTTTTTGTAAATAATAGTACTCTATATATCATTCCAAAAATTGGATATTACAAAAGTAGCTTGACATGAATGCCATATGAACTCAAAAAACTAAAAAAAAAACCCTAGTTAACAGTAAAAATCACCCCCAAGAAGAGAGAAACACTCCAACACTAGAGCAGAACATCATTAGAAATTTTTGGTGTCCCAAATTTATTACCAAAGAAAAGAAAACACCATCTCAAAATTGGGAGATACATAATAGTCCTTGACCAAACAAAATCACTAAAATAGAAAGATGTGTAAGTGATAACCCAAGTCCCATAAGACAGTTAGGCCTCCAAAACTGCGTCAACAAAAGGGAAATTAGTAAGTTGAAGAGAGCCACAACCATATAAATGAAATGATCCATTGGAATCATATGCTAGAAGCACCAACCCAAGAACAAACTCGACATTCCCCAGAATAGGTAGGTTAGAATAATGCTCAGTGGCTCAAGGAAACTGTAACAAAACAAAACCGAATCAAAATCAAGCCCATCCTAGTAGCATTGTTATATGAAAAGGAAGACATGAAGCCCTCGAGCCAATAAAAAGGGAACCAAATGTACATTTAAGAAATAAAACTTGTTTTTTCTACAGTTTCCGAGGCATATATATTCTCCATCTGGAACCAAAGGAAAAGGTAGTAGCATCACTAACAACATCAGCATATCGAGCACAGTCTAAATATATGTGGAGCCTTTCATTATGAGTCTTTAGGCACTTATATACTATCAGATTGATGTTATAAACGGTATCACCTAAAGGCCAACCTAGGTGTGTTGTGACTATCTATGATGACTCAATTAATCGTGGGTCATCCTAGTAAGGGATGGAAATGTTGAAAGCCCTTAGCCATACCATATAGACAGTTGAAAGAAACAAATCTCAAGTTAGACATGTTGAGGGTTACAGTTATGACTGATGGAACACACCTTCATCTCCCTTAAAGAACCAAATGATAAAAACATCAGTGGTGGGTTTTGAAGTACATCATATACATTTTTAAGGTGGGTCTACATTTTAAATTCTATTGAATTTGAATTAGTGTTTCATTCATTTTTAATTGGGAATTTGTGGCTCAACAGAGAGTAGAAACAAGAGAGAAAAGCAAAAGCAAAGAGGCAATGGCACTAATTCTGGTCCAACCCAAAAAATAACAACAATAAGCAGTTGTTAATGGTAGTGACAATGAAGCATTTGTTAATGTCTAACCCCAAGAACACACAATTGTTTATGGCAGTGATAATCAAGAATGAGAAGGAATGAGAAAGTTACCATATTTTCACAACTGGGCTGCAAATGTAACTATGGAGTCAGGTTAATGTTGTGGGGTCTATTTTACAGCAAGACGAGGTGCCTAACAGAATACCTTTAGCACCCAACACTTGCAAATCAACAAAAAAATAGACCTGTCACAACTCAACAAAAACAACCAATGACTCAAACAAAATGAAAAACAAAATATCTAACTCAACAATAACAAATTCACAATAGGGCCGCAACAAAAATTCAAAAGAACTGTATTTTGTGGGGTTGAGTTGATGTTGTGGGGTTTGGTTGATGAAAGGATGAGGCATCCGATAGAATTCGCCCAACACTCGACACCTACAAATCAACAAAAAAATATCAGACCTGTCACAACTCAACAAAAACAATTAACAACTCAAAAACAAAATGAAAAGTGAAATACCTAACTCAACAATAACAAATCCCCAACAAGGCCACAACAACAATTTGAAATAGATATAACTCATAACATGGTCACGACAACAATTTGAAATAATTGTATACAGTGTGAAAAAATTGACAGGGCCTCACGTCCCACATATATATAAACACGTTTTAAACTGAAAATATTTTTCGGCCAAAAAAGTTGTTCAGACAAACAATTTTTTTTGGCAAAAAAAAACTTTTTCAATCGAAAACACAACTGGTCGGATTCCCCCCCCCCCCGGACCAAAAATCTGTTGCGCAATATTCGAGGCAACTGTTAACTTAAACATCCAAACTTTTGGCCAAAAGTTAGATTTTTCTGTTCGGCCGATATATATATATATATATATATATATATATATATATATATATATATATATATATATAGTTCGGCCGAAAAATGTAATTATGTCAACCGAAAAAATTAAATAGTTTGGCCGAAAATGTGTGATCACGAATTTTTCGCAAGAAATTCTCACAAAACTGTAACCTCGCTTCACATTTTCACCCATTATGGAACTTCATTCGCACAGATGAAATTAATCTTATACTACTTTTGCATTTAAGATTTTTGCAAATATAGCTAATAAGGTCAGTGATTGACGTCTCTGTAATGTCTTGCATTTGTTTCTTTGGTTAGTGTTTTCCTATGCAGAAATATAGGCCACCCACATGCATATTGAAAGTACAATGTGTATAATCTATTAATAATAAAATAAACATTTTTCTTACGCCATAGTCCTAACCAAGCTTTCAAGTTTCACTGTGTAGACCTCCATGCCCCACACAATCTACTATTATTAAATTGCATGTGCACTAACTCCAAAAGAGTAGAAAACACATTACAATTAAAACATGCCTCTGAACTTTCGTCATTCTGTGTAAATTCCGCAAATTCTTTATTCCACACATGAAAACTATATTTTTTTATTGAGTATTTCAATAAACCTTGTGCGGAGCTTTGCTTGAGCAGAACTTTCACTTTGCAAGTAGCTTCGCACACTGCTTATTCGCACAAGAAATACTTTGTAAACTGCTTATTCCTCTTGAGAAAACTTAATAATTATGACAAAGGTACTTAACTTTTGTTTTTAAACTCCAAACTGAGTGATTTCACTCACATTGTCGACAAGGTTTCATTGTGAATCCAATTCAATATACACAAAAAAAATTGTTATCACTTGGTAGTGTTGTCAAACTTGGAATTATTTCAAAGCATTAAAATATTAAATCTAAAATCACGATTTTCAAAGCATTCAAATATTAATATTAATTATATTTTCAAAATTAACACAAATGTAAAGTTTTGAATCTTTCGTTATGATTTCAAAAGCATTAAAATATTAATATTAACGTATAAATTATTACTAATTATCTTAATCGATAGAACGGGAAGGTCCATTCAAATTTGAAATAAAAACACATCTAATGTTGATGCTTATTAATAGTCTAATGTCGATATTTGTTTACTAATAGTCTAATGTTAATACGAGTCTACTGCAGAGTGTAGAAGTAGAGTCAAAAGTTTTATTGTACAAAGAATTTATGTGACTTTTCTTGCCTCCACATATGGTTTTTATGTGAAATTGTAGAAGGATAAATTATGCAATGGGACAACCCTCAGTCATAGGCACAAATGTTAGTGAACACCTCTAGCAAACTGAGTGTGGTTTCTGCACTCCAGCAAAATAAACTTCTTTTACTTTTTTTTTGCTTAAGCAAGAGTAGTTCCTTCTATTTCATTAAACCAAAAATAAATTTACAGAATGTACAATAAGCCTGACCTCTGAATGGACTCAGGAAAACCAAGGGTGTGCTGCCAAAGTGAAGCCCCACCCCTCTACAACAAACAAAATTAATCACTTAAATCAAACCTTAGGTCGAACAATAAAAAACAAAAGCCTAATCAAAGGCTTCACAAACCACCCACGTCTTTAACCCGACTAGCTTGACAAGACCCTTGGCCCCACAAAAAGTACTTGCAAATATGACCGTTAGATCAACCAACGAAAACGGATGGCACGATGAAATATCACACCATATAAGATGTGAGAAACTTAACGCATGATGGAGGGTGGTTTCATCACCTCTCCCTAGCCACGTGGTGGGAGCCTAGTGCAATCACTCCCAAAAAAGGTAAACCACTTACCATACAAAAGTTGCGCAATCACCCGTACACCACTTGTGCCTGGTTTTCCGACCAGAGAGAGGAATGAAGGGGAGCCGCCTTCGCCGGGAAACTAGAACCCTGTATATGCAACAAAGACCGTCGTTGACTGTGGATAGAACCCTGTAGAACAATCTGAAGGGAAAAGGATCTAGTTACTTTCCACCAGGGTGTTAAAGGACTACTTTGAGGATGTCCGTCTACCAGGTACCATCCCGAGAACTGAGATCTAACCTGTTTAGACATCATTATACCGTATCTTTCCTTCTGGCCCACTATTTAAAAGTTTCTCTATCTTCTGCCACTTGTTCTTGGTAAAGATCTTTTACTCTACCCTGAGTCGTCTCCTACTAGTTCATTTCAAATCTGCTCTATGAATTAATCACTCCTTGGTTGGATAGAGTGTCCACTAGTTTGTTGGCTTCACGTCTAACATGTCTGAAACTAATAGTTCTTAGACTCAGGAGATGCTTTTGTATTCTTTGATACACTTATATTAGGCTCCATTGTTTTGAGACCTTCTTCAGCGTTGCTCCACAACTAAGTCTTCTAACAGCTTTTATTGAGGTCTCTGAGTTTGCCTCTATGATGACATTTGAGCTCTGACTTAGATTCAGTAGTTCTAGGCATTGTTCTAAGGCTATTAATTCGGCCATGTTATTTGTGGCTTTATGTAAGTGGAAATGGAAAATGAAGCTTATACTTCCATCTTCATCTCTTAACACCCCCCCCCCGTATCCGGCTATTCCAGGGTTGCCTTTTGAAGCACCATCAATATTGCATTTCAGGTATCCTTTCAAAGGAGGTTGCCAGATATCCTTTTCCTTTCCCAAATTTCCTTCTCTTCTACTGAGTCCATTGGTACTGATCTCTTACATTCTCAGTTGCCTGAGAGTTCTCATCTCCCTTTATGTGGGAGGGTTTTTGGGATAATTGTGAACAGTGGTACTAACTGTCTCCCTAATCTGCTTCAAGATCAAATCCATCAGGCGAAGAGGGCTAGTTTTTTCATTCTTGAAAATTATTTTATTCCATTCTTTCCAAACATTCCAGATGATGAAGCTTGGCGTAAAGGCCCAGGCCAAATTGAGAATCTCATTCTCCAAAAAGTTCCTTCTCCACTTGTTCAGGGTATTGGTGATGCTTCCTTTATCTCTGTCTGTCTGTTGAAAAATGGTGGCAAAAGAATCCCACAACCAGGTGGTAAAGGTGCAACTGTTAAGAATATGCTCCATTGTTTCCTCTTGAGCTTCACATAGCTGACATCTAGAAGGCCCAATAACTCCTCTTTTCTTGATGTTGTCCCAAGTTAAGATTTTTTTGTGGTGAACTAACCACATGAATAGCTTGATCTTCATCCACCCTTGGTGGCTCCAAAGTTGTTGCCAAGAATTCGTTGCATTACTGGAATCTAGGTTCATGATAATCCTCTTAGCTTCCTTAAGATTGAAGGAGCCTTCTTTATTGAGGCCCCATCTTAACTGATCCTACCCCTCTGTTACCAAAATTTTCCTTTGTTTTAGCATGCTCATAATTTCCTTAGCTTTTATTTTTAGGGGGTTGTTATCTCTACAGTCTAGGCTCCTCCAATTTCTCCATTTTCCTGAGTTATGAGGAAGATTCCAAAAATCTTTAACTTTGGTTAGTCCCTGGGAATCTGTTTCCTGCTTGAGGTTCATATAGTCCTCTTTTAACAGCATTGCTTCTTGTTTCCATTTGTCCTCCCAAAAGAGAGCAAGATCTCCTGCTCTGATTTCCCAGAAACTGTGGTCTTGAACAAGGCTTCTATTTTCGCAGGCTTTATTCCAGATGTAAGAGCCCTTTATGTTGCCATACATTCTAATAAGATCATTAGTTTGCCATGAACTTACATATTTTTCTTTCTAGATTTTAGCCCATTGAGCTTCTAGTTCTTTAACCCATCTCCACCAGAGTTTGGATCCTAGTACATTACTTAAATTTTTTTGATCATCTAATCCTAGGCCCCCGTGACTCTTAGGTTTGTAGATTTTATCCCAAGAAACAAGGGCCCATTTCTTCCTTGTTTCTTCCTTGCCCCAGAGGAAGTCTCTCTGGATATTCCTGAATTGCCGTAAGAACCCTTTGGGAGCTGGGAGAGTTGATAAAAAGAAAACCAGGATTGACTGTAGAACGACTTTTGTCAGTATCAACCTACCCGCCAGGTTCAATGATCTGATTGTCCATTTTTTGACTTTGTCTTGCATCTTTTTGAGCACTGGTTCCCAAATACTTCTGTGCAGGGGCCTGGCTATAAGGGGAATTTCCAAATACTTTGAAGGGAGGGAATCCCTTTGAAAGCCCAGAATTCTTGAGATATTTAGTTGAATTGCAATGTTAGTATTTAAGAAAAAAAAATTATTTGGAGAGATTGACTTCCATACTTGTAGCCAAGGCAAAGTTATTCAGGATTTGTTTATATGCTGAAGCTTTCGATTTGACTGTAGGAACTCCATGCAACATTGTATCATCCACAAATTGTTGGTGAGTCATTGTCTGACCATTCTCCGATAATTGAAGGCCCTTAATTTTTCCCAAGGCTTTAACCTGCTTAATGGCTCTACCCAATCCTTCCATCATGAGGATAAAGAGAAAGGGAGAGAGAAGGTCGCCGTGCCTGAAACCTCTAGAAGGAGTGAAGATATCTGAGGGAGATCCATTCACCAGAATAGAAAAGCTGGAGGATGTAACCAGAGCCATAACCCATCTGACCCAGTTGTGATCAAACCCAAAAGAAGCAAGGACCCTTTTGATATAGAGCCGGTTTACCTTGTAATAGGCTTTGGCAATATCTAATTGTATGATCATACTGGCCTATTTTTTGCTGGTTAGTGTGTGAATTGTCTCGTGGGCTAGAATGATATTGTTAAGGATTTGTCTGCCTTCCACATAACCAGATTGTTCACCTGAGATTGAAGAAGGAAGAAGAGGCTTAAGTCTGCTAGCCAATACCTTGGATATAATCTTGTATACCACATTACATAAAGGAATGGGTCTAAACTTATCAGCAGTCAAGGTTGAATCCTGTTTGGGGATCAGAGAGATAAAGGAGGTGTTGAGGGCTTTCAAAATAGTCTTGCTTCTTCTGAAATCCTCCACTACATTCAGAATGTCCTGCTTGACAAGGTTCCAGCAGGCCTTAAAAAAATCCACATTGAAACCATCTGGACCTGGAGTTTTGCCATTCTACATGTCCTTGATAACCTCACTGACTTCTTCTTCAGTGACTAGTTTGTTCAGGTTAAAGTTGTCCTCTCTTGACACCAGCTTAGGGATATTTTTTGTAATTTCTTTGATACATTGCTCTCTGTCTGGATTGTTTTCCTTAGTGATACTTCTGAAATGTTGAACCAACACATCTTGAATATTCTTGTGAGAGGTTTGGAGCTGCCCGTTATCATTCAAAATCAAAGAGATTTTGTTGTGAGCTCTATTGGCTATGGTGGATCTGTGAAAAAAATTAGTATTACGTTCACCTTCTTTGAGCCACTGAATTCAAGACTTCTATCTCCAAAAGATTTCCTCTTGTATGCATAATTTCTCCCAATCTTGATGGTGTTTATCAGCTTTCTGACTTTTGACTTTATCAAAACCCTCTATGATCAATGCTTGATTGAGTCCACTGCCTTTTTATCCACAAAAATGTTGCCAAAAACCTTCTTGTTCCATTCTTTGAGTCTGAATTTAATATTCTGAAGTCTTTTGTGTAGGGTGAACATATTAGTGCCCTGGATCTGCAGATCTTCTACCCACCATTTTTCAATGTTGTTGATGAACTCTAGGTGGGAGAGCAAGATATTCTCAAACCTAAAGGGTATATTCCTGGGAGAATCAAACCCCTTGAGTTCTATTTGGATCGACCAGTGATCAGATCCTCCAAAGGGTAGAACTTTAGCTGTTATTTCTCTATTTGCTAGCATAAGCTCCTCTGAGATCGAAAATCTATCTAACTTGGAGGCAACCTGAGCCTCGCCTCCTCTTTTATTGTTCCAAGTAAAAACGCCATTATGCGTTGCCGATTCAACCAAATTCATATCATCTGTAAAGGTTTGGAACAATTCTGAGTCTTTATTAAGCAATCTGGTGCCTCCTTTTTCGAAAGTGATTTAATCATATTAAAATCTCCTCCCAAGACCCAAGGTATTTCTTCGTGTCTGCTTCTGAGCTCTGCCAAGGAGTTTAAGAGTCTTAGTTTCTCCTCTATTCTTTGTGGACCATAAACATTTGTGACGAGGAAAGTATCCACAACTCCCACTGGTTGAATAATTACAGATAAATAATTTCTTGAAGCCTCCGCATCTAATATGCTGACTTTTTGGGGGTTCCATAGAGTGAGGATACCTCCCGCTATGTTTTTTGCTTTCACTTCGAGAAACTCAAATCTGTCCATCCATTTGCTATGGATTTGCTTTAATTTTTTAATGGAACACTTTATTTCCTGAATAAAGATTATATCTAGTGTTGCTATTTTCATTCTGTTACTTAACATTCTTTGTTTTCTTTTATTACCTAGACCTCTAATATTCCAAGAGATGAACTTCATAATTAAAGATTTGTGAAAGAGTAATTGATTAGGTCTTTCATCTTACCTAAATCTATCATTAGCTTTCCACATTCCATCAAGAGCTCGTTTTGCTTTTTCCTACCCCTTTTCTTTCCTGGATTTCTAGTTGCTAATCCTAGAGTTGATTTCATAGTTTTCACACCTCTGTGCTCCTGCTTGTGAATACTTTTACCTTTATCCGACCCTCTTTCCTTGGTTTTCCATAAAAATAAATGTTGTATTCTAGAGAATTCTTCAAGAGGTATAGATTCTATTCCTCCCTTGGATCCTTGCCTTAGGAATCCTTCCATATCCAGGTTTTCCTTGTCTAGAATTTCCTATAATTCATGATCTTCCAGATCTATTTCACTTTGGGTCATTTCCTGGTCCATCTCCATTTCTGTCTCAATCATAACAATTTCATTTTGATGACCCATATCTTAAGATTGTTTATTGTTTTCTTCCTTTTCTTTTTCATTAGCATATTTCTCCTGAGAATTATCTTCCTTCGTGTTTTCTTCATTCTCTTCTAGCACTTGAAACTTGTTCTGACTGGCCTTCTGCCTTTCGTTCTGTTGTTTCTTTATTCCATTTTTTCCCCCTTTACCTTTGCCTGCCACTTTCTGAAAGCTCTCTATCTCTTTCGAAGTATTAAGGTGCCCTTTGTTGTCTGCTTTACTAAGAGGGCAATCTCTAAACAGATGTCCATGTTCATGGCATCTACGGCATCTGAATGGGATATGCTCATAGTCCACTGTTTGCACCCACTCCTCATCAAAAACTTCCAAAATAACTTCATCCGGAAGAGCTTCTGAAAGATCCATTTCCACACATATTCTTGCAAATGAAGTATATTTCCCTCTTCTTGTGGCTTCAGAAACTTTGACAAAACGCCCTAGTTTATTACCAATAGCTGCTAGCGATTCAGTTTGCCAATAATCAAGAGGAAGAGAACATAGCCTTACCTATACTAGAACCGAGGTGAAGGCCTCCCGCTTTGGGACGAAGTTCATTATCCAAGGCCTCATATAGAGACCAGCTACTGCATAAAAGTAGGGTCCTCCTTCGAATATTTTGTCTTTGTCTTCGATGTTTGAGAACACTACTGTGAAGAATCCCTTTGACCCAAGATGTAGGTCAATGATTCCTTTGGGCTTCCAGTGATACTTGATCCACGTTTGTAAAGCTTTTTTAGTGGGCCATAGTCTCATGAATGTACAAATAATGGCATAGTTCCCCATGTGTTCTCTGCGCGCCTGCAGAGCAGGGTCATTTAATATTACTCTAGGAGTGATTTCAGCTTTAGGCTTGCAAGGTCCCTTTTGCCTATGGTCTCGTGAACCCTGATTTTTGTCTTCTTCCTCCTTGTTCCTTATGCTACTGTTTACCTTGGTCTTAGTTCCCTCTGTCCCCTTATCATTATCACTGTTTTTTTCTCTAGCCACTCCTTTGTTGTTTGTCACCGTTGCTTTGCCTTTGTTGGATACCGCATCCTTGTAGGAGAGAGTCGATCTCCCTCCTCTGCGCCCTCCATTAGAAACCATCTCTGTTATGCTCCGCACCGTTGCTACTCGCTCTAGCTGTTTTTCCAGGTCCCCTCCAGCCTTTTCAAAATTCTCCACTGAAAATAAACTTCTTTTACACTAAAGACTCTGCTAATCAATTGATTAAAGGTTATGCTATATACAAAGTGAATGATTTGTTTATGGTTATCTTTGTGTAAATAAGCATGAGTGCAGAACTACAGATGAAGTCCATTATGCAAATGAAGCTTTCAAGCTTTCATTATATGAACCTCCACACTCCACACAATGAAATCCTCCTACACAAGGAAATTTATTTGTAAAAATCTCCACTGCTAATTAATAACATAGTTACCTATCAAATGAGAAAATGACCTAGTACTCGTTTTTTTGAGGTAGCAAAAAATCACTCGATTTTGAAAAATGGTGATTCATAATACACTTTTTTTTTGGAGCATATTTTTTCCACTTTAATTTTTTTATGTATCAAGTGTTAACAATTTTTTTAAATGTTAGTTATTTTCATGTTAATTTTGAAAAGTGTTGATGCAGCATCAACACTTTTTTTTTAGAGGGCTTATTTTTGACACTTTAAAATTTTTTATGTATCAAGTGTGAACATTTTTTTTTTGTAGTGATTTTCATCTTGATTTTGAAAAGTGTTGATGAGCATCAACCCTTTTTGTTTAAAGGGCTTAGTTTTTACACTTTAAATTTTCTAATCAATTAAGTGTGGATATATTTTTTTTAATGTTGGTGATTTTCATGTTAGTAATAAAACATAAAAATAAAAATAAATAAAAAATAAAACATGACAATATATATATATATATATATATATATATATATATATATATATAGACAAGAAACCTATAAAAATATAAAAATAAACATAAAATATAAAATATGACAAAAAATAATAATAAAAATATGTTAGTAATAAAACATAAAAATAAAATAAAATAAACATGACAAAAAAAATAAAAAAACATAAAACAAGTTAGTAATAAAAACATATAAAAAAAAAAAAAAAAAAACATGACAAAAAAATCTATTAAAACAAAGGGAAAAAAAATGAAAAAACCTTTAAAAATGTTAAAAAAAAAAAAAAAAAAAAAAACCAAAATTAACTTGTAGTTAAAATAAAAATTGAATAAAAAATTAATTAAAAAACAAAAAATAAATAGAAAAATATCAAAAAATAAATAAATAAATAATGATATTTTTAAAATATATATAATTTAAAGAAAAACAAATTGAACCAAAAAAAAAAAAAAAATCTAAAATCATTTTTTAAGTTAAAAAAAAATAATAAAAATAATTACCAAAAACAATTAAAATTAAATAAAAAATAAAAAATATTTAAATTAAATAATTTAATTAAACAAAATAAAAAATAAAATAAAATTTAAGAATTATTAAAATTTAAAGAAAAAAAAAAAAACTTTCTTAACAATTAAAAAAAAACATTCTAAACAATTAAAAAAAAAATCAAAACAAATTAAAAAAAAAAATCAAATAAAAATAAATAAATAAATAAATAACACAATTAAAAAATATTAAAAAAAAAACCAAAAAAATTAACAATAATAATTAAAAAAAAACAATCAAAACCCAACCCCTCGCCCTCCCTCACCCCCCTCTCAACCCCTCCCCTTTACCCTCTCCTCTCCCTCACCCACCTCCTCTCCCCACCCTCGGCCCTCCCCTTCCCCTCCCCCTTCCCCCACCCATCCCCCTCTCCCTCACCCCTTAACCCTCACCTCTCCTCTCCCCTACCCCCCCAATCCCCGGACACCCCCCACTCAGGCCCCCAACCAGCGATCAAGAGGCTGCACGCTGGGGACCCAGGTGGGTAGGGGAGGGTGTTGCCCAGGGGTCGAGGAGGTGGGAGGGGAGGGGAGAGGTGAGGGCCGAGGGGTGAGGGAGGCAGGGGCGAGGTGAGGGTGAGGGAGGGGAGGGGAGAGGTGAGGGCCGAGGGGTGAGGGAGGCGGGGGCGAGGTGAGGGTGAGGGAGGGGAGAGGGGAGCGGGGAGAGAGGGGAGGGAGAGGGGAGGACCGAGGACGGTGAGGGAGGGCAAAGGGGAGAAGGGAAGGCCAAGGGTGGGGAGAGGAGGGGGGTGAGGGAGGGTGATGGGCGGGGTTTTAATTGTTTTTTTTTAATTGCCTTTTTTTATATTGTTTTTATTTTGTATTTTTTTCAATTGTTTTTTTTTTTAATTGTATTTTTTAAACCTTTTTTTAAATTTTTAATTTTTTTTAATATTAATTTATTTTATTTTTTTCATTTTGTTTTTAAATTTTGATAATAATAATAATAATAATAATAAATTTAAAAATAATAATAATAATTAAAAAAAAAATTATAATTTCAATTTTATAATATAATTTTTTATTTTTTTAATTTTAATATAATTTTTTTAATTTTAATTTTAAATTTATTTTTTTAATTGTTTTGAATTTTTTTTTATTATTTAATGTTTTTTTAAATAATGTTTTTATTGATTTGAAAACAATTTCGGAAGAAATCACATTGGTAGATTTAGGCATGTTTCGGAAGAAATCACATTGGTAGATTTAGGCCATTTCGGAAGAAATCACATTGGTGATTTCTTCCGAAATAGTTTTCAAATCAAAATATGGATCACAGAGGCTTGAATTTGAATATAACGTTTCCATTTTTTACTTTTTATTTTTAACTTAAAAAATGGTCTTTTTTTTAAATTTTTTTTTTCTTATATTATATATATTTTAATTTGTTTTGTTTATCTTTTATGTTTATTTATTTTTTTATTTAGTTTTATTTAAATTTTTCATTTTTACAAGTTGATTCTGATTTTATATTTTATGCTTTGTTTTTTTCTTATATCTATATATATATATATATATATATATATATATATATATATATATATATATATGAAATTTAATTTATTTTTTTCCATGAATCGTCCCCTTGCCACCCCTGGCCCGTTGGACCTCAGGGTCGCCGGGGAATTTTTTTTTTTTAAGTTTTTAATTTTTTTTAATATTGTATTTTATTTTTTTTATTTTTTTCTTAAATTTTTTAATTTTTATTTTTTTATTTGGTTTTTATTTTATTTTACTCTTTTCTTTTTTTCTTTATTTTTTTTTAATTTTACATGGTATGGTTAATTTTTTTACATTTTATAGTTTTTTTTATGTCATTACTATATATTTTTTATATTTGATTTTTTTTTGTCATGTTTTTTTTATGTTTTATTGCTCGTTATTATTTTTTATTTTTATTTTTTTCAATATTTGAATTTTTGCATTCTTATATATATATATATATATATATAGATGGTCCATGTCGATGCTTGTCTAGCAACCCAATCCCATTATATATATATATATATATATATATATATATATATATATAGGGTCCGTGTCGATGCTTGTCTAGCAGCCCAATCCCACTATGTGCAATTTGATAGTTGATTTTAAAATTTTCATTATAATGAATCGAGTCTGCCCCACAATGTGTTAATTTCATGGTTGGTCTTTAAGTTTTCATTACAGTGGGTTGGGCGCACTTACACTGCGTGTCAATTTCATAGTTGATTTTTATTTGTTTTTGCTAAGATCTCAAAATCGCTATACATTTAGCATTTAAAAAAAATTACTTTTGGTATAATAACTCTTTCATTCACGTGTTCATTTTTAAATTTTTTTAGTCATAAAATTTTTCCACAATGTCATGCTTGAAATATTTTGAAAATTTAAAATTGTTTTGTAGTCATAATCTTTGGTCTTAATTCCATGGTTGAAAAATTGTCAATATTTTAATGTTTTTCTAAGTCGTGATATTTATCTTTAATGTTATGGTTGAAAACAATTATAAATATTTTTTCTTAGCACCATGCTTGAAAATTGTTGGAATTTTAAGGTTTTTCAAAGAAGTGACATTTTAAATTTATTGTCATGCTTAAAAATCGTTGGAATTTTAAAGGTTTTCAAAGACGTGATATTTTATCGTTAATGTCATGCTTGAAAATAATTGGAAATTTAAAGTTTTTCAGAGACATGATATTTTGTTTTTAACGTCATTATTAAAAAATGTTGAAATGGTACCCTAAAAAAAAGTTATTCTGACATCAACACTTTTCGATTTCAAGCTATTTTTTGCACCAAACAAAATGGCTTTTATTGTTTTTTACTATTATTTTTTAAAAATGTTGAAAGTTTACTCTGAAAAAATGGTGATGCAAAATCAACACTTTTTACTGTTGGGTTGTTTTTTCATGTTTTTTTGGGATTTTTGGGCTCGAGTACATGTTTTGAGGTAATAGTTCCCATTTGATCGGTAACTATGTTTAATTCGTTAAAGGTTACATAATGCAGCACAAAACCAATCAAAATCAAAATCACATAAAATTGATATATCACTTTCGTTTAAAAATACAATAAAAACGTTCATTATGTACAATAGACATATATGAGGAAAGCGTAATAGAATCCCTTCTTAGACTATTGTACTCTGGACAAATTTAAAAATATGATGACAATGAACATTATTCATGTTTCACAGCAAACATAACTATTTTCATTTTTCATTTTATTGGCATATATGTATCAATGACATAATACAGGTGCTCAAAGCATAATTATGTAACATTGAGCAATACAATCACAGTAATAAGAACTGTATCGAGTTTCAAATTTCAATCATCATAGCTATGATTCAAATAATATAATAGAACTCAAATACATATAAGATCAATTCCAAAGCATTAAAAAATTTGATTGTTTGCGAGAATCATTTGTATCAGTAATGAAAATGCTCAATGGCTCAGTTCATTCGCTCATTCACTATGTTATTCTAGCATATTCTCTTTAACTACCTGCTCCTGCATAAAGGAAAAGTAAATCTATGAACCGTAATATGGAAAGAGGGAACTACAAAAGAAAACAAGGAAATGCTTCAAAAACTAGACTATGTGACATCGATAAAATTAACAAATTGCGATCACTCGACACTAGTAAACATAAAACCTATATGCAAAGTCTTTGGGAAATTACAATTTGTGAAATCATATGCACTAATTGTTTCACTATCAGTTATCTTCCGGATGCATGGCCTGTTGAACCAGCGCCTTCAACTTAGCTTGAATGAATTCTTTGATTGGTCCCATTGTAATCTCTAGCCTCACATATTTATTAAATAATTTATTTTCGATCTCCATCGCCTCTTATTGTAACTAAGAAGTTAACACAAACTTATTGACATTAATACTAACAAAGCCAACTAGCCATTTGATAATTTCTTCTGAAGTAAAATCAGTTATATCATCAAATGGTTTTTCCATTGATTATTTTATCTTATCCAATTTGAATGTTAGTGTGTATTTTGTAATCAATTTAGAAATCTATATGATTCATGGTTTGTCTAGATCTTGAACAATTTGCATTGCCTTTAAAACACATCACTTCTCCTATTCTTTATGCTCTCACATTCATAAATAATGCTTTCTAGTGTATTGATTCTTTTGGACCATCCAGCTTTGATTTGCCTCATTTGATTAGCATGTGGAAGATATTTGTTTTTCTTGTCTAAATCAGATACAAATTCAAACCTTTGACTAAAAGCAAGTAAGTCATTGTTAACTAAATGCTTGTCTTCGTTAATATTACTTCTCACCAAATCGAGAAATGAGTTTATTTCTTGTGCTAACCATAGCAGAATAGAAGTTGAATGCCATGCATGTTCAATGATTTCTAATCTCTAGCGTATATTAGTGACAATATGACATTTGACTACATTAACAAATTACATAGCTCTGATAGATCCATGAGATGTGCTAGCAATGGGAATTGCAAATCATTGAGTCTGTATTGTGACTGGAGTCATCAATAAAGGACCAAACGTAAAGCATTTTCTAGCTTTTCTATTGTTTCTTTCAGTACTAAGTTCTCTGCTTCCTGTTACTCAATGAACACTACAAGTGCATTCCCAGTAGCTTCATATAATGTCAAAACACCCGTGGCTATAATTCCATAAATATAAATGGTCATTCCTTCTTTATCAATAATTTTTTTGTTATGCATCCTTATTTTTTCAATTTTCAATATTTTACCATCCTCGTTATAGCTTGGATCTTGAAAAGTGGAAAATTGATCATCGAAAATAAAAAATTCTTTGGCAATATGTTTCATTATTTTCTAATTTTAATTTTAAGTAGTACTGACCCAATCAGGTAACGGAGTTTCAATTTCCTCATTGATAGCTTCTTGATTGCTTCTTGTTTGCAGGGGACTTTTACATTTTCCTAATTCAGTCATGTGCATTTTCTATGGAATAATCATTTGACGAGGCTTCTTGTCATCTCTGCCAATTGATAACTGACTTTGAATCAACTTCGCAGTTTCAGTATCTTTTCATTTTATTTCACTTGAAGATGAATCCAGAGTAGTTTCAGATATGCAAACAAAAGATTGCATAGGTTTTTTGGCTCTCTATTTAAACTTTGTTTCAGTCCTAATACTTCCTTCTTCAATGATTTCTCTAATAGTCATTGTTGCTTCTTGATTATGGTTGGGAGCACTATGACTTTTTTCTCTTTCATTTGAAACTTTTGTCAACAAGCTCTTGCATTTAATCGCACCTAGATGTGAGATAAACAGGCCTTTTGGATCAACATCTCGCCAACCTTTAGCTTCTTCAAAATTAAAACAATGCAAATTATTCACAAACTCTTCAAGGTGGCTTCCATTCTTCATAGTTACTGATCGAACGGTAAATGGTAAAGAAATAAATTGTTTAATCTTTTTTTGTTCAAATTTAACTTGCCAATTTTAGTATTTCTTGCAGACTTCGGTAACAAAATACTTGTCTGTAGAAATTCTTGGAAGCAATAGTGGTTTACCTCGAAACACACAAACTCAAATAACTGTATTATTTCCTCTTTCTTCATGTATCCCTTTTCCCTAGAGGAAAACTTGTGCTTCACCAAATATTTGATGGGGCTCTCATCCAATTATCATGCAAATAACTTTCTTTACAAAAATATATTGAATTAGACAAAATATTGAAATGGCTTCTTGCTTTCGCAATATGGGATAGCGGTACTGCATCAGTTCTTTGTCAAAATTGAAATTAGTGTTATGTGGCAAGTCATAAAAAGTATGACTCTACGCGAGGTCTGTTTTCAATTACACCATCCTGAAGAATCCACTGATTTTGAACAAATTTACTAATTGAAAACACATTTCATTTGGAATAATATCAACCTAGTCAAATACACAAATTTTTTTATATGAATAACAGAGCACATGGAGAATAGATCTTGTGACACTGGACATATTTTCTTGGCCCATTAAATGGGCATACATTGAAAAAAACTCTCTAAACATTTCTCTAAACAAAGTAATATTTAGAGAGGAAAGATCAAAAGGAACCTCAGAAGCTGGAAAGCGAAATCTTGTATGATTTTCAAACCACTTGCCTATGATTCTAAAAAAACTATTTTCTTTTGACAAATCTAAGCACATATATGAAATTGGTAGCTTTAATATCCACTTGAATGTCTCCAAAGTCAAAGAAATAAAAGTATATTTGGTTGCTACCCTAATTTTTTTGGTTATAAAATCAAATTTCTTTTTGCATAAATAAATGATTTCTTTGAAATCAAATAGTTCTAGAATGCATGCAGATTTCACTAATCCAGTGGACAAAATATTATCGCTACTCTTCTCCTGCACAGAAAGATTCACATATCATTGATACACGACCGAACACTAAAAGCTCTTATCGATGAGCACAATTGAGTTAATAGTATCAATGAAAATAGGTTATTTCCTTCCCCTTTAAGTCATTTCTTCTATGTACTTTTAAAATATTATGTCAACCAACAACTTTTTCAATGCACTTTAGGTATAGATCATTGATATGCTAATCAACCACCACATTTTACTATTCTACGTGGGAAATGCCTTCTACATGACACTTTTAATATATAGCAATTCAATATAACAAAGTCTACATTTACGAGAAATAGTAGAAATAATTCACATAATCTAAATGTGCCATAATTCTAGCCAGAAAATAGTAGAAATTTTGACACGATTTTTAGAAAACTACGCAAATATTTTTGGAAAATCATATTATAGTTGTCAAGCTATAGGATTTTTGGTATCGGAGTAATTGTTGATATTACTCTTTTTTTTTCTATCTATTACTATTCTGCGTGTCAAATATATTTGACGGAACATTTGGAATAAATAGAAATTCGAAAACAGCAAAGTAAATGTTTCCAAGAAATAGCAGAAATAGTGTTATCACTAAAAAATGATCACCTAGCCATTTCTAGCTAAGTGGATCGAAATACACCATGTGGACTTAATTTTACAATAGTAAAATCACTTTCACTATGGAAAATAATTTAGTAAACCACTTTTATTAAACTATTTTCTAATTTAAGCAAAAAACCCCATGAGAATAATTAGATAAATCATTATTTATTTAATTTTCTCTAGGAATTATTATTAAATCATTATTTAATAATTATTCTTTGCCACATTTGACTAAATCCCTTAGGAATATTTAAATAAATCATTATTTATTTTAATTTCTTTATTTTTGTTATTAGAATAATTATTAAATCACTATTTAATAATTATTTTGATTTCACACCTTTCTTGTTTTTCGCAAAATAATTAATAAATCATTTTATTTGTTAATTATTTATAAATAAAGGAATTTAACCATTTTAAATTCATTTTCCCTCTCCAATAAATATAATAAAGTATTCCAAGTAGTTAGATCTGAATTTGGTCAATAATATTTTATTATTCTTCATTTTCGTGATTAACTCTATACTTTGCTATATAAAGGAGGGCTTTTCATCCATTCTTCACCATGATCATTATCATCATCAACATTATCATCATTTTCTTGAGCTCCATTTGAGTTCTTCACATTGTTTGGGTTTTTCACATGATTGAGAGAGTGAATTCTATTTCTGAAGCATCAAGGATATCAAAGGACCCATCCCACGGAGGGGGACTTACAGACCAATCTGTAGATCTCCTTCACTAGGTGTTATCAATAAAGATTTATTCATTTAAAATTGTCTTTCCAGTTAGGTTATTATTCTAGATACATTGTTTTGTTGCTATTTGTTTTGGATTTTGTTTTCTTTTACTGCAGATTTTCCATTTTTATTACAGATCTAGAACGATAACAGCCATCAAATTGTTGTTAGGGTCACTTGTCACCTAGTGACTTAAGCGAGGATTTTTGTACACCTTCCAGGAATTTTCATACTAACAAATGGTGACTACACTGGGTCTTTAGTTACACATTTGTCGTCCAACAAATGGTGACTCCACTGGTTTAATAACCATGTTCTTGGGTGACTAAAGTTTCAGAAAATTTAGGGTTTCTTCAACCATTTTTTAGGCCTCTCAATTTGTATTTCCATTTTTAAACCCTATTTTGTCAAATTTTTAGATTATGACGGGTTTCTGGCCTTTTCCACAAGTCACAGGTATTAGCCGAGCAGGAGACAACAACATTTGCTCGAGATCTACTGACAAAGACTCTAGGGGATAGAGCGCACTTTTTTTCCCCTTTAGTGTGTTCTAGAATTTAGTTTTCGGACCAGGAATTATGCTCCCATTGAAAACAGGTCGGTACCTACATTCTGCAACTTTTCTAAAAAGTTTTCAAATTTTTTACAGTTTTGCCGAGAGTGTTGTCTGCAGACTGGTTTGGGTTTTTCAAATTTTTTAATTAGTCTCCCTTAGGCCTAGATTCACTTTTTTGTCTCTTTGAGCAAGGAAATAACCCCCTATGGTTTACAATACTCCTCCACATTGTTAGGAAGACGTTTGCTAAATTAGGACTCTAGGGTTTTCAACATTTTTAGCCTCTATTTTTTAGATCTGATCCATCGGTTTTCAGATCCATTAGATAGGTTTATTTTACCTTTTCTCACTTTAGAGTTTGGATTTTCTGTTTCCCTCTTAGGATCCCCTTTAGCATCCTAGGTCTTAGAGCTTCATACTTTTCCTTTATAGCAGTTTTCACTTCTAATTTTTGTTGTTTGTCTGCACCATTTTCAACAACTTAAGGACTTTAGATCCCAGTCCCTTGACATCATATCTTCTTGGCCTATTTATGTGTATTTGAGTAGCCTATTTTCCTTCTCTTGCTTACCTTCTTATTATCCATGGTGGGTGGGGTTGTGTATGCCCAATTGACTATTTAATTTTTCTATCATTTCAGATTCGTTTACAGTATTTCAACATTTTACTTTCAGCAACATATGGCATCATGAAACATGCTTAATTGACTCATCCACTTGAAAAATCTTTTTCACACACTCACACCTTAAGCGAATGAGAGCTTGGTTAACACCGCCAAGCCAAGACTTTAAACACTACACCTTAATAAATCAACACACATATATTAATCCCACTTGGGCATCAGGGCCAAACAATCTTTGTAGTGTAGGTGTAGGGTCGGTGGGATAGGCTTCCAATAACACCCATTGGTCACTTCTCACTAAGACATAGAATTTGTCATATTAGGGAGCTTAAAATCCTTCAACATCCCACGGTCAAAGCCGAAGTGCGTTAGAAACCTGATTCAGAGGGGGTTAGGCTAGGTCATCATGTAAGCAGTTCTCCTCAGGTCTACCCAACCCGTGGCAGGGAATTTTGTGCGGTGGCTGAATACCAAGAAGCTCAAGATTCAACCACCCCCATGGGACGAAGGTAACCGTAGTAACCAAGCTTAGGAAAACACCTTATAGGATTGGATGTGGGAAGCAATTGGTCCTCTACCCCACATTTCTTTGGACAACTCTGCTTGCAGGGATGAGATTCCGTAAGGTAAGAAGTTCTTTGGAAGGCCATATGAAAAAATAGATCTAGGATTGTTTGAGGATTCAAATCACCTATAGGCTAGAGGTATTTTTTATTTGATAGGATGTGTTTGCTTGCATTAGAGTAACATCATTAAAATAATTAGTTTACACTTGGCACCACTGCACTAGGTGTTTTCTTGTTGTTTGTCGCTCTTTTATTCATATCATTATCACTTAGTCTAGATATCATAGCGCCTCCAAGCCATTTTTCACATCGAATTTGAGGGCTTCACCCTCAGTTCCCATTAGGCCATATCACTACTCCCTGTTGGGTGCAATTTCATCCTCCTAGTCCTCCATCAAGTCATTATTCTGACTTTGATTCTGATTATGTTGGTTCGTCCCGTTCATCCTTTGATTCTGCATCCCATCATCCTCATATCGCCACCATCTTAGGCACCAATGCAGGTGGAGGAACCCAGGGTAGTAACCCAGGTGCCAACCAGGGTATCCCCACTAGCAGGATCCCAACCAGTGTGGTCACTCTAACTCCTTTACTCCCTTTTGTCGCTAGCATAAGTCTCCCAGACTTTAAACAACTTATCAATGATCCCCTTCTCCACGATCCCACATGGCCAACAATGCCTACAAAACTCCCTTCAGACATCCCAAAGTTTGAGGATAATCTTGGAGAAGACCCAACCAATCATGTTTGCTCCTTTAACATGATATGTTCATCCAATTTTATTATCGATGACTCCATTCATCTTTGGTTGTTCCAATGCACGCTCACTGGAGCTGCTGCGAAGTGGTATGTAGACCAGCCCATGGAAACCCATTCCACTTTAGCAACTCTTTCCACAACCTTTCTTTCATATTTCCAGTTACGTCTCCATTATGATACTGGTACCAAACTTTTGACTTCATTCTGTCAAACTTCTGCCACTCACCTTTCCGACCATGTTCAGGAATGGCGTAGAAGGAGGAACATCTATCAAGCTCCTAACTTTGAAGACCGAGTCTATATGGATTGGCTTCTTAGATCATTTTTGGCCCCCAGTGTGAAATATGTCGTTTCTCACTTTCCTCAATCCGAGGAAGAAGCCCTCTAGATAACTCTCAAATTTGACCTGATTTACGCCTAGTCAGGTTACGTTTACATTGTCATCCCCAATCGACCTAGTGCTGCTAATGCACTAGGGGCATCGCATGTCACAGATGGAATTTTTTTAACTCTTTCACAGCCCCAACCATATGCTCCTCCGCAGATGAGTTATGGTCAACCTCGGGGAGGGACCAGTCCCATGTATACTTATCCCTCCCCCAATCCTTATCAAGGCACTCCTTATCGAGGTCCCAGCACACCATATGCATATCGCTGTCCGCATCAACCAATGACAAGGCTAGCTATTTCACTTCTGGGTTATACCAATGTTGCCCAATATCCATATTATCTGTACACACAGCTTAGCACTCCAGCTCCTTCGACACCACTACCCCATCCCCCCATGCCTGCTTCCCCATCCGCCGTAGCAATCACATCCTCCACAAGGATAAGTGTACGCTCAGCAGAGTGGTCCCAATCCCCTAAATCCCAAGAAAATGAACAAGGGGAAGGGAAATAGGAACTAGTAGCAGCAAGGTAATCAAGGCAACCAGGGTGCTCCACCTAATGCCCCTCAAGGTCCTCCACCTAACCCCGCAACCCAGCAATAGGGTGGTCAGCCCAATTAGAAAAAGGGTATTCGTATGAATAAACCTTGTGATTTTTATGGAGTCTATGGTCATTATACTCATAAGTTTCCCCTGTTACCTTAGATGCACCAATCATGGGAAGCTCAAGCAACTTCTTGAGGATCACAACCCTCCACTCCTCCTCCCCCTCCTGCTTCATCTCAACTTGTTGTGCTTACCAACCCTTTTCCCCACCAAGGGTATATAGTTGCCCAACCTTCGCAAGTTTAGGTTTCTCAACCAGCTCCTCCATCTGGTCAACACGATTATCAGATTCTCATGATGAATTCTAATGAGGTAAACATTGAACAAGAAAACCTCCAGACTCGATCGCATCCGTATGACAAGCCACTTGCTAATTCTGCACCTAAGTCCCAACCCAAAGTGTCTACCGAGCCTATATCATTGCCAAACATACCTTACAGGAAGATCCCTAAAGGTACATTATGTCGAAATGTTGCTTTCGCTAAATCTGCCCATACATAGCATAGTATATGACTTGGTGCAGTCTCCTGCTACCATGTCAACGTTAGAAATCCTCTAGACGTACCCATCACAATGAAAATATCTACTATATACTCTAAGAACCATATATCCTCAAGACGATCAGATGATTTTCTTACATGTTGACAAGTCGGATAATGCTCCTTTACCTTCATCCGTTGCTTTCCAAATTCCAGTCTCCATTCAAAATGCCACTGTCCGGCTATTTATCATTGACACAAGTGCATCCACCTATGTGATGGCTACCAGTGTTTGGAAACAACTTGGTTGCTCTGACCTATCTCCATCTACCATTAGTTTGTGTGCATGGGATGGTCACCCTCATAGCCCCTTGTCTTATATCACAACTCCCTAGTCATAGTTGTTGGCAGTACTTTCTATATTAACATCAAATTCATTGATGCCCCCCTTGACTATAACATCCTTTCGGGTCATATTTATACTTACACCATGTCATATTTCCTTTCCCCACAATGGAAATATCGTCATCGTTGATCAGTTGACGTATTATGATCCAAAAGCCTAGACTTCGCCTCAAACCAACATTTCTTCTGTGGCTAACACTAAGATCGTCTCATCTATTTCTCCATGAGTCTATAAAGATTCCTCTTTACTTGGTGCTTAGTATGGCCCCCCGCCTACTCCTTCTGAGCCTAGCTCATTGAGTGTTTGCATGCTCCAAGAATCGCCGACCACCCACAAATGGGCCTCTATGCCTTCCCAGCAGTCTGCACCTTCCTAACCTGATGTACCTGACTAAACCATGCCTAATAGTACAACTCCTGAAGGACCACCTATTTTTGTTGGTGTCTCTCCTAATATTTTTTCTACCCAGATCCATTCCCCCAGCCCTTAACCATGTGAGATTTGTTCCTGTAGGTCATTACCCTTTTGTTCAGATACCATTCTTATTTCCACCTCCCTGATTTTATTCTATACCTATCATTGCTACATCTGTCTACCTAATATCACCCTAGGGATCTTATTTTGGTACATTGATCCCCCTACAAACACTACACCTCATCAGTTGAAACCATACATCACTTTGACCCTAGTCCAACCGGTCATTCCACATCAACCTCAACAAGAGGCTACTCCTATTGCAAAAGCATATAGCAAGGGCCAAAACCCTGAAAGAAGGGATCCCAAGACAAGGCTCCCCCAGCAACTCTAGCTGCCCCTAAGCCTCTTCCTCCTTGCGCTTTGTGTGATTTTATCATTCATTCCACCAATAACTGTCCTAAACTCCCTCACATTGAAGAGTTTGTCACTGATACCTTTCCTGATTCTAACATCCTCGAGGTCCATGTAACCTTGCCTGAATCGGCTAAGAAAATCCGATCATTACGCACAAACCATTCTTGCGCTTTATGTGATAACTACAACCATTATTCCCATCACTGTCCCCATCTTGAATATTTTTGCGATACACTTCAAGTACTTCGTGAAATAGAGGTCGCTCGTAACGAGTCCACTTCTCCTTTACTTGCGAAGTCTGGTCCTGCCCCTACTCCAAAATACGAGGTCTCCCAACCACCCACCATGATCCCTCCCCCTGATGTTGAGACGACAAACGGTTCTTCTACCATCCTCTACCTATCATCATTCATGAGATCACTCCCTAGATATCTCCTCTCGTGATTCTATTGAACGTCCTTCAATGGACACATCGGTCTCCACATTGATAGATACTCCATCTACTAGTCATTTGTCTCTCAGCCTTGACAATGCATATGTGAATTTATTTTCCCATGAAGATGCTTCAGGTAGATCTTCCTCATCACATGGTCTTTCTTCCTCCAATCTTCCCATCTTCCATTCTAATGAAGACATCACGGAAGCCATGACCAACCCTAATTACCCTTAGGATGATATGAAACATCGTGCATACTTCCTTCCACAACAAACCCATGACCAATATGCTGTGGAGTCCAAAGACTTCATCTATGGTGAGGTCGATTGGTTTAACCAACCCTTACTTCAAACCCTCAAATTAAAACCACATATGCTTTGTGTCGAGTACATTGACACCCAATTTTTGGGTAACAGGGCATCCATATTTGAGAATCCAGGAGAAGCAATTCTCCCCAACCCTCCTAGTGCATTTTTTAGTGTCGACTCTAGTACCATTATTATTCCCCATTTAGAAGAACCTCTAGAGTCTCATATCACTTCAGATCACTCTTGGGATGATCCACTTACTCATTCCTCCATCTTACCTCAACAACCTAGTCCCTTAGACATTGTTGTTGTTCAACCACCATGTTTTCTAGGTGAGCATCAATTCATTATCTCTGAAGCCACTCTTTGGTATAGTGACACCATGTATGCAAACCCATAAATTCAGTCCATTTGATTCATATATGCAGTACCAAACGAGATTAGTAATCCACCATTTCCTTTCTCTAACTATATATATCCATTCTTCCCATAAGAATCCATCCATAAATAAATGGTGAACCACATCGTGCATAACCATATGATGTATCATCATCAAAATGTGTTTGGAGTCCAATGCTCTAAATACATCCAGTATTCCCAGAACATACTCCATCTATACCTATTGGGGGGCACATATGCCCCTACATCTATCCATGATCCTCTAGAGGATCTCGTGCCATCTGGGTCGAGATGCTTGAATCCCTTATTTAAGTACTTGGAACATAATGGCACTCCACAAATGCTTCCTAGGGGGCATCATTCCAACCTTTGCATCCCAGATTAGTCCCCTCCATCACATATGTTGGGGGGCAGTATCCCATGCTTGGGGGCATGATGGCTCCCCCCTTAGCCACATTCTCACCTGATCAACATAATTCTAAGCCTAGACCCTAATGATCTAGGTATGGTCGATTATCCTCTCATTCATTCAATAGTTTGTCCTACCAGCCTCTCCAACGAGCCATATACACATCACTTATTGTAGATGTTTGATACCATATCTTCAAATCTTCTACTCTATGTGATCCCACACTTACCATTCAATCCTTATGTTTGATTTGGTGGGAGAGGATGATCCTATACCTTCTCTAATAGTTCATTTATATTTTCCTTTCTTACCTTGACTCTTCACTATGAATCATTTTTCCAAGAAGCATTAAGGCCATTTTTAGACAAGTAAGGCCACTTACCAGAAAGTCACAGATCTAAATTTTGATGGTTTATTTGTCCACTATGATCTCCACAAGATTTAGGCCCTTCTCCTCCTCTCCAAATTCTCCACAGCTCACTATGAAAATGAATTTGATTTGGAGGCAAAAAGCCCTTTTATAGCAAAAACCCTAGTTTTTATGTCGCCCATTGCTACCAAACTGTAGCTCCGCTTGACAAACTGTCAGCACCATTGGAAATATCTCACTGAGTAATATAATGGGCCTCTATTTTTTTTTTTTGTAATTTGACACTTCACCCAGAAGCCATTTTTTCCATGAGCTCTCACTTTGCTGCCTTATAACACTAAATCTCTTCATTTAAACCATATGTATTTTGGTACCAATTTACCTTTATAATGGTTGAATCACATGTCAATTTTTAGCATAAGTAACCACCCTTTACTCCTGTTTGTATGGTCCCCACCAGGGCTCCCCCATGTGGCAACATCATCGAGTCACCCTTATTTAGAGCATCTGAGATGTGTCACCCTTTTCCTTATGAAATTTGTTCTGAGTCCCTATTGTGTCTTGTTATAGTGTTTCATTCATCATCATTCCACATTTCTTCCATTATACTTATATTTGGCCTCGAGTCCTTCTACTCCGTCTTTTTCAAACCCCCGTTTGAGTCATTGACCATCCCCTCTAGATTTGAGTCGGTAGCTGTCAAGTCAACCATTTTTATTATGCTTTGACAAGGGAAGATGTCAGTCTGCCATACATCATCTTTTCTTCCATCATCATCCCTGGTGTCAGTCTATCAGTCACTCTGTTATGTTCCCTTGTTCCTTTGTTGAGGATTCCTCATTGCCTCAACGCTAGCGGGCCCTCTTCTATCGACCTCGACGCATTTATTCCAGAAGAGTAGTCTAGAAGGTAGTGTACCTTAGTTCCATCTTCCATATTTATTTGATACCTCATATCAAGCAAAGGTACTCATTATTTCCCTTTCACTTGGTTGTTTCTCATGTGCTCGACATCAGCTCCTTATAGCATGATTAAGATTCGTATGCTTGACAGTTCGGTGATCCAAATGATTGTCCCAGTTATTCCCAGTTGTGTGTGAGATGTTTCATACCCCATGAGGGGGTGGCCCTTCAGGTAGCCCCCCACATGCCCATATGACCACAGATGTTGATCCAGCCTCCAATGTAGTTCTGCAGATTCAATGGGTTTGGTTTCCGCCGCTTACAGAGCCCATAGCATGCATGTCTCCTCCAGATGATCCATTCATATTTTCATAGCCCTTTCCTATTTAGCAGGGCTTCCTTAGTTGTGATCATCCCTCCCCATGTCAGTTTCAGGGGCATTACATCTCATGTACTCAGATATTATTGTATTCAATCCTGGCCTATGTTTTTTTTCTAGGTGCATTATGTATATGGGATCTGTTGTATTATTTTCTGGCCCATTGATGCCAGTGTATCATGTATCAAGTATCATTTACTTTGTAGCTCAGTCCCAGATTGATGGGCTCACCATTATTCTTTGTACTCAGTTATCTCAGCGGGTATGGGTATGCCTCCCCCACCTCATTTGAGATCATATAATACCACATAAAAGGAGAATTCTACCAGTATTGTAGGTCTCACCCCCTCAATCATTTGTCCATCCTTGACTTGCTCTCTCTCTCTCTCTCCCCCTTGGTTTCTTGTGGATTTAATTTTACCATATTAAAATCACTTTCACTATGGAAAATAATTTAGTAAACCACTTTTATTAAATTATTTTCTGATTTAAATAAAAAACCCCATGAGAATAATTAGATAAAACATTATTTATTTAATTTTTTTTATGAATTAATATTAAATCATTATTTAATAATTATTCCTTGTCACATTTGACTAAATCTCTTAGGAATATTTAAATAAATTATTATTTATTTGAATTTCCTTATTTATGTTATTAGAATAATTATTAAATCACTATTTAATAATTATTTTGATTTCACACCTTTCTTGTTTCTCGCGAAATAATTAATAAATCATTTTATTTGTTAATTATTTCTAAATAAATGAATTTAACAATTTTAAATTCCTTTTCCCTCTCCAATAAATATAATAAAGTATTCCAAGTAGTTAGATCTGAATTTGGTCAATAATATTTTATTATTCTCCATTTTCGAGATTAACTTTATTCTTTGCTATATAAAGGAGGGTTTTTCATCCATTCCTCACCATGATCATTATCATCGTCAACATTATTGTCATTTTCTAGAGCTCCCATTTGACTTCTTCAATTTGTTTGGTTTTTTCACATGATTGAGAGAGGGAATTCTATTTCTGAAGCATCAAGGATATCAAAGGACCCATCCCACAGAGGGGTACTTACAAACCAATATGTAGATCTCCTTCACCAGGTGTTATCAACAAATGTTTATTCATTAAAAATTGTCTTTCCAATTGGGTTATTATTATGGATACATTATTTTGTTGCTATTTGTTTTGGATCTTATTTTCTTTTACTACAGATTTTCCATTTGTATTACAAATCTAGAATGACAACCATCAAATTGTTGTTAGGGTCACTTGTCACCTAGTGACTTAAGTGAGAATTTTTGGTACACCTTCCAGGATTTTTCACACTAAAAAATAGTTTAAAAATGAATCTTGAAATTTGGAAACCAGTTACTCCATGTAAAAAACAAATTAAATTTAACTCTTTTCTAATGATGACATCTAGCTTACAAGTTTCCAATAATCGCATCCACTATTATATCGATGTCAGTTTAGAGGTAATAGTATTTACTCTCTATTGTGTGTCAACCTATTCATTTGCCAAAAGGACACCAAACTGTTAATTTCATTGTGACATGTATGAAAATGAGGAAATTGCACTCCACATAAAGATTTTTTTTTCTTCGCTTCTATATAATTTGATTTTGTAATTTCACGTCTTTTCTATCTGCAACATGTGCCTACCGCATTTATTACAATCACCAGTAAAACTTTAGCTACAATATTATTAATTGTTTTTGAAATTGATAAAAATATTATTAAATAATGTTATTTAATTTAGTTTTATCATTTTTACGTTTATTGTTGTTTAATAAAAACTTTCATTGTGCAGAAATAACTTCATGTGAATAATGTAAGTTGTATTATGGGCTTGACACAATAAAATATATGCACAGTGTAACAAGTTTCTATATATAGCATGAGTTATATATATACTTACTTTCACATATGAATTTATGTTCTTCGCATAACCTTCACATATGCAAAACCACTTCCGCACAACTACTTTTGTACTCAATAACGCTCTACAAATACTCATTTACAATTGACTACTGCAACTTTTGTGATTTAAAATATATGCTTTAATATGAATCTCGCACAATAAAACAAGTTTCTATATCAAGTAGGACCTATTTAAATGCTTATTTTCTTTAATAAAATCAACTATATATGTCTATAACTAAATTACTTACAAAAACTAGTTTACAACTGACTATTGCAAAATGAAATCTGAAGTTTTTTCACAATGTTTCAAAAAAATAGATCCCATAGTTTAATGTATTAGTATTATTATATGTTTCTATGTGGAGATTTTACTCCAAGCAAGAAGCTTCCTCTACACAATGAAAAGTCTCATTCTAATCTCCGGAGAATGAAAACTTTGTACAATGAAACACTAATGTGTGCAATTCTCGCTTTTGAACATGCATTCATAAATAAAGAGAATTAGAACATAATATTTAGGCTTTTTGACTGAGAAACCTTCAACAATTATCAACATAGTTATAGTGATTGTAATTATATTCAAATTCAAATGATAGTCACAAAAAATGTGATAGACAACAACAGGAAAAACTTTTGCCAATTATGTATCTCCATTGTAAACAAAACTAGAATAGACGAAAGAGTCTTTGTGCTTCACAAGCCTTGAATATTAACCAACATAGTTATAAAAAATAATAATTGTATTCAAAATGAAATCTTAACCACTATAATTATCATTCGAATAAACATAAAAAAATGCAATAGGTATCTATGAACCAAAACTCTAGCTAAACGTTTATTTTCATTGCCAACAATTTTCATACCATTACATAGGATAGAAAAGCTCAAAAGCATAGTCTCGTGAACTTATGTTCAATCAATGATACTACGAAACGCTAAAGAATCCATAGTAATACAAGTTCACATGAAACACATTATCTAAGAATTATTGATATAACCGGTAAAAAATTTCAGTATTAAAACAGAGTAAACAAAAATTCAAGGTGTTCAATTACTAGAAAAAAAAGTTTTCAAAGCAAATATTGGAAAACAAGGTGTTCAATTACTATTTTTTTACAACATTCGAGAACCAAATTCCATATAACATCCCATGTGAAACATTACCTTAGAATTGTTTACATAATTAGTAAACATACTGAGAGATAGAAAAGACAGTAATCAGAATTCAAATAAGCTATGATTACAGGGCCATGGTATGAAAAATACCCTTTTTTGCATAAAGCATTTATGAAAATGCTAATACTTTAGTCGCAAAGCTAAATTAATTCGTCCTAATGGGGACTATGACTGGAATATCGTTGGTTGTAATCTCTAAAATTCATCTGCAACAAATAACAAGGAACTGCATTCAGGAATTAGACTATTTCATCATAATGCATACATAAGATTTCAATAGTAAAATGCTTCACAACAAAAACAAACATTCCAATATATTAAAACACCTGCAATATGAAAAATCACAGCATGATATTCTTTATCCCTCAACTATCTCTCAAAATCATGTTTCTTGCAATGAATTCCTTCACTTTAGCTTCAATGAATTCTTTCATCGGAACAATGATAATGTCCTGCTTAACACGTTCATTGAATATCTCCCTCACAATTTCTCTAGCTTCTTCTTACAATTGAAAAATAGAAGTAGAGTGCTCTTCATTGAAACTAACCAAATTAATTAGCCATTTTCTAATTTCCTCTATAGTAAAATCAATTATATCATCAAACTTCAATGCTTGTGATTTTTTCAACTTCTCCAAATCAGCCATCAGCTTATCCTTCACAATTAATCCAAATTAATATATAATTCATGGACTATTTAAATCCTAAACAATCGCTACCTCCTTGAGATATGCATCTACTCTTCGATTTTCTATGTCTCCACACTCAGAAATAATGTCCTCCAATGTTTTCATTTTCTCAGACCATGTAGCCCTGATATGCCTCATCTTATCAGCATCAGGCAACTATTGTTTATCTGTTTCTAGTTTGGGCAGTGAATTAATCTTCTAACTAAAAGTTAATAGGTCATTATCTATGAATTCCCTATTTCCCTCCAACTCACTTTTGACCAACTCGACAGAATACCTAGTTCTCTACTTTAAACTTCATAGATCAAAAGCAACTTTCCATGCAGATTCAATAATTCACAATCTTTTAGATACTAATGATATATGATTTCACTACGATCAGAATATTGAAAGGTTTCTCAAATCTACAAAATATGCTAGGAATAGAAATTGCCAATGGAAATCTGTGTATCGCTAGTGGAGTCTTCAAAAAAGGACCAAGGCTTAGACTATCTTCTTACTCTTTTATTTTTTCCTTCTGCATCAAATGTTTTGCTTGTCGTCAACCAACGAAATTCGCATTTTCTTCACCACTGGCTTGATGCAATTTCATCAGCCCTAGAATTACAACCAGAGATAGATTAACATTCATTTTTGGTCGATCAACAACCCTTTTGTCAGAAAATTGTACCCTTTCAATCTTCAATCTCTTACCACCCCTGCATAATTAACATCCTGCAATGTGACAAAAAAAATCATCAAAAGTAATGTCCTCTTCAACAATTTCCTCCATTATTTTATGATTTTCTTACAAACAAGTACTAGCCCAATCAAGTAGTACAACGCTATCAACTTCCATGTCCATGACTTCTTCAATGCTCCATGTTTCAAGAGAAATCTTAGATCTAAATAATTCAGTTGTATGCATTCTTTCTGTAATTACTCTACGAGGAGGCGTCACGCTAGTACTATGTGTGCAAGATTAAGATTGTCCTGTAGGATTTATGTCTCTTTTCTTATATCCTTCTCCCGTCCGAGTGATATTTTTTCCAGTGATCTATTTAGCATCTACTAGATTTTTTGATCTTTTTTATACACTATGGCTTTCCTTGCTTTACTCTCTACTTCTCATAAACAAGTTCCCATACCTCTTAGACTCAAGGTATTAGGTGAAAATTCTTCCTCTATCAAAGCCTTTAAGCTTAATATTCACTTAAGTTAAAAGAATATGAAGAATTTACAAAAATGTTAGCATGAGTCATATTCTTCACAATCATTCTTCCAACAATAAATGGAAAAGAAATAAATTGTTTTTTTTTATCTGTTCAAATATTACATGCATACTTCAACAACAAAATACCTATCTAGAACAGGCATTAGCAAAAGCAATGTCCTGTCTTTAAAACCATAAGTTCGTCTAACCGTATTTCTTTCTCTTTCCTCACATTCCCCTTTTCCAAATAGGAAAGCTTCAGCCTCTGTAGATATTGAAAAAGGCTCTTGTCCAGTTACCATGCAACACGCTTTCCTTACAACCACATCTTGAATGAAACACAAATTTAAAGAAGCTTCGTGCTTCCAAAATATAGGATACTAGAACTACATTGGTTCGCCACAAAAGTTGAATCTAGGGTTATAGGGTAAACCATTAAACACATGCCTTGACACGAGAAGTGTTATCAGATATGTCATGATAAAGAGACCATTGATCTTGGATAATCTATATAAATTAACATCTAATTCATTTAAAATTACATCAGCCCAATCGAAAATACAATTATTTCTCTATGTCTCATAAAGCACATAGAAAATGCATTTCAGAACATGTGATATACTTTCCATCCCTACTAGATGGGCAAAGAGCCAACAAAAATCCGTAAATGGTTTCCTAAACAAATAAATTCCTACAAGAGAGATTAAAAGAACCTTAGAAGTTGGAGAAATGAATTCTTGCATCATGTCAATTTCACATCCTTCTGGATCCAGGAAACTATTTGCAATGGACAATTCTAAATGCTTGTTTAGTTCTAGTACCTTGAATAAAAATTTGCATGCATTGGGATTCAAAGGAATCTTTATCTCTCCTAACTTAATTTCCCTATTTCTTAAATCAAAATTATTTTCACAGAGAGAAAAAATTCTCTAAAATCAAAGACCTCTAGAACACACCTAGCATTCACTAATCTGGTACTCCATATCTTGTTACTTGTTTTCTCTTCGATTAACATATTTACATATTACTCATATTTTCTCGACCAGTCAAAGCTGTCATGGATCTCAACAATTGAGTTAACTGTATCACTACAAATAGATTATTTCCTTCTCCTGCTAACCACTTTTTCGTTTGCAACAAAAAAATACTCTATTAATGAATAACATATTCAAATCTTGTTTCACTTTTTCAATTCTCTGTATTCTTCACAAACATTGGTTGTTACTATTACTCACGTGAAAACTATTACACATGACACTGTGAATAAATAATAATTAAAGATACCAAATCCAACTTTTATGGATAGTAATAGGAAAAAAACTTGAAATTCCAAAAGCATCTTGTCCATCTACATCACACTTTGCTCTATCATGGATATATGTGTCATAAGAAACAAAAAATTATGATATACAATAATAGAGGTTGTCTACCAAGGAGATAGATTCCCCCACATGGCCAAAAATCACCACATTCCAACATTTTTATTTTTTGAATTGAAACCCAATAGCACAAGTGTTTGAATCATGTTTTGTGAGAGTGGAAATGGATTCAGCATCATCAAAACTCCATCGGAAAGTTTTCTCACATAGCCAAAAATCATCACAAACTAGCCACTTTTTTTTCAATAAAAATATGATAACATGACTATTGACACCTTATTGAAACCCAAGATCATGAAATTTTACAATTGTAACCTTGGGTTACAAAAAAATCTGCCATATTCTATTAGGAACGTGCCAACATTTTCTTTGTTTTTCAAGTCAAACTTGAAGACTCGTAAAACTATCAATAATAATTACAAATAGTAGAGTGAAAAATAAAATTTACAAATAAATATTATGCCAACACGTATTCAACTACTTTCTCTGAAGAATCCACTTGACAACTGGTTCCCACTACTTTGTAAAATTGAACCAAATTTGATTTATGAATAACTTGACATGCCTATTTCTCACAACATTTGACACAGTTTCGATTCAGTGGGAATCTTATTCCGCAAAAATGGATTTAATTTTAAACTATTTGATTTTTGCGTATGCGAAAATAATTTAACTACTGAAAGTGGACAACTATAACTTCGAGTTACAAAAAAATATACCATATTTTATTATGAACGTGTCAGGATTTCCATTATTTTTCAGTCAAATATGAATACTCGTAAAAATATCAATAATAACTAAAAATAGTAAAGTTACCTTCTATGAGTAATTGACTTGATAGCTGATCCCCATTACTTTGTAAAAATTAACCAAATTTACTTTATGAATGACATGAAACACACATTTCTAACAAAATTTGGCACACAATTTCGATGTAGTGGGAACCTTATTGTGCACAAATAGATTTAATTTTAAACTCTTTTATTTTTGAGGACACAAAATTAATTTAATTACTAAAAATATAAACTTTAATTTGTCATGTAATAGGCACAAATGAAAAAAGCAACTTGTAAACTAGAAGACTTATTACTATTATGCAATATTAGATTAAGTGTCATTTTAATGGATCCCAACAAGTACTACTCTACGGTAATATTGAATAAAGACATGTGTACGTACCTATGCGATAAATTGAGTATTTTATGTTAATAAGAGAACAGACATCGGAACAATTAAAAATCAATAAAAAAACCAACAAGTTCAACTAAACTACAAAATTCAAGGAATGGAAACTAAGAAAATGTCATATAATTCCAACATAACACAAATACATATACTATTACCTATGTGAAAACTTCTACACACGACATCTTGAATAATTAGCAATCGAATAAACCAAATCTAATCACAATCCACTAATTTAATATCAATGTTATTCATATCATAAGAAATAGAAATTCACCATAGAAAACAATTTTGAACTAACTGTAATCATGATAATCAGCTAACAAACTACCAATTGCGAATAGGAAACTGGAAAAGGTGAATCAGTTTAAAATATTGCAGTATTGTAGAGCTTCTATATTTATGCACTACTTCTGTTGGCCACGGTTTAACGAAAACACCTTTGAGACATCATTGAAGAAGCAATCCCAGCTCTTAAATGAAATTTGTGAAGAGAAAATGCTACATGATTTGCTACTCGAAATACGTAAACAATTAGAAAAGGATCCTATCGATATTAGAAAATAGCTTCTCTCCTTCCTCTGTTGACGATTTCAAAATTCTTGTCGACTCATTTCCCTATAAATCATGACATGTATGACACGAAATCTTTGTATCAGAGATAATGCTGACATCCAGATCTCTCTATCGTTTTAATGTATGCACCATCATTATTATTTATTATTTTTACTATTATTATTACTAATTAACAAATCTAATAATCAGAGGGAAGCGATTATTTTTTCTATCACTACAAATAGCATTTTTCCCTCAGTATACTAGCTATTTTAAATGTTTGCAGACTCGTTTCCCAAGAAATAACCACCTGCCATTATTTTTCATCTGAAACATGCTACAAAGATAAATCTGCCATCTACAATTTTTACCGTCCCAATGTCTTTCCTCTGATTAATAGAAAAAAAACGTTGCAGGTAAATACAAGTCCTCTCAACATTCAATTCACTAACTACACACCTACCCACGCATTCACAAAACCACATAAACACTAAAACATCAAATCTAGAGACATGCTTTGTATACTTTCAACATAACAAAAATGCATATGCGTAGGACTGCAGAGGAAATCCATTTGTGTGCAAAAATATCTCAATATTTCATTATATGAACCTTCGCACTTCACACAATCTATTACAAACATTATTGTCAAATCATTAAAAAGTTAATATTAATGTATACTTTCAAAATAACACAAATGCATATGTACTATAAAGCTAAATAACAAATTAAAAGATTCCTCTGCACTTCCCTCATTCCGCTCAAATCTTGCGCTTCCCTCATTCCTCATATTCATTTGTTCTCTGCATGACCATTGCACATGCACAACCATCTCCACAGAATTTCGTCCACACAACTAATTCTAGACTGAACAATGCCCTTTGGTCAGTTATTCACATTTGAAGTTGATATTAATAAATGTGGATCCCAGATATCGTGGGCAAGTAGCACTCATTGTGAAATACGTTCCTAAATAATAATTAAAGAAGAGATATGTATATTTATTATTTTAACAAATGTTGGACAAATATTTTGACAGAGTGAAAGCTTTATGAACATGCTTAATTTCTCCACACGCACTTCCTCCAAACAACATAATCCATTGTGTGCAAAAATCTCTCAAGCTTTCATTGCATGAACCTCCACACCCTGTAGAATATATTAATGATTTTCACAACATTAAAATATTAGTACTAATGTATAATTTTAAAATAACACAAATGCATATGTACTCTAAAGCTAAATAAGAAATTAAAATATCCCTCTACATTTCCCTCATTTCGCTCAAATCTTGCACATGCCTCATTCCACATATGCATTTGTTCTTGTTGAGAAGTGTAGAAAGAAAGTCTTAATTTGACTTTGCCTTGGTCAATTTGAGAAAATTTAAATTTCCACATCAGCAGACAACTTGGAGGTAGTTAGCTTGTGTGACATGGATCATGTCACTCAGTTAGCTCAGTAAATTAGAGTTAGAGGGCTTGGAGTACATTTAAGCATGTGTGATTGCTAAATTTTAGTAATCTAGGTCAGTTATTTCCAGTTGTGTTCATTTAAATTAGTTCTAATAGTTAATGGAACTAATGGAAGGTTAGTTATGCAGTGGGACAATAGTCTAACTCAATGATCATCAAGTTAACTAATCAATCAACTCAAAATATCTAGTACATGCGAGGAATTTGAGTTCCTTAGTTGTGGTGGAGATTCCAAGGTAGTGTAACAAGCAGTTATAAACTATTTTGAGTGCATAGGAATCACATGTAGTTAGATGATCAATCCTTGGGAATTGCACAATCAATTGGAGAAAAAATTCTAAAAAAGTAGGGCCTAATTCCTCATGATTTTCTCAAGGAAATAAGGGCTCAAAAAGAGGCATAAATTGACTAATATGGGCCAGAGCTTCTCATTAGAAGAGAGATAGGTTATTCACTTGCAGGTTGTGCTCAAAGAGAGAAATAAATTGTGATACATTCTCTATTCATCTTATTAATGAAAATAGGCTTGAGGGGTTCTTTCCCAGTTGGGTTCCTCTAGAAAAATATTATGCATGTGTGGTTTTTTATTATTGCATGTTTATGAATGTTGTTCTAAATTGTGAATTAAATTTTGTAGATCAATAGAGTAGAATTGTGTCTCTTGAATTTAGATTAAACTTCATGAGCAGTTGTAATCCTATCGCCATATTTCTACATGGTGTCAGTACTGGATTCACATTAGAACAAGAATTTTGAATGTGTTCCTCGGGAGGTTCAAATTTGCAGCTTCAGTGTAGTAGGATCTCTTCAGAGTTGGGAAAATAAACTTCAATGGGCTGAGATTAGAGTATGCCTTGGAAGATAACTTGAATTTCATTGCATGGAAGGATCACATGGTGGCAATGCTTGATGAAAACAGATTACTGGAATATGTCAAGATGGATGTTCAAAAACCAGGATCAGTTGATGCCCATAACCTAGCCCAATTGAATAAAGATGTAGCCAAGGCGAGGAGAATAATCTTGGAGGGAGTCTGAGACCATATTGTCTCAAATATCCATGGGAAAGAAACTCCTTTCGCAATGTGGAAGGAACTAACAAAGTTATTCAAGAATAGCAGTGGCCATAGAAAATTGGCCCTCAAAGACAAACTTTGAAATATCAAGATGCAGAAGAATGACACTATTCTGTGGTACCTCGCCAGATTTACACAAGTTTGGGATGAGCTTGGAGGGGTTCGTGTGAATGTTGTAGAAGTTTACATCATGAGCCTAGATCTTATAAGCCTTCCTAAAAGTTGGCATAGCTACCAGGACTCGGTGAACGAGAGGGAGAACTACCAAATTGGGAATGCTTGTGGTTTGTTTTGGTACAAGAAGAGATCAAGCGGAATACCAGAGATGGAACCTCATCCAAGGGAGAGGATGAAGAAAATTTTGCATTGGTAGGAAATGGAAAGAAGGGAATAGGGAATAAATCTCAAATCAAACCAAAATCTAGCCAAGGGGTCAATAAGAAAGACTTGTCTAGAATAAAATGCTTCAACTGCCATGAATTTGGGCACTATGCTACAAGGTGTCCTCACAAAAAGTCTAGCAAGAAGAACTCATGAGGAGCAGGAGGTGAAGCTTTAGCTTCATAGTTTGAGCTTGACTTCACCCTTATTTCATGCATGGCTATCACTATGATGGGGAGTTTGTGGTACTTGGACTCAGGTGCCTTGTTACACTTAACAAGGCATAGAGAGTTTTTCAATGACTCGTAGGAGAGATTTTTGAGCTTGGGGATGACATAAGGTACAATGCTACAGGGATTAGTATAGTAACCTTTAAGAGGGAGTTAGGATACCCTCTTCACCTCAAAGGTGTCATGTTTGTACCAGGCATAACGAGGAACCTCATATCTGTAGCATTTTTGGCAAATCATGGTTATGATGTCATCTTCAGCAGAGGGAAAGCATTCCTAAGACATATAGCCACTAGACAGGTGGAGAAGATCAGGGTTCATGTGAAGAACCTATATAAACTTGATGTGGAGGATTTTGTTGCATTAAGCAGTAAGGCAGAAAAAGTGTAGAGTCACGATGTTGGTGAACTATGGCACTAGAAATTAGGCCATTTGCATCATGGTTCCCTGAAAATTATGTAGTAAATAACCACTAGAATTCCTAAACGAGCACTTGAGCAACAGGATGTCTACAAATATTGTACCTTGGGGAAGTATGTAAAATCCACATTCCATGATCGAGATAAAAAAGCACATGTGGTCTTGGAAAGAGTCCAATTTGATACAACCTCCACTACCAAACATAAATATTTTGTTATTTTTATTGATGATTTCTCAAGGAAGTGTTCAATCTTCTTCATAAAGAAGAAGGATGACACAATCTCAAAGTTTGTAGAATTCAAGGAACTAGTTGAGAAAGAGACCGGTAAGAAGGTGAAGTATCTCAGGAGTGACAATGGAGGTGAGTATGTTTTGAATGACTTCAAGGATTTCTGTGTAAAATAAGGAACTTGAAGAGAGCTAACGACACCATGCAACCCACAGAAGAATGTGGTAGATGAGAGGAAGAACCAAGGCATGCCACTGCATTTGTGGGTAGAGGCGTGTAGCATAGAAATCTACCTGCATAATAAGAGTCCATATTACATTCTTGGTATGATTACATCGTAGGAGGCTTTCTCAGGGAGAAAGTTGGATGTGTCTCACCTCATAATTTTTGGAGCCTTTGTATACTGCCATGTCTCTAAAGATTCAGGGAAGAAGCTTGAGCTGACAACAGAGTTGGTAGTTTTCTTGGGTTACACCAAAACTCCACACAATTACCATGTGTACTTACCTTCCCTTTTAATGATAGTTGTACGAACGGATGTACTGTTTTATAAGGAGAAAGTGATGCGGTACTCTCTTGAGAGGGAGATTTAGATCATACTAGAAGAGGATATTTTAGCTCCAAAGGAGGAGCCTTGGGAATTTATGGAGTAGCCACAAATGGAGGATCAAAGAGAAGTCAGGGTGGAGACGTCCACTCAAGCATAACCATCCAGAAAAGGTATAAATAGAACCAGGGAAGTTAATAGATTGGTGCAGGATGTGAGGGAGAATGTGGGAGCTCCTTCAAATTTGTGCAGGCAAAGGAGGTCACATGAGAGGTACATTGGTTACATGGCTCTAATGACTGAGCTTATAGAGACTAAGCCATCCTATTTTTAGGAAGTAGTACAGAAACATGTTTGGGTTGATGCAATGGTAGAAGAGGACAAATCCATCATGAAGAACAGTGTTTGGAAAGTTATCCCAAGACCGATAGATAAAACAATTATGGGTTTGAGATGCATCTTCAAGGTTAAGCATGCAGTAGACGAAAACATAGAGAAATATAAGGCCAGATTTGTGGCCAATGGATTCTTTCAAGTTAATGGAATTGACTATGAGGAAACCTTTGTTCTTGTAGCAAGGTATTGATCCATTAGATCAATTCTTGCATTCATTGCCCAGATGGGGTGTTTTAGAGCCTATATTTGCCTCAGGCTGAAAATACAAGGTTCTAGGTCCACATCAAACCACGCTCAGGCTCGTAGCTAGCACTACGAGGACAGGAGAGGGCTCTCTCCGGGTCAATCTCGGCAAAAGACAATCGATGGGGCTCGAGATGACTGTAATAAAAGCTAATATTAGGCTAGGTATGAAGTACAAAGGATTTGATTTGAGTTTTTGTGGGTTTTGTTGGAAAAAAGGAACAGGCAATTTTGGGTCCGAGATGAGGCACAATTTTTGCAGAGTTCTGATTGGGGAAAGGAAGGCAATCGTTTCGATGCTTTAAAGTGAGTGAATGGATAGATCATACTGGTGAGGAGCTAAGGAGAGCAAGAAAGTCTCAAGAATTCTCCTTAAACAGATGAAAACATGGAAATTTAAACAAATTCAAAGGCAGAGCATAGCAGTTAATGGATTCTACCTTAATCAATCATTTGTTCAAATTCAAAAGAAGAGACAGGAAAATGATACACATAACACTAATGAACTTACAATTACTTAGAGAAGAACACCATCAAAACATAAAGCCACATGGATCCCAAACAGTGCTGCAAAACCCTGGTCTTTCCTTAGCCAAAAACGTAGAGATAGAATGTACAATGATATGCCAAAGCAATCCCAAGTGTCCAACCCTGAAAATAACTTAGGAATTACATAATATAGACTAGCCCAACCCATTCCCTTGCCTCTAGGGGTCGAGCTCATCATTCTAGGAGCTGTTTGAACTAATTCTAAACAAGGAACTGAAATCTAGGTAGTCAAACAACTTACCCCTATATGCTAGGAAACTGATTCATTCATTAAATTTTCACTTTTTAGTGAATGAATCCTCTATAACAAGTAAATAAGTGCCAAAATTACATCATGTTTATCCAATTACATCAAGATAGATCAAAAATTACATCACAAAGCAAAACTAGTCGAACTGGCTGAATTTCTGAGCTGGAAGGTGAAAAATTGAGCAAAAATCTTCAAAGCGCTACGCCAAAATCTGTATGCATCGTGCCACTTTGAGGCTAAGTTTAAGGCACTTCTTGAAGTCCAAATTGAGCCCAAGTGTGCTTTTTGGAAAGCCCTGCTTGTCTACTTTCCAACCCAAGAGGAATTTCTGAATTTGGTGCCCATTTTCCCCTCCAAAACTTCAATATCCCAAGACTGCTTCCTGTGTGTCAAAATAAGGGCAGTGAGGTCATTTTTTGAGTGTTTTTGACCTCCTGGGGACTCAAAACTTGCCCAAACTTCTTGGCCATGCACCAGGAGTCATTATTTTCCATACCAAATCCAAAAATATAAACTTTTTTCATTTTGGAGTTCCCTAGCAAAAGCGTGCGCTAGGTGGCGCGGCGCATAGGGAAGGCATGGCGCATTGGGCTTGAGGCGCGGCGCATAGAGCCTACACGTAGCATTTTTTGCGGGAGACTTTTGGAGCCCTTCCTGGTGTCAAAATTTGGTGTAGGATAGCTCGTTGGAAAGGTATTTGAGTCTATTTTCCAACTCAACTAGAATTTTTCAATTTGGAGTTTATTTTCATTATCAAAGGTCAAATCTCCCAAGACTGGTCAAAATGTGTGAAATGAGACTGCCTCAAGGCAGAGTGTTGTTGCAGTCAACTTTTGAATGCCTTCCACAACTCCAAATTGAGCTCATGATAGCTCATTGGAAATATATTTGTGTATAGTTATCATTTTACTCATCAAGAAAGTCATTTGGCTGACCACGCTAGGAGAAAACTTGATTTTCCCAAGGTCACTTTAGAGGTGCATCAATTCTTCCGAGGCAATTGTATTTTTGACATTTCTCTAAAACCATGACACCTGTGTAAAAAGTGAAGGAATTTTCTTCCTTGGACTGTTGTGGACAAAAACCTCTCTCATTTTTCCAAAATTCATCTTTTCTTGCTCAGAAATATCATTTGAGTGAAGCCTACCCCAATGTGTGGAACAAGAGATTTGTCGAAATGAAGCGAAATGAAGGCGATAGGGAGCTTCTAAATTCTTGAAGAAATTTTGGGAAGTAGGGAGGGATGTTAGGAAGTAGGGGAAAGTGTAATCTTATAAATTGAGTGAGGGGAAGGGGTGCAAAAGGGCAAAACACAGGCCTAGCCTTGAAAATTGCCAGGTTGTAGCAAGAAACTAGGGTTTGTGCAAAAATGAGGAATTTGGGCAATCTCAGTGATGGGAAGTGTTTAATAAGGTACATTAGGGATAGGGGAAGGTGTATGAACATCAGGATACAAGTTTTGCTGATGATTTGACTGTCTAAGAGAAATTGCCTTCAAAACCCTGGGAGAGGGAAATGACCTTACCTAGACGCAACTGAAGCATGAACAAGGTGTAAAATGACCCAGTGGAACTTGACATGATAATGACAACCTCTAAATGATGGCACACTCATCTGAATGGTGACATGGACTGACATTTGGACAACTTTGGAAGGAGTACAATCAAACCCTAGACCTAATGCCTAGTGACCAAATTTTGCTTGAAGACTCACTGAAATGACAAAATTTGACCTTGACACCTTAAAATCACTTTGTAAGAGTATGTTTGATCACTGAAGGAAGGCTAGAAAGACTGACACTAACAAGGTGGAAGATCCACCAGATGGATGTAAAAATAGCATTTCTCACTGGTTTTACTGAGGGAGAAGTTTACATCAAGAAACCATAAGATTTTGATACATTTGATTGGGAGTATCGTGTATACATACTCAATCAAGCATTGTACGGGCTGAAACACAAACCCCGATCTTTGTACATTGAGATTGATAGTTATCCACTGGTTTTGGCTTCACCAAAAGTGAAGTGGATGCGAACCTCTATCATATTTTGGTAGAAGGTAAATTGCTTATCATTGTTTTATATGTTTATGATTTAATATTAACAGGTGATGAGAAGTTGATCAACTCTTTCATGGAGGACCTTGCAAGGGAATTTGAGATGAATAACATGAGTCTCATGCACTACTTCCTCAGGCTGGAAGTATGGCAAGGCGATGGGGAATTATTTGTGTCTCAAGGCAAGTATGCCAGCGAGATACTGCAAACATTTCACATGGAGAGATGTAATCCCATGGAGACACCTGTAACAACTAACTAGATGAAGGAGAATTCCACTTCAAGTGAAGAGGTTGATGCCACCATTTACCACCAACTAGTGGGTTCACTGATATATCTTGTGAACACATGACTAGATATGTGCTATGTAGTCAACCAATTGATCCAAGCTATGGTTAGGCCAACCAAATTATATTGGAAGGTAGTTAGGCATGTTTTACGATACCTCAAAGGCACTACCCAATATGGATTATGGTATAGAAAAATAGAGGGAGTGAATTTGTGTGGCATCACAGATGCATATTGGGCAGGGAGTGGGAGTCCATCCAACCAAAAGAGTACATCCGGTGGAAATTTTAGTGTTGGGTCCAAATCAGTTTCCTAGTACATCAAGAAGTAAATATTTGTGATGCTCATCTCAGCAATAGTAGAATACATGGTTGCAAGTCAAGAATCATGTGAGGCGATCTGGAAGAGAAAGATACATGTGGGGCTATTTGGTCAGATGATGGATCCAACTGTGATCTATTGTGATAATCATATTTTCATTTAGCTCTCTTAGAATCTGGTATTTCATGATCGATCCAAGCATATAAATATCCAGTATCATCATTTATGGGATTGTGTTCAGAGGCGAAAAATGTTGCTATAGTACATTTCGACAAAGAAACAAGATGTTGACATCTTGAGAAAGGCTTTGTCAAGAAGGAATTTTGAATTATACAGGTGAAATATTGGGGTGGTTGATAATCCATTTCCTACTAAGAGGGAGCATTTAGAAGTGCAGAAAGAAAATATTAATTTAACTTTGCCTTGGTCAAATTGAGAAAATTAGAATTTCCACATCAGTAGACAACTTGGAGGTAGTTAACTTGTGTGGCATGGATCTTGTCACTCAATTAGCTTAGTAAACTCAAGTTAGAGGGCGTGGAGTTTAGTTAAGCATGTGTGATTACTAAATTTTAGTAATCTAGGTCGGTTATTTCCAATTGTGTTTAGTTAAACTAGTTCTAACAGTTAATGGAACTAGTGGAAGGTCAGTTGTGCAGTGGGACAACAATCTAACTAAGAGATCATCTAGTTAACTAATAAATCAACTCAAAATATCTTTTTTTTTTCTCGTTAAAACTATTCTATTATTTACAGGAACAAGAAAGACATTTACATTCACAGAGTCGTTTTACCAGAGGCCAAACTGTGGCACTTTGGAATGGGAGAAATCAAAAGGATATCCCTCGCAGGGGCTCCACATCTAAGCAAAACAACCCACGTAGGGGCCCTAAACCACAAAAATGCAGCCATATCAAACTAGACATCCCGCGTAGGGGCTCTGGACCAAAAGTGTTCATCCCATGCAAGGGCAACAAAAGACCTTCAGCAATATCCCTTTCGGGCGTTGCAGACATAGCAAGAACAGACAATGAGCCAACATGACATAAACAGAAACCAAAACAAGACCTGAGCAGCGCTGGAGGATGTGATGTTGAACAGATGGAAAGCTATTCGTCCAGCTCCTCTTCGACCACCTTGCACCAGCCATACTTCTCCATTTCCTCTGCAGAAGGATAGGGATCCATGTTGACATTGTCCCCCTTGGATGTCGACACCTCCTGAGGCTGAGGAAGGTTGGAAGCATGCTCTGGAGCATCCGCTGGCATCCCCTTGACGTTCTCTGAACTCTCGCCCGGGTGCTTCCCCTTGCTGCGATGACCATCGCCATCATCCTGAGATTCCTCAAGGAAGAGAACCGAAACGTGGGCATTGATACGGGGTTTGTTCTGAGAGCTACTAAAGGTAAAAATGGCAGAACCGAAGGCAGGCATAGGTGCTGGGTCAGAATCTGGGCTACTGGAGTCCATGAATTGGCTTGTTTGGAGGGGGTTGGCCTCAGCAATTCGATGGCAATGGCAACGACAACAGTGGGATTGGGATTCTTCGACTAGAGGACGTGAGGACCCTCCCCGGGCAGAACCTCGACGGCTGAGCAAGCGCTGTCGAGGCCTAACCATCTTTGCAAGAGCACCGGGGGTAAGGAACAGTGCGGAATAGGATGGCTTATCAGACTTGAGACGGCACCCAACAGACTTAAGACGGCACCCAACCAGCCTTTCAGACTTGAGACGGCACCCAACAGACAAGGGGATGGCAAGAGCTGTTGCCCAGAGAACCAAAGACCAGGCAAGAGCCTGAACTCCGAAAACCAAATATTGAGCATGAACCAACTCATGGCGAGCCATCTCGCCACCTTTTTTAACCTCTTCATCACCACCTCGAGCTTTGCTCGCCATAACTGCTCGCTGCAGTCGCTCCAATAACCCGGACAGAACATTGAATTGCTTCCTCTGTTCGCCCATACCTTTATTCCTTGGCAGCGATCCTCGCATTGAATGCCAGCCTTAAGCTTGAGGCAGCACATGGCTAGCATGTGGCTCCTCATTACCACCTGTCGTGTCACCCACATCCGGGGAAATCATTTCAAAATATCTATTGCATGCAAGAATTCTATTTCCTCAGTGTTACACATTATTTTTTCACACCTCCGACACTTCCTTGTGACATACCCCGAAGTGCCTGAAACATGACAATCATGCAATGTACGTATCCAGATATGCAACTCGGATCCTCCCTATAACACTCATGGAAAATTGCTTTGAGCTTCCCCTAAAGAAAAGGGCTCTAAAACCCTAATCTGAGGATCATTGCTCCCCTAGCATTGGCAACCCGTGCTGGTCGCTAGCTGCACTTCACTAGCCTCATGTTACTAGTGTGCTTTTGGCTTGGATACCCGCGATGATCCCTAAAAGGAATTTTTTCCTAATGAGGACATGAAGCTTCGTGATCTAGAGGCTTCCAGAATGACAAGTTGGAGGTTGTTTAGCATGGATGAGGTCGAGTTCTCTCAACTTGGCCCTTTGGTCTTATCCCTATGAGCTACCTCCTTGAGATGAGGGCCTTCTCCTATCTTTGGAGAGATCCTAACTCCCTTTCCCTACCTATATATTCATATTTTCCCATTCCCAAATGGTTGGTCTTTGGCTATTTGCACCCTTATGCTGAGTTAGTGTCTACATGCTACTCATTTGGCTTGAAGAAGGAGTGCTTGAAGAGCTTGAGCTTGGACTCAGACATTCACTCAAGGAGAGCTTATTGACGTCAAGGCTTGGTTGTATGCTTCCTCCTTTATTCTATTATATATGCAACTACTAGTTCACTTTCCATAAATGTGTGTGTTAATGCATCATTTATCTTAATACTCCTTGATCTGTTAAGAAGGTTACTTTCGATTATGTTATTTGCACTTGTATGCTTTGTTGTGTCTTGATCTCTTTGAAGGAATTCAAACACTATAAGTAGTAGGAACGAGCCTGTGGCACAAGTTTTTCGAGGTCTTCAACAAAGGAGGATCATATACCATCAGAATGAGGTAGGCCATCTTCCTCTTCTTTCATTTCGATTATAATCTAGGAAAGTGTCTAGTAGATTGTCACGTAGGTTTCTAGTCCCATTCATTGGGCTAGAGGGATTGTCTTTTTCCATAGAGAGGATTTCCCAGACAACAAAATGGAAACTCCATTGGGAAAGATATAACCCTTTCCATCCATTCATTCAATCAGATTCTCTAGTGATTTTGACCAATTATCAGTTTCTTGGCTTGTTTGCTTCACTGTAGCTATTTGAATTCACTAGTTATTGCTTGAGGACATTCAATTTCTTCTGGTCTTGAAGATTTTTTATTTTTCCCTATTTTTCTCGCCCATCGCGTGTTTTCCTTCAATAGTCGCGCTATCATCACTGCTTAGGTGTTTAGGTGACATCATTTTGAGCCTTAAAATCGAAACTTAATTGAAGATAAACTAAAAAAATTACCTCAATTAACCTAAGGAGCATTTGGAACTTAACGCAAATATCTAGAGGTCTAGGCTAGAGATGTGTTCTGTTGTCTTTAAACAAAAAAGTTTTCATTAACTTCTTGCATTGTATCTTGGGGGTGAAATTTAATTCCAGTACGAAAGTATATCAAAGGTTCTCTAGTACTTTTGGGTATATAGGAGGCACTTCAGTATGGCAAGTATATGGGAACACCCTCACCGAATGGTTATGCATTAGATAGCGCTAACATGGACTTGTGCTCCCCATACCATCAAGTATATATTGGGAGACCCCACTAGGTTGTTATCCTTTAGCTGTAGGTAACCAAGTCTACCACCTCGTAAATGTGATGCACCGAACATAGCATTCGGGGAGATTGGCTGCCATACGTTAAGTCCTTCGTTTCGACTAAGGTGTATATTGCGGTTCACGGATACTTGGTAAACCCTTTTCTGTAGTTACCCCTTTTTTATTTATTTGTTGTTAATCTCTAAAATTAATTGAGCATGTAACAACATCCTTCCTGTGGAAATACTCCTTAGTAGATCAAGGGTTGATACCAATGGAAACATTTGTTGAGTCGACCAGTCAAGGAAACCCCTATGACAGGAATCCTAGTCCTTTTCCTTCTTTCGGAAATACTAGTGCTCCTTATATGGCAGCGGTGTCCCTTTCTTGATTGACCATTGGTCTACCAATTTGGTTATTTTTTACCTCGGTGATTCCGAGTGTCCAAACTGCTTTTCAACTGAGTTCTCCTCCACCTGAATAATATGAACCTCATGTTGATCCTAAAGTTGACCCCTTGCCTTCTTTGCCTATTTCTTCACCCTGTTCTTCCTCTTTTCCTAGTGAAAGCCTGGATTCTAGTAACCAGGAAGATAAGAAGAATAAGGAGAGGAAAAAGAAGAAGAAAAAAAATAATTAAAGGGACAACCAAGCAACCATTGCTACAGATGTAACTGATGTAGAAAAATATTCCAACCAGCCCCAGAAAGTAAAATTCCCTTGCATGTTATGTAAGGGTGACTACCTTCTTCGGAATTGTCCCTGTATTCCTAAGTTCTTAGAATTATGGTCCACAGGTTCACATCGACCTTTTTCATCAGCCTATGGAGTTCATCCTGGTGACGAACCCTCAACTAGTAACCGTAAAGCTCATGGGAAAAAAGGAAAAGTAAAATTTCCATGTAAGTTGTGTGAAGTTAATCATCTCATTCACCTTTTTCCTATTTTGGATGAGGATTCCAAAGAGTTGGAAAACCTTACAGTTTCCCAGCCTTATATTCTAATTAGTTATCAGAAGATTTCCCCTGATCCTTCACTAGTTGATCCAGTGTTTGATCAAAATCCATCTTTGGTCAATCCTGCTCTTTCTAAAAGTGAGTCTTGTAAGTTCATTCTTGACCAACCATTGGTTGAGAAAATGGCAGACTTGGCTCCACCTTTAGTTAACCGTAACTTTTAGGTAGAGAGTGAACCCTATACCACTCAATTTCTTCTGGTTTCTTCAGTTTTGAATGAACTGGAGAGAAATCCTCCCGTCCTTGAGGTGCATCAGAGTCATTCTCCTATTCCCATAAGACAATAGGGCAGCTCTGATTTTCCTATGACACCCTCTCTGAGTATTTTAGTCACTTCTTTTGATTGGAGTCGACTGGTAGGATACCATCTTCTGTCTTATGTGCCTTTCCATATTACAGTACAGGCTTACCATATGGCCATACCTACCATAGTCATAGATGAGGGCACATCTCTTAGCACTCTGCCCTCAATTGCTTGGCAAGCTTTAGGTTCTCCTCAGCTTGTCCCCATCACCTAGAATCTGTTATCTTTTAATAGAGGAACCAGTCAACTGTTAGGGATCCTTCCTAAGTTACCTATTACTTTGGGAGAAAATATTGTCTATATAGACGTGATGGTTGTCCAAGGCCCGCTGGATTTTAATCTAATCCTTGGTCGTGACTATGTTTACGTCATGGGAGATCTTGTCTCTTCCCTCTTTTGAGTGATGTGTTTCCCGCATGCAGGAAGCATTGGATCATTGTTCAGCTTACATTCATTGGTCTTGAATCAACTCCCAATCAACCATCATCTCTAAATGGTTCTTTTGTGTAAGAGATATCACCCTCACCACAGGTTAATTACATGGCCACCTGTTCCATGCCGGCATCTACTAATGATCTAGTAGGTGAGGTAGTACACCATGTACTTGGGGCATTGGAGCCTGATTTTTCATTTGGATCTCTGGATATGTATCCCTTCCAGAGTGTTGTTCTCCCATATGATGAGAACCTCTTGGAAGCAATGGCCTCTTTTGGTCTATGATCAAGGGTCTAGAGAAAATTTCCTTTACTTCTGTCAAGCTCGTTAAAAAATGAAACAAGGTGTCATGAGGACAGTTATTTCACTATGTCAACCTCGTTAAAAAATGAAATGGGTCCCTGTGAGCATATTTCTTTTCATGTGTCAAGCTCATTAAAAAATGAAACAAATCCCCTTCCAATTCGAGTCTTTGATTAGATCTCGTAAAATCCTAGTCGAGTCTTTCACTTGATCTCATAAGTGAAACTTCATTCCATCCAATTAGTTGAATGCAATGAAGCTTGGGGAGCATGTTCCTCAAATTGAATCATTATGCCAGAGGCATGCCAACTTATCTCAAGCATAGTTTGTTTTCGTTTCAAGCTTGTGTAAAAATGAAACCAAATCCAACCATAGCTTTTTCTCATGTTTCAAGCTTGTGAAAAAATGAAGCCATCTTCAAGTATACTCAAGAATAGTTTCTGATGTTTCAAGCTTGTCTAAAAATGAAACCATTCCCACTTTACATCTTGTGATTGCCATTTTATCAGTCAATTTTTGCTAGATGAGCCTTGGTTTTTCCATTCCATCGTCACCATCTCTTTGGCTGATCATACACTTTCACTTGGTTTCTTTACCCTTGCTTGAGGAACAACTGCAATGAGTGGTCTTATTAGCCAGCCTCTTGACCTTTACATTTTTTTATCAATTCCATCATCACTGGAACCAGTTGCTATCCTTTTATACCACTCGTTCCTCCAGGTGGAGTCATCTTTAAGCTCTTTTCCAACTCTCTAAAAATGAAAATATTGTCGAGTACTTGTCCTTTCGAACTCGTTAAATTAAATTAATTGACATCATCTCAGAATATGTTTAACCCTTTTTCGGGTTGGGATTGACTAATTACGAAAAAGGAACACCTTGGTCGACTTGGTCAAGAGGTTCTCTCGAATATTATTTTCTACCTTTTTGGGTTTGAGAGACAAATTATGAAAAGGGACCTAATGGAGTTTTATTTTTCATCTCTTTTTTAGACTCTCTAGATATGAAAAAGACATTGAGTTACTCTTCCATCGAACTCGTAAAAATTAAATGACGAAAGAATTGTCACCATGACAAGCCTGAGTTTCTCCTTCCTATGACTCGTAAAAATTACTAGGATGGATTCATCCGAAGGGTGAACTTATACCACAAGCATATGGTATCCTCTTCAAGCTTGTGTAAAAATAAAGAGGTACTCGCTGGAAATAGTGGGGGAAAATGAAAGTGAAACATCTCTTGTATAGGTAGCATGTCGCTCTTTAGCATGACACTCATATGTTTCTCGTGTCAGGTTTGGGATATCCTCACCCAGTCACTTGTCCTTCCAGGTTTGGGTGATCCATTTTGCCTCTCATCTGACTATTCCACTTCATCATCATGACCCTTGGTCCTATGTTGAGTCAAATGCTGCCATACTCTCGAGGCATGTCACCGATATGTTCAAGAGAAGTCCTATCTACAGTTTATTACCTATACATTGTCTAACCTTTTGCTACAGTCTTAATCATACTCATTCATTCCACTTTATTCCTCATTTTGTGTCGATGATGGGGGATTCATTATGGCCCTCCTTCAACGGGTCACTTCTTGTCGACTTCAGTTCATTATCCAAGAAGATGACTCTGAAACTCCCTTTCAATACCTTAGAGCTTGCATGCCTTAATGGAAAGTTATTCACATCCGACGACAGGTTTACATAATTGACCTTTGATCGAATGATTCCACAAGTGTTTGACATCGGCTTCATTTTCACATTCATGGATAGTATTGTTGTACCTTAAATACCATTGTCATTATTGGTGGTTCTTCTCGTGCCTATTAACGTTCCACATCATTAGGTGGTAATTAGGTGGTTTTCTAGTATGTTTGACTTCGACACATTCATTCACATGTTAGAATTCGTACTTTGATCGGTTTGGGCTAGAGCACAAGACCCTGAGTTTTGTCTAATATGACTCAGGCTTCACGGAGTTATGTATTGTTCATGATTGTACACATGATCATTTTATATCAAGTGGCCACATCCATACCTTGGATCTTAGATTTACAGATGATCCTTCTCATTCAAATGGCCGCGCCCATTCCATGGATATTTTTCGTAGTCTTTACTATCGAGATGGTTGTGTCCATACCATGGATTCAAGTTTTGATATCAAATATGTATATGTCTATGTGTCCTTGATTTGCAGCTCTCCTCACAATGTTTGTTCTCGTCCTAGAAAAAGCTCGTAAAGTGTTTCAGCCATCACTCCCTGTTCTACCTTCATGCTTTAGGAGGCATATGTTACACAATATTTTGTCACACCTCCCGCACTTCCCTGTGACATACCCCGAAGTGCCTGAAACATGGAAATCATGTAGTGTACCTATCCATATATGCAGCTCAGATCCTCCCTAAAACACTGATGGAAAAATGCCTTGAGCTTCCCCTGAAGAAAAGGGCTCTAAAACCCTAATTTGAGGATCATCGCTCCCCTGACATTGGAAACCCGTGCTGGTCACTAGCTGCACTTCACTAGCCTCATGCTACCAGTGCACTTTTGGCTTAGTTACCTACAATGATCCCTAAAAGGAAATTTTTCTCAATGAGGACATGATGCTTCGTGATCTAGAGGCTTCCAAAATGACGAGCTGGAGGTTGTTCAGCGTGGATGAGGTTAAGTTCTCTTAACTTGGCCCTTTGATCTTATCCTTATGAGCTACCTCCTTGAGATTAGGGCCTTCTCCTATCTTTGGGGAGATCCTAACTCCATTTCCCTGCCTAGATATTCATCTTTTCCCATTCCCAAATGGTTGGTATTTGGCTATTTGCACCCTTATGTTGAGTTAGTGCCTACATGCTACTCATTTGGCTTGGAGAAGGAGTGCTTAGAGAGATTGAGCTTGGACTTAGACATTCACTCAAAGAGAGCTTATTGACATCAAGGCTTGGTTGTATGCTTCCTCCTTTATTCTATTAATATATACAACTGCTAGTTCACTTTCCATAAATGTGTGTGTTGATGCATCATTTATCTTAATGCTCCTTGATCTGTTAAGTAGATTACTTTCGATTATTATATTTGCACTTGTATGCTTCGTTGTGTCTTGATCTCTTGTGCAGGCATTCAAACACTGTAAGCAGTAGGATCGAGCCGTGGCACAAGCGATTCAAGGTCTTCAACAAAGGACGACGTTATAGCATTAGAACGAGGTAGGCCATCTTCCTCTTCTCTCGTTTTGATTATAATCTAGGAAAGTGTCTAATATATTGTCACGTAGATTTCTAGTCCCACTCATTGGGCTAGAGGGATTGTCTCTATCCATAGAGAGGATTTTCCTAGAAAACACTCAGTTGTGGTGGAGATTCCAAGTCATTGTAACAAGCAGTTGTACATTATTTTAAGTGTACAAGTGTTGCATGTAGTTAAATGCTCAATCCTTGGGAATTGTGCAATTGATTGGAGGAAAGTTCCTAAAAAATAGGGCCTAATTCCTCAGGATTTGCGTAAGAAAATAGGGGTTCAAGCAGAGGCATAAATTGACTAAGTATAGGTCAGAGCTTCTCATTGAGTAGAGAGATAGGTTGTTCACTTGCAATTTGTGCTCAGAGCGAGCAAGCAATTGTAATACATTCTATATTCATCTAATTAATGCAAAGAGGTTTGAGGGGTTCTTTCCTAGTTGTGTTCCCCTAGAAAATATTGTGCATGTGTGGTTTTTTCTTATTTTATGTTTGCGAATGTTGTTCTAAATTGTGAATTAAATTCCATAGATCAATAGAGTAGAATTAAACAAAATCTTTAGGTAGAAATCACATGAGAGAATTTTTTGGCCAACACGTTTCGAACCAACTAGTGTGGTTCATCATCAGGACCATATGAAGAGGCAGACCATGGCAAAGGCTTAAATAGAGAGCAATGTAGAGACATAATTTCAAGTAATGGCTATATTTGAACAATAATGTTTAAATTATAATATTAATTTATTAATATATTAAAAACAAATATTATTAAGTAACGGCTATATTAAACGGCTAGTTTTTGAAAAAAATATTTAAATAATGATATTATTTCATTAATTTATAGAAAATATTAATAGGTAACGGCTATATTAAATGGCTAGTTTTTGAGCAAAAAAAAATAAAGAAAACGATCTTATTATTATTATGTTCTCAGATACTGAACTTAAGCAATAGTATTTTTATCGTTTTTTAATTTATAAACATAAATATTTTATATTTATATTTGAAAGTAATTATTTTTTACTTTCATGGGAGGAGGATGGAGGCGATCGGAGGCAGCAGGGATCGACCTGGGGTCACCTAGGTTGACGGCCTAGGTAGCTACAGTATAGGGTCTAGGTAGGTTTTAGCAGAAAGCGGCAGCCACGGTTCGGGGGTCGACAGACGGTGGAAGGGCTGTTAGGTTAATCTGGAGGTTTTTCTGCGTAAACGGCGTGGTTAATCTACAACCGGAGAGGAAGCGGAGGGTTTTTCTTTTGTTAAGAGAGCTGTTACGGGCTAAGCTGAAGGTAATAATCGAAACGGCAAGGTTAAGCTCATTCCCGGAGAAGAAGCAGCTGTATTGGGGAACCGGCGTTACCACGTTCCGAAGCAGCATTGACAGTAGCAGCTAAGGGCAGTTTACGGTGTCAGGTACTGAGTGTTTTTACTGTTATTTCACCATGGTAACATCTACCGAATCTATTGACCTAGAACCGACCCCGGAGGATTTGCTATCAGTTTGGGGGAAAGATGTAACTGCCCAAAACTTGGTCAAGTTCTTTGGGTCAGATGGCAGTCATGCAGTTGAGGAGCCGGCTGTGGAAGGCGCGTGGATCTACAAGAGGAAACCCGAGCAGTTAGAGGTCAAGGCGGGTGTGGATGGGTCGTGCCTCAAAGGGGGAAAGGATATCTTCTCACCATTTCTCCCGGAGAAAAGCCCTTTCCATGTCTCAGTTGGTCTCCATGGTAGCAAGCTTAAGCCTCTCTCAGGTCCAGCAAGGTTATCAGGAGGGCTCGAGGACATTATAAAGTTTCCGACCAAGCAAGGTATCTGGAGATCGGTTGGAAGGGTTTCGAAGACAGGGAATGTTGAAGTTGAAAGGGGTAATCGGCATGCAGTTAGACGCTCTCCCATAAAACAAGTTTCAAACCCCAGCCTAAGTCTAGAAGGGCTCATCACTGAGGGGAACGAGACGGTAAGGCTCGGGAAGGTGGGGAAACCCCTTTTCAGTGGAAAGGAAACAGGGAATCCAGGACAGGGGGCAACCGAGAAGGTGGTGCTGGAAGCCGGTAGTCAGTTTGCTGAGGGCGGAACAGCGTCTCAAACCCCTGTAGAAAATAGAGGGAGTCTTCAGGAGAATCAAGGAACTGCAACACCTAATCTTTTAGGAGGGGCTGTAGATCGGGGTCAGGACAGGTCTGAGGCAAATCGAAAGAAGGACTTTTCCCTAAAGAAGAAGACCTTTGAAGGCAACCTGGTACTCGGCATGGATGTCCAAGTTCAGGATGCTCTGACAGTGGCGGAATGCACCCTTGTAGGTCGAATCAGAGGGAAGGCTCTATCTGGCAAGTCCTTGAATCAGTGGGCGGAGACCCAATGGAAAGAATCCTTGGCAAATTCCTTCAGAGTGGCTCTATTAGTAAAAGGCTGGTTCATGGTTAGTTTCGTTAAAAAAGAAGATGCAGATTGGGTTGCTGAGAGGAACTGGATTATTGGGAATCGCCCGGTCATGTTTCAGAGATGGACGCCAAATTTTGATGCAAAAAGGGAGAAGGCGGATGAGTTCCCAGTATGGGTCAGAGCGCCAGGACTCCCTCCGTTCCTGTGGGTGGAATCAGTCTTTAAATCCATAGGGGACCTGCTGGGCACTTATCTTGAAGCTGATATGTCATTCCTTCACACCTACGAAAGAACAATGGCAAGGATTCTGGTTCGATTGAACCCTAAGGAGGGATTAGCGGAGTCTGTAAATCTTGAGTATGGAGAATATGTTTTTGAGCAGCCTCTGGATTATGAGCACCTTCCTTTTCGGTGCTATAGGTGCCACGAATACGGGCATTTGGCGAAGGATTGCCCTCTGGGTAATCGCAGAAGAAGGCCGCAGAAACAAGGTGAGCAGAGGGAGAAAAAGATGAGGAAGGAACAGGATTATGGGGCTAAGAAACCTCTAAAGGAAGCGGCTATGGAGGAGAGGAATAGCGGTAAAGAGGAGTCGGTCAGAGAGGGCACTAATCAAATGCCCGAAGAACCAAAGGCCCAAGAGACCCCGGTGAAGGACGCCAAGGAGACACCTGCTGATGATCCCGACACTGTAATGGAGGAACCAAATGTTATGCCTCATGATCATTGCACTGTTTCATATTTCCCCGATCATTTTGATAATCCTATAAACGAAGCTCTTATCTCTAGTAAGAATGTTGATTGTTTATCTGTTGAAAAACTTATTGATGCCATTCCCTCCATCGATCTGAATTGCGAAGATGTGCCTCAATATAACCAAAAACCGGTACATTCCAATCAGAGCTGTCATTATAATCTGAGATCTCTGGATAAAAGGCAGGGTAAGTCTATAGAGTCTCCTGATATGATAGGTGGTTTAGGCCCTTCTTCATCCCAGGCCTCCAAAAGAAAGGGTAGGGGTAGGAAATCGAATCTATCCAAAGCTCAGGTCAAAGCGAAGTTTGATGTAGCTGATGGGAAGCAGATGTCCATTACTGGGGCGCTTAGAGCAGCAAATACCCCTGTCCAGGTTGTTAAATGATCCTTCTGTCCTGGAATTGTAGGGGTTTAGCCAGTAAACCCAAAAAACTGGCTTTAAAAGAGTTAGTTACTAGATACAATCCGGATTTTCTTTTCTTACAAGAAACCCTTGGAAGGAGCCTAGAGGTGGAATCTATGCTCAAGTCCTCTTTCCCTGGATGGGATTTTCATGCCATAGATGCTGTAGGCCATTCGGGGGGTTTGGCTATTGGTGTCAAAGAAGGAAGGATGATGATCAATAGCCTTTGGGGAATGGACCATGTTATTGGCATGGAGGTCTATTCTCCTGACATTGGGCTTTCTTTTTTGATGCTAAATGTTTACGGGCCATGTCAAGGCCGAGAGATTTTCTGGAATAACCTGCTTTCAAAAGGCCTTTTTAAAGACAGGAGTGTTATCTTGGGAGGAGACCTTAACTTCTCTATTGGGACTGCGGAAGCATGGGGTCCTTCAGCCAGGGAAGATCCGCTCTCGGATTTTTTTACAAACGCTCTCCTCTCTCATAATTTGATAGATGTCAATTTAATCAAAGTCAAGCCTACATGGAGGAACAGAAGAATAGGGGAGGGAAGAGTGGCAAAGCGGTTGGACCGTTTTCTCATAAGTGAAGATTTGATAAACAACATCCCTATGTTCCGGCAGTGGGTCGGGGAAGGGGGGAACTCTGATCATTTTCCCATTCTGCTGGAGTTTCAAAAGCCTCCCTCGAAACCAGCTTCTCCTTTTAAATTTAATGCGGCTTGGTTGCAGGAGGAGTCTTTCAATATCCTCTTCAGGGATACCTGGAGACATCCGGGCAGTTCTCCATCAGAAAGCAAAGGGGCCCATTTCTGGGATAATTTACAAAGACTCAAAAAAGCAACTATAGAATGGGCCAAAGCTAGGAAGGTGTCCCAGAATGAAGCCCTTTCCTCAATAGATGCTGAATTACGAGATCTTGAGGAGCCTGAGGCTGGCGGATATGTAAATCAGGATTCAAAAGACAAGATTCTGATGTTAGAAAAGCAAAGAAGTAAGATCCTTCTCGAGAGGGAAGAGGAGTGGAGACTAAAAAGCAGGGCTATATGGCTGAAAGCTGGTGATGAGAACACTAAGTTTTTTCATAATTATGCAAAGGGCCGGAAAAATGCAAACACCATTTGGAAGCTAAGGGACCAAGATGGAAGAGAAGCCTCCTCTTTTGAGGACCTCTCTAGAATGGGTAAAGCCCATTTCCAAAACCTCTTCACAGCTCAAAGGGGGATTACTCTAGCAGAAGTTATCAGAACTGCCCAAAGTTTCCCCAGGTTCGTTGAAGAGGAGGAAGCGGGAAGTTTAATGGAAGTCGTGACAAAGGAAGAAGTCGAGCATATTGTCAAATCCATGGCAAAAGATAAAAGTCCAGGTCCAGATGGGTGGACCATAGAACTTTTCAATCATTTCTTTGATTCCATTGGTGATGAGCTAACTGAAGTTGTGGAAGAATCAAGAAGGAAGGGTGAGATCCTTCCTCCTTTCAATGCTACTTTTATCGCCCTCATCCCAAAAAAGGAGGATCCTGACTCTTTTGAAGACTTCAGGCCAATCTCCCTCTGCAACTGTGTCTACAAAATCATAGCAAAAATAATAGCTGTGCGCTTGAAGCCGATCCTGTCAAAAAACATCTCAAGTGAACAATTTGGTTTTTTGGATGGAAGGCAGATTCACGAAGCCATAGGAGTAGCTCAGGAGACGATCCATAGCATCAGGCAGACAATCAAGAAAGGGGCTGTAATCAAAATAGATCTATCAAAAGCATATGATAGAATCTGTTGGACTTACCTCCGGATGTTGCTAACCCATCTTGGGTTCAAGTTGGAGTTCATCAATTGGATAATGGGATGTGTCACCAGTGTAAGTTTTGCAGTTCTAATCAATGGGGCAGCGTCTCCTTTCTTCAAAGGACAAAGGGGCCTGCGACAAGGATGTCCCCTTTCTCCTCTGCTTTTCCTCCTAGTGGCAGAGGGTCTTAGCAGGCTGATTATGGAAGCAAAAAGAACAGGTTTGATTAAAGGTTTGGAAGTTGCTGTAAATCTGTTCATTTCGCATCTCCTTTTTGTAGATGATATTTTACTTTTTACTAATGGGAGTCTGAGTGAAGTGAAGGAACTAAAGAAAATCCTTGAACTGTTCATGAAAGCCACAGGAATGCAAATCAATTTCAGAAAATCTCATTTTATTTTGGAAGGTTTCAGCAGGAATGAATGTTCCCAGATCACCGCTATCTTGCCTTTTGAAATTTACAACATGGATTCCCCTTTCAAGTATTTGGGATTCTGGCTTAAGCCAAATTCTTATAAAAAGCAAGACTGGAACTGGCTGGTGGCCAAAATTGAAGCTAGGATAGCCCATTGGAGTTTCAAGTGGCTGTCTAGAGCTGGAAGGTTGACTCTAGTAAATTCAGTGTTGCAGGCCATGCCAGTTTTCTGGGCAGCCTTGACCTGGATACCAAAAGGGACACTTCATAAGATAAAGAGGATCTGCAGCAGGTTTCTTTGGTCAGGGGCAAAGGAGGACTCGGTTCTTCCTTGGGTTGCTTGGGATAAGATTGCCAGGCCAAAAGAATGGGGTGGATGGGGTATAAAGAATCTTAATGATTTCAGCAACTCTTTGGCAGCTAAATCTGGGTGGAGGCTCATATCATCTGAGAACCTTTGGACAAGAGTAGTAAAGCGCAAGTATATAGATCCAATGCCTCTGGAAAATTGGATCCGTGACCCAAACAAAAAAGGGAGGAACATTTCTGTTATATGGAAAGCTACCACTGAAGCTTTTAAAATCATAGAACAAGGGCTGTCTTGGCAGGTGGGCAGTGGTGAAAATGTTAAAATAGGCAGGGACCCTTGGGTGGGTTGCAATGAGCGTTATGTTTTATCTCCGGGTCTCATTAGACATCTGGAGTCTAAAGGTATTTTTCATTTGCACCAGATAGAGAAAATTGGTCACTCCTCCATATGGGGGCAAGCTTGGAAAACTGGAGAAGATCTCGATCTCAACCCTGTATGGTGGGATGAGTGGCAAATTTTTACTCAGGAACTGTCAAGATCCAATGTTAGGATAAAAGATAGACCGGACCAGCTAGTTTGGGCACATGCTGACACAGGATCTTATTCCCCGAAAGCAGGGTACAGTTTTTTAATGTCGAAAAAGGGATGGGAAGAACCGGCTTGGTGGGCAAAGCCCCTTTGGAAGCTCAAATGTCCAAAAAAATCCAGACTGTTTTTTTGGTGCGTGCTGAAGAAGAAGGTCCCATCATGGGACATCCTGCAAGCTAGATTCAAGCACGGTCCTGGTAGATGTCCGTTGTGCAAAAATGAATCTGAGACCATACTCCACCTGTTCCTGAGCTGCCCTTTCACTAAAAAAGTTTGGGAAGAGGTTCAGGGTTTATTAAAGAAGCAATTTAGATGGGAGGGGGACTCCATTATGGCAGCATGGGATCAATGGTGGAATCAGAACTCGGAAGGGAACATGAGAAACCTCCCGCCCATCATCTCCTGGGGCGTGTGGATAGCCAGGAACAGAATCATATTTCAGGATACTTATCTCCCAGCTGAGGCTATAGCCATTCAAAGCTCAGCCATTTTTTTAAGTATTCCTGAGCCGGAGGAATCAAGAAAAAAGTCTCAGAGCAGAGAAGAGCAAATTAGACCAAACATTCCGTGGGCCTACTTTGATGGGGCCTCTCAAAACAACACAGCAGGGGCAGGCATAGTCATTCATCTAAATGAATCTCATTCTCTTTCGGCTTCGGTGGGCATTGGTACTGGTTCAAACAATTTCGCTGAATTGTCAGCCCTCAAGTTGCTCCTCTGTTGGCTCATCCACAGACACATCTTCGCAATTCAGATCTTTGGGGACTCTTTAAATGTGGTTAAATGGATTAATGGAAATAGCAGATGTCAAAACTATATGCTGAGGCCTCTTCTTGAAGAAATTATGGCTTTAAAACAGTCTTTTAATGTCTTTTCAATTGAACACATATACAGGAACCGGAATGAAGACGCGGATAAACTATCTAAAGATGCTCTGCAGCAAGCTGTGGGCATTTGGAAAGTGATTGAAAAGCATCATGATCAGCTTCAGGAGTCGTTTCAGCCTCCCTATGTCTAAATTTTGTTCACTGATCTGTTATATCAGTCTTTGTTTTGGCCACAGACGTTTGTTTTCATGTGCTTTTAAACATTGATGTTTGTGCTGAGCTCTTTAATTTCTTCACGGCCCAAGTGTTTCGGGCTTTGTTACATGTTATCAGTGGGTTGTTTTCCTCTCATGGAGGCCCACGGGATCTTACAGTCGGAACAGTGTCTTTGGCGTTTTGTTACAGGCCGAGACGCTGCTGTGTTTCTTGCTTTTTGCAAAAGGGACGGAACTGTACCCAACATCAGGGGATATGGACTTTAAAGTTGTCTTTGGATAGTTTCAGAGAAGAGACTCTTTTCTCTGGATCAGCTGAGGGAGTTTTCCTCACTGCAACTGAATGCTTTGCATCTGCTTGTAACTTTTTATCTATTTAATATATAAAAAGTTCGCTTTTTTCTCCGGAAAAAAAAAAATGGCTAGTTTTTGAAAAATAATATTTAAATTAATTTATTAAAACCAATTATTACTAGTTATTAGAATTGTGATTCTTGATTTTAGATTAAACTTCTTAATAAGTTGCAATCCTATCACCATATTTCTATAGTTCTTTGCACAACCACCTCTTCATAGCTTCATCTGCACAAGTACTTCCCAAATCAACAATGCCCTTCGATCAGTCATTGACATTTGAAGCTGATATTAATAAATGTGGATTTTAGATATCGTGGGCGAGAAAAATTCATTGTGAAATACATTCCTAAATAAGAATTAAAGAACAGATTTGTATATTTATTATTTTAATAAATGTTAGAAAAAGCATTCGACACAGTGAAAGCTCCGCGCACATGCATTTGTTCTCTGCACACACTTCCTTCGAACATCACATTCCATTGTGTGCAAAATCTCTCAATTTTTCATTGCATGAACCTCCGCACTCCGCATAATTTATTAATAATAAAATAAGCACTGCTCTTATGCACAATCTACTAATCTCAAAACGCATTACAAATAAAATATCCCTCAACACTTCCCACATTCCGCAAAAATTATGCACATGCATTTTTTTTCTACATAACCTTTACACACGCACAACCATCTCCACACTCAATAACACCCTTCAATCAGTCATTGAAATTCAGAATTAATATTAATTAATGAGAATACATTGTGAAATATGTTCCTAAATAAGAATTAAAAAAGAGATTTGTATATTTATTATTTTAATAAACTTTGCACAAAGGTTTTGGATAACCTCCGAACATGCACAACTACTTCCACACTGTGCACATGCATTTGTTCTCCATACATGCTACCTCTAAACAGCCAGCTTTACACAACCACCTTTGAACAACTCCTTCCGCACAAGTACTTTTGTAGTTGCGAAATATGTTCCTAAATAATAATTAAAAAAATTTGTATATTTATTATTTTAATAAAACTTGCAAAAAGCTTTACGCACATTTGGAAAACCAAGTACTCAACTAAAACCAAGGACTAACATGTACCAGCTCCATTCAATGCAGAGATTGAATTGACTTCTTCATATGGATTAAAAACAGAGTTTATTCAGCACTCCCATCTATGCAAAGGAGCCCCGGTTCTCCTGCACATACTCCTTAATAATATTAATTGTAGATTTGTTCATCCCCGCCATGTCCTATGCAAAAAACCTGAAACCACATCAATTCTCACATCATTGAGCATAGAATTAACATAATAGTGTCCCGCAACCGCATGTCACATGAATTGAAAACATGGTTTATTTAATATTGTATAATAAGAGTAGCTTTTATATTCAAATGATTATGTTAATTGTTAAAAAAACCAATACTAACTCCCTTGGCACCCCGTTAGTGTTAGAGCACCCCGTATATGCAAAGGATTCCCATTTCTCCCACACATATCGATGATTCCCATCATTAGGTATATTTTGAGGCCCATTGTGCTATCCTCCATCCCTTAAATCTCTACTTTTCTCACATGAATTTTAATTTTTCACCATAATATGCTTAGTAGGAAGACTAAAGGTTGGTTGTTGTATTTCATGGCCTAGTGTGATTAATATGCAGGAAAAATAAGTATTTTTGGAGATATTTAATATGCATGGCCTTTTGGAGATGTCTAGAGATAATGCAGGAGGATTGTCCACTAAATTAACTCTCCAACTTGGCGTGAGATCAAATATTCCTCACCAACAACTCAAATTCACTAACAGCCAAGGAACTCAAGTGCATGTGAAGATCCAAGGGAACTAGATCCACCAATTTTGAGATTTTGGAGGGAAGCAATCCTCCTTTCAAGGGAGTTGCCTCTCAGCTACTTTTTTTATAAATAAACAAGCCTAAAGGCTCATTGCGATTCAAAATTTTGTGGGAGATAATAGTAGCTACTGAGAGCCTAGTGCTTGATACTGTTATTTTCATCTATCATTTGATGTATTTGACTCTTATTTTCTGTCAATGAAAGGCTTACTATTGGCCTAAATCTGAGTTAACTTTGGAGGGTTAAAACCCTTAGGTTTGGGCCCAACCTAGAGGATTTAGTCACTTTCATGTATTCTTTCCTTGTTCTTGTTTAATTTATTGTATTTCTTTCCTTGTTTAAGTAGGTATTATATTACAAAAATTGTAGTTGCGGGTTTGACCACCACCTCTCTTATGGGAACTGTGGTTGGAGAATCTACAACCACAAGCCAAAAACATGTGTTTATGATTTCTTGGAAATTTTCAAGTTTTGGATTCTAACTATTTTTCATGGTTGGTTTATGCAAATTAGAATTTGGTAGCATTGATTTGGCAATTAGAGTAGGAATATGTTGTAGGGTAGAGTAAATCTTAAAGAAATAAAACTCAACTCATTTCATCATTTAATGCATGTACTTGATTATTCTACAAGGATTGTTGTTGACTTTTAGGGGTTGGTACACTCATCCACATCCATTTAGGCCATTCCACCTTCCTCTTAGACACCTCATACTTCACTCAAACTCTGCCACCAAGATCACCCTTACAAGGTCGATGAAGGACGTTGTGGGCATGAACTTTTGTGCAAGATAGGCCTCCGAGGGGTACTAGGTTTGGGAAAAGGGCTCCCACACACTTCATTCACCTTCACCCACCTTCATCCACCTTCAAGACACCACCCTTACCCTCATAAATCTCTCGAACCCACTCTTGTAGCAAAACCTAGCCTCCTGTAGTAGTCATGCAGCACTACCTAAATCCAACCAGATTTCCTCCAGACCTTGACTCTTGCATTTTGAAGTTAAATAATGGCCCCCATGCTTTGATTTCATGATTAAGGAGACTCCAATGCCACTCCAACCCTATCATTTCCTCACTGCAAACACAAAACATTAAGTACAACTAGAGTTTGTATTTTTGAATTCCATATGTAACAACCTTGGTAAAAAATCCATGTAAAAATTAATAAAGGAAAAATAATACCTTGGTCATGGGACACATATTCCAAGTTGAATGTTGGGAAAAAACATAGTGATGGGGATCACTTGTGATCAATTAATGGCTAAGAAATTGGAAAAGGCTTTGGAAATACAAAGTGGCATTTATTGGCATTTTATTTATGAAAATAATGGAAATTAGGAGAAAAGGGAGATGAAAGGTCATAGGTTGCATGTGAGGAGGAAAATGAAGGGAAATAATGGAAATGAAGAAAATAGATGCCTCTTTAATAAAAACACTTCTGAGGATAAGTTCACATACTTTTGTTAGTTTAGTCTTGGAGCTCTCTCTCATACTCTTGGAAACTTAGAGTTTCTTGGAGAACTCTTGGAGGAGTGTGGTATACTTGGATTTTTGGAGCAAGAAGGAAAAGGAAGAGTAGGAAAGTGAAATGGGACATTGGGATCAATAGATACAACAATTTTTTCTTGTAGGTACTAAGTTGCATTAATTTTTTCCTCACTAGATTTGGTATGAATGCCATAGCCATGTGGTTTCTTGGTTATGATATGTCATTGGCATGGAGGATTGCCTAGATTGATAGTAGATTTTGGTAGCCTTTCCATTTCCTAGATAGTCATGGTGTTGCGGGTTTTACTTTTTTTCTGGTTAGTTTTCTTGTGCCTTTGGTTGGGTTGACTTACTAGTTCCTGGAAGCCATGGTTGGAAAAATGCTCTAGAATCCCTGTAGCAGCTTGGGTTGAGTTACTAGTCCTAGAAGCCTTGGTTGTAAAAATTCTTTGGAAGCCCTTGGTGGGTTGAGTTACTAGCCCTTGAAGCCCTAGTTCAACAAAATCTTTGGAATCCCAAAAGTAGTTGTGGGTTGAGTTACTATTCCTAGAAGACTTAGTTGGACAAATGCTCTAGAAGCCCTAGTTGGACAAATGCTCTAGAAGCCCAACAAAAGTTGTGGGTCGAGTTACTAGTCCTAGAAGCCTTGGTTGGAACAAACACTCTGAATCCCTGTACAACTTGGGTGGAAACCAATCTAGTGATCGTTAGTGATGTCTGACCGTGAGGTGGAATAACTGGTTGAGGGTTAAGGTGGTTTGGATTCTAGAAGCCTAGGATGGTTGTGATTGATTTGTTTTATGAGATCCCACATTCATGCTTGGAATATGGCATAGGGTGACTGGCTTAAAGAAAGATTTGGTTCATCCTATTCTACCTTCAGGTGGTTTGTGGAAGTCCCATACCTGGTTAGCTTATGCAATCATCAATAAGAGCTCTCTCTCCTTCATATTTTATGGGTAAATTTACTTGTTTAATGTGGTTTATATGGCTATTATGCCCTTGATATTTTTGTTGGTTATATGTTGATTATGAATGAGTTTTATGAAAATGGAAATGTATGGCTCTCTTCATGTTTTGGTTCATCACTGAATGTACAATAAATATATGGTTTAATAGATGGTAATGCAATTATTGTGATGAGGCATCAATTCTTCTTAGTGATTCTCATATAAGTATGAGACCCCTATGCTCAGATCTCTTGTTTAAACCTTTAGATTGCATCTTTGTGACATGTTTGATGAAATGCCTATCATGGTGTTGAGGCAAAGCAATTTCCTATCATTTAATTTGTCAACCCGGGGGTTTCGTAAAACTTGTGAAGCATGCGTGCACTGTATATGCTAGAAATTAACTTCCAATTTAGATCAATCTAACTACTAAACCAAATAACGATAAACCAATTCATCTAATCTATGAAATCAAATAATAAAAATGAATTTCAACTAACCTATGAAATCAAAAACAACTAAGGTATACTTAGTTACTCCAACATCCAATTATGAAGTGTTACCTTCTTGAGATGAGGTGTAAGCAACTATTTATACATTAACTTCTAATGTCCTAGAAAAGCAAGCAAAGTGTGCAGAAAATAACTCAGTAATTGCATGTATTCAATATTCAACCATTCAATATTGAAATATGATTAAATCAATTTCTGGAAATGATCTTTAGGAATATCAATTAATTCAATTAAATGAGGATCTTAAAAGCAAATAAAAACAATCACTCTTAACCTTTCACACAGGAAAATATATGAAAGAAATAAATCTTAATCTATGAAAGCAATAAATCCTAATCTATGAAAAACAATAAATCTCACACATTATAGATGGCCAATCCAAAAGCATGAGAGATGGAAAGTGGAGAGGCTCCAAATACAAGCATAACCAAATCAAAGTGAACATCACTCATGAGCATGGTGCCAAATCCAAATTCTATATTCAAAACATGAGCATTTCCCCAACTTTACACATGCCTTTCAAAGGAAAAGGCTCTCCTATTTATACAAAAACATAAGAAGCTACCCTATTTAATGAAGTTCCACTAAAATCTCATATAGTTACAACCAAATAGCTCATAATGAGACACATATCCCCTAGGTGTCTCATAGAGTTCTAATCCAAATAGGAAATGATGAGACACCTCATAGTGTTACAATCCAAATAGGACACATATCCAAATCTCCTTTGAAGGGAATTCGAATTTGAGCATTGGAGACCACATAAGGGTGCCTTGGAAGCTTCCAAATGACCTACACATATAATAAAACTCAAGCCACATATATAGATAGATGAAACCATGTTAATTTCCTAGTTTTTAATCATAAATTCACTTTAGACACATAAAATAAATAACTTTGGTAAATAAGGATCCTAACCCATATATTTATGAAAATGGTGGCTAATGAAAGGTTATATGGTTATGGAGTTGTGACATATGAGTGAAATGGTGGTGATAAAGATGAAAGTGGATGTCATTTTGAAGACATTTTGCAAGCCCAACACATGGTTAGTAGGGATCTAGTCAATTCTTTGTTCAAGTAATTAAATTTGTATCATTATTTCGTTGTTATCTTTCATTTATGGAAATTTCATGGAGTTATGGGCAGTGACCTCAGCCCTGGGGCTGAAAAAGTGTCACAGAATTCAGAGTCGCGGGCACATAACTACCTGGGAAAAGTCCCCAGTTGCAGGCATACCCAAGTCATGGGAGAGACTGGGGGATTAATGCAGTGAAAGTTCAGTTTGTATTAGGGGCTAGTCACCTGGGAGGTTTAGATGAGTCTTGGGGGTTCGGAGGTATGTCTGGAAGGTCTGTGTAGTGTTTTTTGTCAGTTCAACTTCCTTAACTGACACATGGGAACTTGAATCATATCAGAGTAACTCTTCGTCACATGTTTACTCCTATTGGCCAGTTACTTGGGTAGATGTGGGAGGAGGGTGTTACAGAGTGGTATCAAATCATGGTTCACCCCCCAGACTGGAAGGGCAGTGTGTTGGTCATGCATTCATTTCGGTTGCATTTGTGTTATTCATACGTGTGGTCTATGTGCTTGTTGCATATGCATGGTGTTGATCATGGTTGTAGTGATGTCACTATGTGAAGGTTGATGGTGTTGTCATGGAATGTGTTGTCATGAGTGTATGATTGGTTACGTGTTGTTTAGGTAAGTTAGTGTTTACATGTTGTCAAGTGTACATTGATAAGATTGTTGCTGTCATACATAAGGTCATGATGTGTAGTTGATATGGTCATGCATTTATGATTGGACTATGGTTAGAATGATGTCTACATATTTTTATATCTATATGTTATATGTCTATATGATGTTATGATTATGTTTATACATGTATCATGCTCAATCGGTTGATCTTGAAAATGAGATATCCTCCCCGAATTATGATAAGGTATGTTGATTTGTTTATGATTTGGTTTAGTTGACATAATATGACTCGCAGGAAAGAGATCAAGATGACTAGCTAGCTGGTAGATTACAGTTCACGAGATTCTCCTTATGGATCAAATGAGTAGCATGGTGTTGGGAATTATTCTGACTTGGAAAACACATTGAGAAGCTTGAAGGTAGAAATAAGTAGTTTCAAAGTAGATAATGAGAGAATCATACAAGCACAAGAGAAACAAGCAGAGGTTAATGCAATAATCCTTTAGAGTTTGTCATAATTGCAATGACATGGGCCACTTCGGATCATTCATGGATAGGAGGAAAGACCTAATGGGGCTTATGGTAGTATTTCTCCTAGTGGGTACATTTCAGATAGAGATGAAATGATCATAGATGGTAGGTCCTTGGACACTCTGGATAGGAGAGGTGATAAACACAAGTACTATTCTAGTTCTAGTTCTAATAGGCACTATGATCATCACCGTTATCATCCTTACAGGAGGAGAAATAGGGGATATTTTTCGGATGAGTTTAAGAAATGAAATCCACCTATATTTGATGGAGAGATGAAGAACTCACAGGATGCAGAAGCATGGTTGCTAGGAATGAATAAGTTCTTTAGATTGCATGATTATTCAAAGAACATGAAGACCAGAATAACTATATTTAGTCTTAAAGGTAAAGAAAATGTCTGGTGGGAAGGTGTAAAGAACGTCAGAGATGTTTATGAGGAGGAGTTGACTTGGAGTGAGTTCGAGAGGCTATTCTAGAAAAATTATCTATCGGATAGATACTATGATGACAAGAAAAAGGAATTTTATGAACTAAATATGGGACCTATGACCGATGAGGAGTACACTAGCAGATTTTTGGAGTTGTTGATGTATGTGCCTTACCTCAAGGAGGAGAAGGCTAAGATTCAAAGATTCATCAATGGGTTTTCGATAGCATTCAAAGACAAGAATGAGTTTTATGATCCTAGATCATTGGAGGAGTCCATACGGAAGCTAAAGCATTATTACGAGCAATCAAAGCGCAGATCTGAGACTAAGTTGGACTAGAAAGGTAATGCAAAGAACAAAGGAAAATTGGACAAGAAGCGAGAAAGAACTTAGGGTACAGGTAATAAATAGAATGCAGCGGCATCTAAAAATTTTAATGCATCTTACAAAGGAGAGATTGTCCACAACATCAGTGTGGTAGACTACATATCTATAGTGCTTAGGAGGCAAAAGCAATGGGAGATGTTGGAAAAAGTATTCCTAGGATCTATGCAATGTTGGATAATAGGTAGGAAGATCACCATGCATCTATTATCAAGATGGAAAATAAGATTTTTGATAAATTTGTTTCTATTTACCCTGGATCTCATTATAGATACGTTAATCCTGACCTAGTGGATAAGTGTGGTTTGAATAAAGAAGTACATGCAAAGTCTTAGTTAGTGCAGTTGGATACAAGTACAAAGAAGTGTGTTCATCATCGGGTAAGAGCTTTTGAATTTGATTTGAATGGTATGCCTACCTCAACACATTTGAATGTATTACCGTTTGGATAATATCGTATGTTGTTGGGTATTGACTTGTTGTATCTTCATAGGACCAAGGTGGATTTCTATGACAAGGCTATTGAGTTCCTAGATGACAATGGAGAACAAAGAGTCTTGTAGGGTAAGAAGAAAGCAACATCATTGAGAATGGTGACAACTATGCAAGCCAAGCATAGTCGCGGGAAAGGGTGGTGTTATTTGCAATGCATATTTCTACTGAGAAAGGTATGGAAGTTGAGGATGCTGATGTTTTGAGTAGTTACCTAGTTATACATCAGTTTTAGGATGTATTTCTCGCAGAGATTTCAGAATTTCCACCTCGCAGGGAAGTAGACTTTTCTATTAAGTTAGTATCAAGGGTAGCACCAGCATCTAAGGCGCCTTACATGGTGAGCACTCTAGAGTTGGTAGAGTTGAAGATGCAATTGAAGGAAATATTGGACAAGAGATACATTAGGCCAAGTGTATCACTAAGGGGCACACCGATATTATTTCTGAAGAAGAAGGATGGTACTCTCAGGTTGTACATTTATTACAGGAAGTTGAACAAACTAAATATCAAGAACATTTATCCATTGTCGAGGATTTATGACTTGTTCGATCAGCTAAAGGGAGGAGTGTTCTCAAATATTGATTTGAGATCTGGATATCATTAGGCATTCATTAAAGAAGATGACATTCACAAGATAGCTTTCTTGACCAGGTACGGAAATGATGAGTTTGTTGTAGTTCCATTTGGTTTGACTAATGATCCAGCTACCTTTATGTGCTTGATGAATAGTGTGTTGTGTCCTTATTTGGACAAGTTTGTTATTGTGTTCATTGATGATATATTGAAATATTTTAAAAATGAAGAAGAGCATGTCGAACACTTATCGGTAGTATTGAGATTGTCATGCGGAAAGAGTCAATTTTGCGGACAAAACCAACCTCCCTAGAAACTAAGGCTTTTCTAGTGACAAACAAAACAATCAAGCACTATCTTTCCCTAAATATGCATTTAAAATAAAAGCAACCAGGTGTTTAAGGCTTACCTTTAGTCCAACGTTGTTTGTAGCGGCCAAGCCTCTTCGATCCAGATGAGCTCCTCTCTTTGAAGCCTGCATACACAAACAAGCAAACGATTACATAGCACCTGAATAACTCATATAATAAAACATATTCATCATAAAGACCAAGGAGTTTATGAAACAAATTATATATAACAACTTGTTGAGAAAAATGAACTTAATTGTATTAATTGGAAACAAAAGAAACCTTACAACCAATGCCTTGGTGTTGTGCAGGTCCCTCCCAGGGTCCAACAAGAGTTCTCCTCTACTTTGATCAGCTCACCCACTTCCAAATGAAGCTAAGAAAGGAATGGGATCTCTCCTCTCAAGCTCTATAAGGGAGTCCTAATTTCAGCAGCATCTACCCTTAGAAATGTTTAGCTTTCGACCTCCCTTGCCTCTGGCCCAATGCCTGTATTTATAATGCTTTGGAGGAAGTTAAACAGGTCCACCATCAAGGGGATAAGTCCCTATTTCAAAGGGATAGCTCCCCTCTTCATGGGATAAGTTCCTCTTTCATTGGGATGCATGAACCATCTAGAGGCACTCAATCCACGTCAAACCATCTTCTAGAATGCTCTAGAATCGATCGCAAGTAAGTTTTTTGAAGTAAAACTTGCGCCTTTTGACTTTTACAGGGGTACGCACCCACCCCTTTACAGACAGAGCATACAAGTACGTAGGTATTATGTACTTGAGGTGCGGGCCCGCAGGTAAGAGCAAGAGAAAGTGAAAAACCAGAGTTATATTGATTTTTTGAAGGCTTTCTCTCTTTTTTGGAGTTTGACATGAGGAGCAAAGGTATAAGACTTGCCATGGAGGACAGTATGGTTATTGATGGAGCCATACTGACTGCAAATAGTCATGGTGACAAATTTTAGTGTAACAGAGATTGTTGAGAGAGCATCAGTTGTATGCTAAGCTCAGCAAGTGAAGTTTCTTTCAGATTGAGGTACTTTACTTGGGACATGTGGTTTCCAAGGAAGGAATAGTAGTGAAAACATAAAAGGTAAGAGCTATCATGGAGTGGGAAACTCCTAGAAATGTGGATGAGGTGACATCTTTCATGGGGTTAGTAGGGTATTACAGGAGGTTCATCAGGAACTTCTCGCAGATTTCTTATCCTATCACATCATTGTAAATGAAAGGAAATAGGTTTGAATGGACAGAGAAATGTGCAACTAATTTTGAGTAGTTAAAGAAGTTGTTGACACATGCTTCAGTGTTAAATATCACAGATCCAGACAAAGAAATTGTGGTATGTACAAATGCTTGCAAGAGAGGTCTTGGTGGAGACCTTACGCAGGAAGGACAGGTGACATGTTATGAGTCACGAAAACTAAATGAGAATGAGCAGAATTATCTAACACATGATGTTGAGTTGGTAGCAATCATTCATGCATTGAAGATGTGGAGCCACTATCTTATTGGTAGATTATTTGTATTGATAAGTGATCACAGTGGATTGCAGTATCTATTTGACTAGCCAAATCTTAATTCCAAGCAAGCTAGATGGTTGGCCTTAGTCAATGAATTCGATTTTGAGATCAAGTATATTAAAGGTAAAGAGAATATGGTTGCATATTCTCTTAGCAAGTAGATACAAGTAAATCATATAGTAGCTATGAGATCCTATGGGACAGATCTATAGGATAGGATCTTGCAGGCAGGTCAACAAGAAGTCAAGTATATGGAGCTTAGGCACAGATTGCAACAAAGTACAGGTACAGGTACAGGTGGTGTTACAAGTACAAATACAGGTACAGATGCATGAACAGGTGCACGGGATGTGGACTATTGTCTCAGTGCATATAGCTTGGTTAGGTTTAGAGACAGGATATATGTGCCAGACAACCATGAGGTCAAGAAGGTGATCTTGAGCGAGTTTCATGCGAAACCATATTCAGGTCACCCAGGCTATCAGAAGACATTGAAACAAATGAAGAATTTTTACTATTAACCGAATTTGAAGAGAGACGTGGAAAAGTTCGTGGCTAGGTGCTTGGATTGTCAGGAGGTGAAGGTAGAGTGTGAGCATCCACATGGACTACTACAGCCGATTCTAATTCCAGAGTGGAAATGGGAGGTAATTTCCATGGAATTTATCACAGATTTTCTGAGGACATCTAGGGAGAAAGATTCCATCATGGTTGTGGTGGACAGGTTGACGAAGGTAGTGCACTTCATTCCATTAAAGTCTACATACTCAGTGAACGTTGTAGAATAGGTATTCATCATAGATGTGATGAGATTGCATGGTGTTCCGCATAGTATTGTGTCAGACAGGGATGAGGAGTTCACTTCAAAGTTTTAGGAGTTGTTTACAAGTTTAGGTACATATTTTTCCTTCAGCACAACTTATCATCCATGGACAAATGGAAAGATAGAGAGGGTCAATAGGATATTAGAGGACATGTTGAGGATGTATGTAATGCATCAACATTGGAACTGGGATGAGTATCTTCTACTGTTATAGTTTTCTTACAACAATGGGTATCAAGAATCTTTGAAGATGAGTCTATTTGAGGCACTATATGGATGAAATTGTAATACTCCTATCAGTTGGAGTGATCTAGTTAATAGGGTATTCATGGGACCAGATATGTTAGCAGAAATGGAATAGGAAATGAAGGTAATAAATAAGAATCTAAAAGTAACATAAGATAGGAAGAAGAACTATGTGTTGGAGGGAAATGTTCCCCTAAGGCTTTTTGGGTTGAAACCCTAGCAGACTGAAAATTATCTATTCAAAGAAACACACATTCACACAACCATTATGCTATTATAAGCAAATTCTATTGTAAAGGGGACGTACCTTAGGTCCTACCTTTGAGAAGGCCCTTAGGATCCAAACCCTTCTTGGAGTTCCCTTCTTCTCTTTTGTCCTGCAAAACAACCAATTCCAAAGAACACAGCAGTATATGGACAAAACCTTATAAAGAAACCATCTTCATGTTATAAATAAAGGTAGTTAGTTATGAAATCCAAACAACCATTTACATATAAATTCTAAACATGAATATCATAAACATAAAGAAGATTCATATCAGGAACCAAGACATGTGTTTCTTTTATTATAGACAAATAAAGTACATAAAAAGGAATAATTTCACCTGAGTCGCCTTCAGCAGGCTCCAAGCAAAGCTTCCTTCTGGATCCGTTCCAGCCTCAAGCCTTTAACAAACTCCTTCCGTGCCTTACTCCATGATGTCATAAATGGTGGATGAGCATCAACACACAAGGAAACAAGAGTTTCCTGTACAAATGGGGGAAGTGCAAAAGGCACAAAGGACTTCAGACCTGGTCAAGGGAAAAATCTCAGCATAATAACCTTTCTCTCTCTTCTCTCCTCCTTTAGGCCTTCCCTTTGAGGTCTTTTTATACCTCTCCCAAAGTAGTTTTTTAGTTGGGAGTTGGTTGGGAACAGTTGGGCCACGAGCACTAACAGGTGATCAACAGGTAAAACCCGCGATCTCCGCCCGAAAATAAGGAGTTTTATATTTTTTTAAGTGTTTTAATACATATACGCGGGTTGGGTATACACAGACCCGCGTATACACGCGTTTAACTCAAGGCAATGTCGCGTATAAGGGATAAAATATTGTTTTGTAAATTTTAGGACCAGGTCTGGAAGGAGGGGTTGCCCTAGGCCATGAGTGTAGCATCACAAACCAAAAGAGTGAGATTTGGAGCTATAACAGATGCCCCCTAATATATGAGGTTAGAAGGGGTACATGATGGCCGAAATGTATTATGCAAGTACATGGAAAGGAAATCTGTCAAAAACTGAGGAGGACTTCACCAGAATTCAGCCTACCAAGCCACCAAAGGAGATCAGAAAGAAACACTATCTGAGGCAGGCATACCCATGCTCAGAAAAAGTAAAGCATGTCCGCATATCAAGTACAAGTGGATCCACTAAGTATACAAGTATAAATGACTGGAAAATACATAATGGATCATCTGATCATGATCGAACAAGTACATGTCTGAATATCACATATAAGACTGTCAATGATGCTAAAAGATGCAACGGATCAGTGATATCAAAGACTGATCCAAAAAGGTACCAACTGAACATGATGGAAGAGGATGGTACTACACTGCAAACTCAGGTGCCAGCATATAGAATGTCGCCATGACTTACTGCAACATATAAGGTGGAGTGGTATCAACTAGCAGCAACAGGAGCAACTGTCAAGTGAACCAATGAATGCTGATACAACCTGAGGTCTTCACCGACTGCCGTGGTACATTTCTACACCATGGGAATAAATGATCTGAAGTCGACCATGTGAGAAATCGTTTGATTACCGGTCATTGATGTATATCATTAACAAACGTGAGACTACTCACCGATAATGATAATGAGCGTCAAGGTACCCAGTACAATCTAACAAGTGTGAATAGATGAGCTGGAGTCGAACACCTGTAAGAATCTATCGATCAGGAGGCAATGATGGTTCCCCACTGTCGATAGCAAAGGATCTGCCACTAATGACTGCAAACCCCAAGGTACTGCCAAATGGACTCTAGATCTTTGCCCTAGAGCAATGAGTCGGAGTTGATAAGGAAAGATCCACTAGAAGGAAGGCATTAAGGCATCCTTCATCAATCTAGCGGGAGTGTAACCCGTAGGCCAATAATGTGGAAGGAATCGGACGAAAGAGATGTAGTAACCCAACCGAGGTATGTTTCCGACGTACACAAGATGTGGCTAGCGCACGACAGAAACCCTCTGAACCAACCAATAATGAAAGCTGACACAGAGGCGAGGTATCCACCAATAGGGTCAAATGGAAACCAAGGTACTGCACGAATCCCAATGTGTGATAATGTAAGCTGATGTCGAACACAAGGGAAACCACTCAGTCAAAGACCCATGATACTGATCGATGCTGAGCACAAGGTGACCTATCAATAATCAAAATAGGGCCAGGGTACGGCTCTAGGCCTGTCCTCAGAGCAAGATGTCGTCGTCAATAAGGACAAGACCCGCCAGCAAGAATTCAATGGGGACCTTCTCAAACCGGCACGATTAAAGGACCAATATAGCTGATGTGATAATAGACATGATATTGACAACCAGGGATGGCCGACTGAAAAATGAGTCAAGAGACACGCAGAAAGGCCGACTCAGGCTAACTTCCCTTGAACAAAAGCACGACTCAATGTGACTATGTGGCAGCATATGATGACTCTGTATAAGTTCGTCATGCAGGAGGCACAAACGAACCCTCCATATGATTGGAAGAGATAACCAATCGGGGGAGAACTGACTCAATAACAAGGTCAAGGTGTACCTAAGTCAAAATAAATCCCACCCAAACGGAGGAGACTTTGTTTTGAGTGATTTGTTCAAGGGCAACACCACTGACTCTAGCTGCCAACAATAAAATGGAAATATTGTCATGTTCCCGCTCTTTTTGGAATATTTAATTTTTTTGTCTTTTTCTATTAAGCTTGAAAAAGAATAAAAGAATGCTATGGTATAGTGGAAAGAACGAGTGTCGGTGAAACAGATGATCTAGTTCCTGGGAATGGAACGTTCCTATGCTCAATGCAGGGAGGTGAAAACTGGTCAGTGACACTCAAAGGTGTGTTCCTTCCACGGGTCAAGGTGTGTCAAGCTACAGAAGTCAAAGGTATGCAAGGTTGATTTTGCAGTCGTCATGGTCAAAATTTGGCTTAAACATGAGTCCAAGTGAAGCCGGCTTTAGGCCAAAAGGTGCAAGTGGTCAACATGCAATGTAGTAGTACAACTCAACACAAAGGAGCCTCTAGGGTATAAGGCTAGAACGAAGCGAAGAAGCAAAGAGGAATGAGTCTTCAATGCATAAGTCATGGTGGGACTACAGAGAACTCCCGAGCCTACTCAAATCGGAGCAGCATGGGCAACAAATGTCAGTGAGGTGCTAACTACGATGCCCATGTAAAGGATGGCTCTACCATCATGTCATGATTTAAAGAATCGGTGAGTGAAGATGGTTTATGAACCATAACACGATGGGGTCGACCCTATGGCAGATGTATCGGCAAATGGAGGCTAGTATGCATAATGCAACGGAAAAATGGTGTCCCTAACCTATATGCCAGTGAGAAAACCATACCTGCCATGACGGGTCAGCAGTCATGGAACCGTCTCGAAACTGTCGGAAAATGTCCAAAATGTCCTGAAAAACAAACAAATCTCAACATTCCAAACTCCCAAGTTAAAAGTCACATGAGGCCAAACAAAATAAAATTTTGAAAAAATTTTGCATTTTCAAAACTTATAAAAGAAATTTTGGACTCACCATTTTTACCATTTGAGTTTGAGAGCAAAGGATTTGGAGCAAAAGAAGCAAACTTCCCATAGCCAGATTCAATTGTTCAAATTCGTCAAAAACCTCCAGGTAACTCTTATACTTAGCTTGCAATTGATTGTGACTGGTTTTAAGATTTTTGATTAATGTTTCACCGTTGAATTTTTTGCCCAAAATTTCTCCGCGGCGTATACACGGGTTGGTAATATGAAACCCGCGTACACGCGGGCCCTATACGCGACTGTGTGCACAGGGACCCGCGTATACGCCGTGAACAATTTTTAAACAAAAACTAACGGTTACAAATCATTTTTTTCTCAGAATGCCTGTCATGTGGCGTGAAAGAGAGCACGCAGCGGTGGATAATGAAGTTATGAACAATCCAGAAGCTTTAGATGCCCTACGGGGATGCGATTTGCTTAAGTTCTTCAAATTGCCGAATATGAAAGCAAACACACATCTGCTTGAGATGCTCATTGATTATTGGGACATCGAGGAGGAAGCCTTTATGATCGATCAGATGCCACTCAGGGTAGAAGTGGAGGATATCTATTTCATCACGGGCCTTTCCCGAAGGGGAGAGGTAGTACATTCCCGAGGCAAGACACGGAGCAGTCTCACGATAGAGGACTATGTACAGATATATTGCCCGGGACATCCCAAGAAGGTTGGGAGCCATATTTCCATCACACATGTGGCGAGTTTATCGCTGAGGATAATCCTGTTCACCATAGCTCAAGTGAATGGATCGTCCTCTCTGCATCAGGCATCATGGCTCACCATGAGCGTGGCAGTTGACTGTCTCACTACTGTGTTCGACTGGTGTACTCCTCTTCTGGCCAACATGAAGAGCCAGCTCACTTCTATCAGGAGGGGGTAGAGGACTATCCTGTGTACTTTCTTTTTCGAGAAGGTTCCCGCACTCCGCCCTAGGGTAGCAGTTTCCATCAGCACCCCACGCGATCCACGCATGGGCCGGTGGGCTGAACTGATGAAACGTCTGGGGGGTGGGGAGGTCCCAAGGACTACCTTCGATGATGACTTTTTCACCTGGTGGGATCAGCAGATCATCGTCGTGGATGACTACCCCTATGTTACGCTGGATTTCCGAGGAGATCCTGATCTAGCGTTACCACCGAATGCAGCATGGGGCGAGATTGGTAAGAATTTTTTGATTTTTTGATTTTTTTGGATTTTTCAAATATAATGATGAAATTTGAAAAATATTTTTGATGAGATTCAAATGACTGACATGATGATCATGTTCCAGACATTGGGCCGATACGACCAGATGGGTTCCCGTGGTATGGACGGCGCGGCCGAGGAGCCGAAGAGGCGGCTGCTGATACAAAACGGACTCTAAACAATGTCCAGCGACACTTGGCGAGACTAAGCTGTCGAGTACCGATGGCCGCCATTGAGGACCTTCCTGAGGATATGCAGCGTCATGTGGTTGGCATGCCACGTGACTGGGTTCACACTTTTCGGTGTGTGGCCAATGCGATAGTTACCTACTTGGCCGCTCATCCTGAGCCGAGGCATTAGATATGCCGGACATGATTATGGGCATTTGAGTCCCAATTATGTATATTTTTGGACACACATATGTACACTGGAGACGCTTTATGATATATATATATATATATATATATATATATATATATATATATATACATACAGTTCGACTTTTTGATGCTTGATTTATTGTGATGAATGATTGATGTGCCAGTCTAATGCCTGATTAGCGATAGAATCAGCTAACCAATCATGAGATCTTGGAATGTGCAAATAATTAACATAAGTAAATGATCTTTGCAACAACCTCACCCTTAAATACTGGCGATATAAACATGGATCCCTTACCCAATAAATGTTGTTTAATTGTGACACTATCAATTGAGAATCAAGATAAACTACCAACGAGTCGATCCCATGAGAGATTGCCTCGGATAATAAATTAATAATGGCAGTATACTCATCCATATTGTTTGAAGCAGGACCGATGCATACGCCTCTTGATACCATCGATTGACCAGTTGGATAATAGAGTACCCAAGCTGCAGAAGCAAGATTCCGAGTGTGCCAACTAGCACCATCAGCAAACCCAAAATAGACCAAGTCATCCATCAACACCTGCCACAGCAGACCAAAAAGTGCTGATATCAAAAACTCTCGATGATATATGTACAAATATACATAATGTACAAAGAAGCCATTGCCTAACTCCTACTTAAGCAAAGTACTTCTTCAAGTAGAACCCATTTCGGGGCTCCGCCAACTTGTTTCCCTCAAAATCGATTAACTCATACGACCCTTTTTCTAAAACTCGTTTAATAATAAAAGGACCATACCAGATAGGCTTAAATTTTCCTGCCCCCAAGGTGTCTTTATCTTGGTCATAGATCAAGACAAGGTCACCTTCAGAAAAGACTCAAGGACGGACAAATTTATTACACTACGTTTTGAGCCTTTTCTTATGAGCCTCATTCGCTGTGGCTACATCTCGACGCTGCTCATCGAGATGTTCCAAGTGAAGGAGGCACTCTTATGGACTCGAAGTCTCAGGAAGGAGCTCAACAGCTAACTTAAGAGATGGAATTTCACATTAAACCAGAAAGATAGATTCCATCCCATAAACCAACTGAAAAGGTGTAAAACCAGTAGCCGTTTTCACGGAGGTTCGGTATGCCCAAAAAGCCGAATACAATATAACGTGCCAATTGGATCAATTTTTGTTGATTGTCCGTTGGAGGATCGTCTTAAGAGTTTTATTGACTGCCTCGACCTATCCATTGGCCTGAGGATAATAAGGAGACGAATGCTCTTGCCGGAAACCCAATTTGAGAGCCAATTCAGACATCAGTTGATTCTGGAAATGACTGCCATGATCAGTGAAAATCTCTCTCGGGATACCGAATCTTGAGATAACCTGATTAAAAAGGAACAATGCTGCCGTGTCACCATCGTTCTTGTAAGTAGGCATGGCCTCGGCCCACTTCGTAAAGTAGTCTACGGCCACAATAATGTACCTATGACGCTGCTGAAGGCGGATTACAAGTCGTAAAATCAATACCCCACTTAGTAAAGGGACCGACGGTGACAACAAGAAAAAGAGGAGCTGGATGCGCGCGCATCTTCCGAGTGAAAATTTGACAAGGGTGACAGCGTTTGACCACTTTCACACAGTCTTTAAAGAGTGAAGGCCAAAAATAGCCGGGACGTAAGATGCGCTGGGCTATAGCAAGCCCTGATAGATGACCACCACAAGCTCCACTATGGCAGTCATTTAGCACTAACTCTGCTTCCTCTAAGGTTAAACAGCGTCGAAGAATTGAATCAACTCCTCGACGGTATAATGTATCACCAATGATAACATAATTTTTAGCCAGGTGACGTAATTTTCGATGTTCATCCTTAGAGAAAGTAGAGGGAAACTTCGAAGTCTGGAGATAAACAATGATATCTCCATACCAAGGGTCGAGTGAAGAGATGAGGAATAAATGTTCGTCGGGAAAACTTTCCTCATAAACAGTATCCTCTCCACAAGGCAGCTCAGAAATTAGCTCAGCGAAAACCATGGATTTCTTAGACTTGGCAGACAAGAATTCGAGATCAAATTCTTGCAATATGACTATCCATCGATTATATTTTCCCCCAATCACTCGCCTACTGAGGACAAATTGAAATGGATTGACCGCCGCTAAGACAAAAGTTTTTCGTAGCAAGATATAATGACGGAGTCGCTGGACAGCATGGACAGCTGCCAAGGCCAACTTCTCAAACAGAGAATAGCGAAGTTCAGGACCTATTAAGCCTCGGCTCAAATAATAAATCACATGCTCGGTGAGAGCATCGTCCTCCTGAACGAGAACCATACCAATGGTTGATTCTGCTGCAGCGAGATATAAAAAGAAGTCTCTACCATAATCTGGTGGACTCAAAAGCGGGCAGAGACTAATGCATTTTTCAAAGCATCAAACGATCGTTACGCAAAGTCGTCTTATACAAATGGAACTCCTTTCTGTAGCAAACGCATGAACCCTTTAGTGATCTTGCCATAGTTCGCTATAAAACGTCTTAAGAAATTAGCCTTCCCTTGAAGACTTTGAAGTTGTCGAATTGAGGACGAGGGAGGCAATTGAACTATTGCCTCAACCTTGAAGGGATCAACCCGAATCCCTTCATTTGACACTATGAACCCTAACAGCTGACCGGACGTAACCGCGAAAACGCACTTGTTGGGATTCAACCGGATTTTATAAAAACGACATCGCTCAAAAACCAATCGAAGATGACTAGGGTGATCAGTTCTCTTTCGAGAATGAGCAGTGAGATCATCCAAGTATGCCTCGATGACATGTTTGATGTCGTGGAAAGCATATGACATGGCCCGCTGAAAAGTGGCTCCAGCATTTTTAAGACCAAAAGGCATCTTTCTATATGCAAAGGTACCCCAGGGACATATAAAGGCTGTCTTATGTTGATCTTCAGGACAGATAGAAATTTGATTATAACCAAAAAAACCATCCATGAAGGAAAAATCTCATTACCCACACACTCATTGATAATCTGATCAATGAATGGCATGGGGTAATTGTCTTTCGGACAAGCCTTGTTTAGGTCCCTAAAATCGATGCATACTCGGATTTTTCCTTGCTTTTTATCTACAGGGACTGGATTAGAAACCCAATCAGTAAGAGGAACAGGGTATATAAAACCCGCCTTTAGCAGCTTCTCAACTTCAGCTTTGATAGCTGTCGCTTTCCTAGGGTTAACCAGCCGAAGCCTTTAACGAACCAGTTTGGCATTCTCATATGTCTTGATCTCATGTTGAACTATAAAAGGATCAATGCCAGGCATTTCTTCATAAGACCAAGCAAATACATCTCAAAATTCCTTGAACAGGTCGGTGTAAATTTGAATCTCTTCAGGGGAACATTCAATTCTGATGAAGAGATTCTCGATCACGTTAGGGTCCCTAGAGATGTTTATAGGTATCATTTTTGAAATCACCGACATATTACCTTCGACACGAACGTGTGCTGGAGCCAAAAGATTTGACACCGTACAAACATCACTAGTACAGAGCTCGGAGAATCTGGATTCTACTTCCTGCAATGGAGGAAGAAAGTATGAACGATGGTGTAAGTCTTCCCAAGGTCGATCTATACCCATCATTTCTTCGAGGATTGCTTCTTCAGAAGGTAAAACCGAATCTAAGCAGTCCAAGGAAGAGGTAGAATCAAGGCTCCAAGATGGGGCCACATCACCGTCTAACTCCTCTTCGGAAAAAGGAGCAGAGTGGTTGTCTGTAGAGTCTACGATAGACTGATATCTAAGCTCAGCTGCAGATATAGGGAATTCCATTCCATTTACTTGTCCTTCAACTAATGTGGTCGTAGGTGAAGGCAAGGTCCAAGGGTCTGAAAAATAACAAGTTCGAAAGAACTCTTCTCGAGGAGACTCCTTAGATGATGAAATGGCATTGATCTTAGCGAAAGGAGAGGGAAGATAAAAAGTACCCATCAATGAGGAATACATCCCCACTCCTAAATTCTCAGTAGGTGGACGAGGCTTATCCACTAAAGGAACAGTAGAGTCAGAGCTTGCTTGAGGATCGACTAGACAATAATCCAATTGATCAAACTTAACGATTTTCCCCTCATGAGGAAAGCAAATGACATGAAACAGAGTCGAAACAATGGCGTCCATTTCGTATACCCAGTTCCTTCCTAATAGGAGATTATAGTCTAGGTTAGCATCTATGACTTCTACTTCAACATTGATGACCTTCCCCCCAACACATATAGGAAAGGCCGAGATAATCCCATGCGGCTTATGAGAATGACCATCAAACACAGTCAAGACGGTGGGTGAAGGAACAGCCGAAGGCGATCCAATAGCCTTCCAGCATGACATCGACATGAGGCACGTGGAAGCTCCTTCATTTATAACGGTACAAAAATGTTGATTTTCCGGTATGTAGACTTTATTTGGAAAGCCATATGATGAGGGAGTCGCTTTTTGACATTTAACATGTCAAAAGTGAGCACTAAAGAATTAGTTGGATCGACTTCCCCAATCGCGGAAAGTAAAGCACTTCGTTGAGCCGGACACGACTAGAGAACCTCTAAAGTGGACATAGCGCACGGACTCTAAGCCAGATCCTCAACAATGGAGTAATTCTGGGTGGCCCTAGCATTAGGATTAATAGTCGCGCGTTTAACGGAACCTTTCGGTATCCGTGGTATAGTCTCAACAGGGGGTCACTCAATATGAAGGTTGGTATTTCCGGGAACAGTCTTGTCCTTGGAAGTTTCGGCTTCACCATAATCACGTGACTGAGTAGTCACATGGACGTTAGAACCCATCATGAAAACATTCGATGATTTTTCCCCTTCCTGGTTGCCCCCTGCGGAGGTACCAGGATTTGAACTCGCGCTAGCAAGAAGTTGCTGCCCTTGGGGAAAAGGGTTTGTTAACACAGCCTGAGAACTAGAAGTCCCTTGCTGTCCTAACAAGCGTTGAGCGTCTTCAATCTTAGGGCAGAGATGAGTTAAATGGTCTCCACTGCACAACTTGCATGGAAACTTGACTTTCTTTCTAGACTCATTTCTACCACCACCAGCGTTGTTGCCGGATTTATTTGCATCAGGCTTCCCATCCTGGTTCTTTTTCTTACCTCGTCCTTTCTTTTTCCCATTGGAATTTTGATTTCCTTTGGGGTTATTAGATTAGACGGCATTAATTGAAGAAGTTTGGGAAGCCAGGGGATTAGACGATGTGACTTGGTTGTTAGAAGCAGTTTGTAAGGACAACTGCTGCAATTGGTTCAACAAGTTCACGGTAGTTGTGTCTACCGACCCAACGATACCATCCGCGTGGGGACCTGGCTTCGACTTAGCTATGTCAACCTTAGACCCAGGAGCATCTGGCAAGTATTTTTGAAGGATCCCAGGCTGAGAGTAGTTCAATTCTAATTGCTGGGCCCTAAAAATGGCTTGCTCCTCAGAATAGACTCCAGACATGGAGACATCCTTGGAGATCTCGGGTTGTAAAGATTTCAAAAACCATTCGAGACAGTACTCCGGAGGGATTTCGGCTTTAATGAGCCTCTTTCTCCGTCTCCATTCCTGAATATGGTCAGAAATGTGAGTTGCCTTATCCTGACAAAAAGTGGCCAGAAGTTCAGTTCTGGCATCATAACGGACAGGCAACTGGAAATGATTTAAGAAAATATTGGCTAAGTCAGCGAAAGATGTAAAGCTGCCCCCTGGCAACTCTATATACCATTTGGCCGCATTACCAGTCAAGGTGCGTTGAAAAAGTCTCAACCTGATCGAGTCATCGATAAGGGAGTTAGATGAGCACCACAAATGGAATGTGGTTACATGGTCGCCTACGTCTTCACCGCTCTTTCCTTCGAATTTTGGAATGTCCGAAGGGAGTTTGGTTGGGACCGGAGGTGTTACACTAAAATTTGTCACCATGACTATTTGCAGTCAGTATGGCTCCATCAATTGTCATACTATCCTCCTTGGCAAGTCTTATACCTCTGCTACTCATGTCAAACTCCAAGAAAGAGAGAAAGTCTTTAAAAATCTATATAGCTCTGGTTACGCAGTTTCTCTTAGACTTACCTGCGTGTACGCACCTCAAGTTCATAACACTTGCGTACTTGTACACTCTGTCTATAAAGGGGTGGGTGCGTACTCCTATAAAGGTCAAAAGGCGCAAGTTTTACTCCAAAAAAGTTACTTGTGGTCGATTCTAGAGCATTCTAGAAGATGGTTTGACGTGGATTGAGCGCCTCCAGATGGTTCATGCATCCCTATGAAAGAGGAACTTATCCCATCAAGAGGGGAGCTATCCCATTGAAAGAGGGGCTTATCCCATTGATGGTGGACCTGATTAACTTCCTCCAAAGCACTATAAATACAGGCATTGGGCCAGAGGGAGGGGAGGTTGAAAGCTGAACATTCCTAAGGGTAGATGCTACTGAAATTAGGACTCCCTTATAGAGCTTGAGAGGAGAGATTCCAATCCTTTCTTAGCTTCATTTGGAAGTGGGTGAGCTGATCAAAGTAAAGGAGAACTCTTGCTGGACCCTGGGAAGGACCTGCACAACACCAAGGCACTGGTTGTAATGGTTTCTTTTGTTTCCAATTAATACAATTAAGTTCATTTTTCTCAACAAGTTGTTATATATAATTTGTTTCATAAACTCCTTGGTCTTTATGATGAATATGTTTTATTATATGAGTTATTCAGGTGCTATGTAATCGTTTTCTTGTTAGTGAATGCAGGCTTCAAGGAGAAGGAGCTCATCTGGATCGGAGAGGCTGGACTACAACAAACAAGCGTTGGACTAAAGGTAAGCCTTAAACACCTGGTTGCTTTTATTTTAAATGCATATTTAGGGAAAGATAGTGCTTGATTGTTTTGTTTGTCACTAGAAAGCCTTAGCTTCTAGGGAGGTCGGTTTTGTCCGCAAAATTGACTCTTTCCGCATGACAAAATGGCGACTCCGCTGGGGAATCCATGGATTTGATTGATTCCTCTTTTGATTGATACTTTGATTTGAGAAAAGTCGATTTCTTCCTGGTTTTTGACTGATTGACTGTGAATTTGGGTGGAATAGCTTAGGGTTGAGTTAGTTTTTACTTTTCTTGGTTTTGAGAGCAGTACGCACCCTCTGCGTTAAGCACAGTGCGTACCTGTACGCACTTCTTCTTTGTACACAAAGCGTGGCCGCACCTGTGCAAACAGGCTGCCTGCATACCCCTGTCAAAAGTTTAGAAAATTCCATTTTTTCCTTTTTACCCATTAGATTTTGTTTATAGTTTGTTTTTGCTGCCCAGATCCATTGGTTATCTGTCAGAAGTCTTCATCTAAGCTTGTTTCATTAGCATCAAGGGTTTTAGTGAAGTTCATAGAGATTCTAGCCCTAAGTTTGATTTTTGTATTGGTCTTGTAGTGACTTTGGCTTTAGAAGTTGTAAAAACCTTGGATATCCCTGGTCTTTTCAGTCTTCTTAGGAGTCAGACCTTTCGTAAAATCCACCTTTGCGAGAAACCTACCTTTGTGTTGTCTCTTTGCGGAATTTCGAGAAGGCTTGTTGGTTAAGCTGTGAATTTCATTCTTAAGAAAAAGAACAAAAGATTTTTATTTTTGTTTTTGACTAGTTTATCATTCTGCATGAACTAGTCCTTGGTTGAATTGTAACTGAGTAAAACATCCTGGAATTATATTTTGTAGGCTTTTACCTCATTAGATTTGCTTTTAGGTAAATTTCTCATTAGGTTTGCTTTTAGGTAAATTTCTCTTAGATTTTCATAGATCTTAAAATTGATTTGATTTTCGTAGATCTTAAAATTTGATTTTTGTTAAGTAGTTTTACATGCCTTGTTAAAATAGAAAAAATACAAAATATCTTTTGAGGAAAGTTTGTTTTAGTAGCGTTTGAAGTCTTTGAAAAGAGAAAGGAAGTTTTCGTGAAATAATTAGTGGTCATGTGTTGTGTGCTTTGGAAAAGATAAAAGAGATTGTTTCTTTGATTTTCATTGCCAAGAAAGTTGTCTTTATAAGCTTTGCATTCTCCAACTCTCTTAGCTATGGAATTCATTGAAAAGGAAAGATTGTCTTGTTTCATCCTAGGTGCATCTTTTTAGTGGATTTGAGTCGAGTCTACACACCATCAGTTTCATCTCCGCTACCTTTTGTCCTAAAGAAAAACCATAAAAATTAACGCTTAAAGTAAAATCAACTTAGTAACTTTTTATTTACTAGGGCTCTGAAACACCAATATAGATCAGGCTAGTGTCTTGGAGTAGGAGAGTAATTAACTCTCCAAGACAGTAAAACCAAACAAGTAGCTTATCTTGTGGTAGGATAAATCCAACTGTTTCATTTGTACTTTGAGAAAGCTCCTCTTAAAGGAGAAGCACGAGACCGTGTGCGAACCAGTGAGGGAATCAATCCTCCTTCATTGGGAACGACGCCAGATACGCACGTACTACAAACGGTAAACCTCAGATTAACCATTGTCGAGGAGCCTGGGGTCACTTGTCGGTAAACCTTGGATTATTGTCAAGGAGCCGGCAAAGGGATTGAGCTTGTTACTCTGCCCTTGCGTGCTATCGGGTCGTAGACTGTTCCCCCAGGTATATTTGTTGCTGTTGGTAACCTTAATGACTATTATCTTTAGGATTCTACCCAAGGTGACGGTGGAGGGAAGATCCCACTGTACCTGGAGTAGACGTCGGCTAGACTCACTTGGATTTTCTGGGGGGTTCACTTCACTCGAGACGGTTTAAGTGGAGGAACTTGGTCCAGTCTATTCATTAAGCAGGTTGCCGGGGTAACTGTTCCACCCGCCACTTCTGTACTGAATTCGGCGATGTTGGATTTCATCACCAACTAGTGTTTTCGGTCCGGAAGGTTACTGTTTGTGTTTGGTTTGACGCCCTAGATTCTTTAGACGTGTGATTCGAATTTGTTTGGTTCTTTAGAGACTTTAGGCGGTTTGCTTTGAGATTTTACTTTGTTTGTGTGTGCAGTAGTTAAAAGTTTTTAGTTGTGGCTTAATTACCAAGACAGTCCCGTAGACTTCGAGGCGAGTCTCCTGAGGTTGTAACCGTGGCTGATTTGTTGAGGAAGTCCCGTAGACTTCGGGGCCAACCTCCTGAAGACGTCCCGGGCCATTACGAAGGTTTGAAAGTCCTCGTAACTCCTAGTGGCAGTAAAGTAGCGTCCCCTGAAGAAGGAGAGTCTTCATTGGTTGTTCATCCTGATTACCAAAGTCTAGAAACAGGTTATAATCCTGAAGCTGTTTCGGTTTCCGAGCTTGCTGGTAGTTTTTCATCTACTAGTGATATAGGCAAAGAACCTGAGATATCTGAACCTGTTACTCCAACATCGGGGTTAGTCTCTCCGGCTTCTAGTGTTCCTAATTCACCTAGGGTAGAAAGAGTCATCACCGAAAATCTTCCTTCTGGTTTGATAGCTATTGAAGAACTTGTTCCGGAAGAAGAAATAGGAATCCCTATCCCTGAAGATCAACCTACTATTGATCTAAGGGAGCGTGAATCCATTTTTTATAGTCCACCTAGAAGTACTACTTGGTATCTTTCTTTAACTAATTATTTGGACAACTCAGTGTCAAGTTTTTCACCAGCTCGAGTTTCTTATCCACCTAGAGGTATTTATACTCCCGTAAATATGTCAGGTCAGTCGTCCATGTTTACTCAATCGCCTGAATCTTTTTTGTACGGCGGTCCTTCTGTTCCTGCCGGGTATCAATCTTTGTCTGGTACTTTTTTGGGAGCATCTCCTCAACCCATTGAACAACGGATGTTCACTGGAAGCAATGGTGCAAAGCCGTTGAGTGTAGAAGACATTCTTATGATGTCAGGTTCTATTCCCGCTTCTCAACCTCAAGGTGGCCAGTTACCGCCTGGGGGCAGCCTCAATTAACGCCTGGGGGGCAACCTCAAGGTACACAATTTGCATCTGGGGGGCAACCTCAAGGATAGTACGTGCCTACGGTACATTACATTCCTCAAGGTCAACCCCAGACTCAATATGTATCCCAAGGTCAACCCCAGTATCAATTTATACCTCAAGGTCAACCCCAGTATCAGTACATGCCTCAAGGGTATCTACCCCAAGGTCAGTACTCGAGTCAAGGTTTCCAACCACCCCAAGGTCAATATTATGTTCAAGGCACAAGAAATGTACCTTTCAATTATCAATCCTACCCTCAACCCGGTTATGGATCTCAATATCCTCAACCTCTTATGGGTCAATACCCCAGAATAAACATAGTGTGGGATCCATCACAAGTTCAACAGGTGTTGCAGCCAAATGTACAGTTGTCATCTCAAACTGGACAACCCTTAGTTTCTGGTCCACCCCAGCAACTCGTCCAGTCTAATATTCAAACTTCTGTACCTTCGGTAGTTTCTCAGTCCGGACCTATTTCGCCTCGTACTCCATCTCAAATGACTGCTGCAACTACCGCAACATCTGTTCCATCTACCACACTTACTTCTAAAGTATCGACAGCTCCGGTTTCTACTGTCCCTGTAACTACTCCTCAGACATCTTTACCATCGTCTGGATCCACGATTCAAACTACGGTTCAGATGCCTGTAGGACAACCTGGTTTAAGTACGGTTGTCACAAGTCAACCACAGTTCATTTATCAACCATACCAGGGTCAGTACCAATTCAGTTCTGCTGTCGAGCAACCAGTTTACCAGTATCAACCGTATCCTAGGTACACTTATCAACAACCACAGCAACCCCAGTACGGTCCGGTTAATCCTGGTTTTCCAGGAGGATACCATATCCCGAATGTGATTCCTATTCCTAGTTATCCTGGATATCCTCCTCCTGGGGCTGGTATTGTGACCCAGAGTTTTAGGGATCCTAATCGGCAGCTACTGTTTATCGCAACTTTGGATTTACCAGATTTGTCACGCCTAACAAACGATCCAATTAATTATCTTCCGTTTTGGCCGCCAATGCCGAATAAGTTGCCTAGTGACATTCCCAAGTTCGAGGGTAAGTCTGGAGAGGACCCGTCGCATCATGTGATGACTTACCACCTCTGGTGTCCCTCAAATTCCATCTCGGATGATTCGATCCGCTTACATCTTTTCCAGCGCACTCTCATTGGTCTCGCGGCCAAGTGGTACATTGAGTTACCACGGGCCTCTTTTTATAATTTTAGCCAGTTAGCTACTTCATTTTTAACTCATTTTCAGTTGCCGGTCAGATATGATAATGGCACGGAGTTACTAACTTCATTAAAACAATCGACGTCCACTTATATTTCCGATCACATTCATGAATGGAGACGTCGAAGGAGGTTAGTGAAAGTTTTTATCCCGGACCAAATCTTAGCTGAATGGTTTGTTAAATCATTATTACCGAAGATTACTGAAGACGTAGCCAAGGCCGGAGTAGTTACTGAGGAGCAAGTGATTGCTCAAGCGCAGTACCTTGACTTAGTTTATACTCAGTCAGGTACGTTACACGAAAAGATCCCAAATCTTCCTAAGTCAAATCAAATCGTTGTTGCTCCTTCAGGATCTCATGCTGCTGATGGCATGATTGGTACGGTGAACACTAAAAGCAAGAAGAAATCCTCAAAGAATTCTTCTCCTATTATAACCTTACCAGACTCCCCGACGGGAGATTCTTCCACTGAACTCTCCACCGACATTCACGCTGTAGAGTCATCTACGGCTAAATCAAAATCCGGTGGGAAGAAGAAAGGCAAGAAGAAGAATAAAGCAGACAAAACTCCAAAGGAGAAAACTGAAAAGGCAGAATCCAATGATGAAAAATTCAAGCCTCGTTATCCATGTCTTATTTGTGAAGAAGAACATTTTACAAGAGACTGCCCTCATCGAGCAGAGGTTGCGAAGATCGTCAAGGGTTCCCAAATTCCTGCTATCTTGAAGGACCCATTTCCGAAAGATAGCAAAATGATAGGTTCTTCCTCGAGTGCCACTGAAGAACCCATTTTGATGATGTCTCATGTAAGGATTGCGACTCGATCGCAAGATTATGGTAGTAAAAGTCCGTTGATAAATCGAAAGAAGGAGAATCTTCTCATTCTAATCCATCAACCTCAGCTCCCGGTTCCGATACACTACAGATCGAGAAGCCTAACCCAGACTTAGTAATCAAGCCGCCCACCAAGGGTGTACTTCGAAGGTCCGCTTTCAATCCACATGTGAGAGCGGCCCAGAATTATAACATTGTTGAGGACTTAGTTGTTTCACCCTCAGCAATGTCGGCTTTGGAAGTGCTGCAATCATGTCCAGCACAACGCAAATTACTTTTGTCGGCTATAGGAGCTGTTGATGTTCAGGACCCAAACCTAATAATATTTGATCTAGAAAATAGTACATCGCGTTTGCCTCATCAAATGGCTTTCCAGATCCCAGTGATAGTAAAAAACAGGCCTATTCATCGGACTGTAATTGATGAGGGAGCTTCCACGTGTATTATGTCGATGCAGTGTTGGAGATCGCTTGGTTCTCCTTCACTAAATCAATCCCTGACAATTCTTAAGGCCTTTGATGACCGTGGGTTCCGTCCTTTTGGCATTCTACAGGATTTTCCTATAAGGGTTGAAGGAAAAACCGTTAGTCTAGATGTGGAGGTGGTTGATGCCCCTCTAGACTACAACCTTCTCTTGGGTCGAAGTTGGACTTACGCTATGACAGTGGTCGTTTCATCGGTCTTCCGAGTAATAAAGTTTCCACATAATGGCAAGATCGTAACAATAGACCAGCTGACTTACTTTTCATCCGACCCAACCTCTTCAGAGAGTATCCAGCATGTCGGTAAAACGACTATCCCATATAAGGATGTTGGTGTAGGATTAGTTAAAGATGCCGGTTTACTGGGAACTTTTCCTTTTCCTCCACTCAACGTGTCGTCTTCATTCGCAACCATTCATATGATTACATCAGACACTATTTATTACGACGATCCTTGGATCGTTCCTTCTGAATCTGAAATAGACTCATTTGGTAATTCTATGCCGTTGAGTCCATATGAAATTGCCTATGAAGCCGTGCAGTCTTTTTCCGACCTGTGTTCAACCAAAGTCGACCAAATGAATGTGGTCCATGAGGAATCACTTTTCACGTCAACCTCGGAGTTAATAGCATTTCCCGAAGTTGTGTCATCTAACGAACAACTTCGTGAAGTCCTGTGTATAGATGACTTACCATGGGATGATCTCCATCATAGATCTTCTTTTTTACCTGAGGTTGATCGTTTTGAAAATGATTTCTCATCAGTTTTTACAGCTGAATATGTCAAGGAAGCTCAGAATCCCATGAAACATCATGATTCAGAGTTGAATTTGGGAAATATTTCTCGAACTATTCCCATTGACATTTCAGTTAAGCCTGGATTTGTTGAGAACATTCATATAGGTGCCTCGTGTACAGATGACGAAATTCAGACATACAAGGCCCTATTTCAAGAATTCCGCAACGTGTTTGCCTGGTCCTACGAGGAAATGCTAGGAATTGATCCCGCGATTGTTGTTCATGAGATCAAGACTTACCCGGATGCTAAACCGTTCCGGCAACGTTTGCGTCAGATTCACCCACGAAAAGCTGCTGCAATTAAAGCAGAAGTTGAAAAGCTGTTGAAAGCAGGTTTCATTTATCCGATCCCATTAACGGATTGGGTATCGAATATTGTTCTGGTTAACAAAAAATAGGGAACAATAAGAATATGCATCGACTATAGGGACATTAATCGAGCTTGTCCAAAGGATAACTACCCAACGCGCTATATCGATCAAATCATTGATGATTGTGCCAGCAGTGAAATATTTTCCTTTATGGACGGTTTTTCCGGCTACAATCAAATCAATATTCTACCTGCCGATCAACCAAAAACGGCTTTCATTTGTCCATGGGGGACATTTTCTTATTGCAAATTACCTTTTGGGCTTAATAACGCCGGAGCAACTTTTCAAAGGGCGATGACTTATGCGTTTCATGACATCAAACACATTGTGCAACTGTATCTCGATGATTTGCCCACTCATTCATTACATCGAGCAGACCACCTTGTCCATTTACGAGCCATCTTCATGAGGTGTAGGCATTATCGTATTCGGTTGAACCCACACAAATGTGTCTTCTGTATAGAAGTGGGACGATTGCTAGGATTTGTAGTTTCAAAAGCCGGCATTCACGTCAATCCCTCGAAGGTAGAAGCTATCATCAAATTGCCTCCTCCTTCGAGTCTTCGCCAACTCCAAAGTTTGCAGGGGAAAGCAAACTTTTTATGACGATTCATTCCTAACTACGCCGAGGTTACAAAGGGTTTTACACGGTTGTTGAAACAGAACGCTCAATTTTCTTGGGATGAGATAGCTCAGAAATCTTTTGATCCACTCAAACACGCGTTGACCCATGCATCGTTGTTGCATCCTCCCAACTACAACCAGGATTACTTTTTGTACCTCGCCGCCTCCCATTCCACCATTGGAATGGTCTTAGTTCAGGAAGATGAATTCGGAACGGAACATGTGATATATTACCTTAGCAGGACGTTAAATCCCACTGAGCTAAAATACTCACATGTGGAGAAATTGGCATTGGCAGCCGTTCAAGCTGTCCAACGTTTTCGTCACTACATTTTACTCCGTAAAACTATAGTCATTTCGGATTGCAACCCTATGATCTACATTTTGACTAAACAATTGCTAGGGGGCAAGTACTCCAAATGGATTGTTATCCTGCAGGAGTTCGACTTGGAGTTTGAGAAATCTAAGTCTAAGAAATCTTTAGTTTTTGCAGAGTTAATGTGTGACTTCCCGCGTGCTGACACGGAAACTGTGGCAGAGGAGCCCATTGCGGACGAATCTATGTTTCTAATCAGCACTTTACATCCGTGGTATGGGGATATCATCATCTATCTCCAGACCCAATCCTTTCGGCCCGAAGCTTCAAAGTCGGAACGTCGGAAAATTTGATTCCAGTCCCAACAATACAAAATTATTGGAGATACTCTTTATCGACGTGGGGCGGACTCTATTTTTCGACGTTGCTTAACTCACGAAGAAGCTAAAAGGGTTCTGAATGACTGTCACTCTGGAGCGTGTGGCGGTCATATGTCTGGGTATGCCACAGCCCAAAAGATATTGTGCGCTGGCTACTTCTGGTTGTCCTTGTTTAAATATTGTATTACTGCGCTTCGAAAATGCCACAACTATCAGGTGTTTGATCGAAAGATGTGTGCTCCACCTGCTCCTCTCCACCCTATAATTGTCATTGGTCATTTCGCCAAATGGGGTATCGATTTTATTACATGTAACCCTCACTCGGCCGGGGGGCATGAGTATATCATCCTTGCCGTAGATTATTTTACTAAGTGGGCCAAGGCGATGCCTACATTCGAGGCAGACGGCAAGACAGCTACAATTTTCGTGCTTAATCACATAATTGCTAGGTTTGGTGTCCCACAAGCGATAATCACTGGCCATGGGCGCCATTTTCGAAACGTTATGATGACAGAACTTACAGACCAGCTTGGTTTGCGTCACGATAGTTCAACTCCTTATTATCCACAAGCAAATGGTTTGGTTGAGTCCATCAACAAAGTTTTAGTTATCATGATCCGACGAATCATTGGTATTCATCAGTCGAATTGGCACAACATGTTATTTTCAGCGCTTTGGGCGTACCGAACCTCAGTGAAAACATCAACAGGGTTCACTCCTTTCCAACTAGTTTATGGTTTGGAAGCTGTGCTACCCATTGAATGCGAAATCCCGTCACTACAAATGGCCATCGAGTTACTTCCAGCTACTTCCGAAGAGGAGAAGCGTTTATTATACTTAGCTCAATTAGATGAGAATCGACGCGATGCCGCATTGGCAATCGAGACTCACGCAAAACGGATGAAAGCTCAGTATGATCGAAATGTGACCCCTCGAAATTTTTCGGAAGGAGACCTAGTGTTGTTATATGATCAAGCTAATGATAAATTAGGTGCTGGAAAATTCGTTCCTATGTGGCATGGGCCCTATATTGTCAAGCGAAAGCTAGCAAAAGGGGCCTATGAGCTGGTAGACTTTGACGGGGACTCTTTGGGTAAACCCAGAAATGGACTTTACCTAAAGAGGTATTATGCTTAAAAGATGGGTATGGAGATTTTAGTTAGGTTAGGTTTTTCCTTCTAGCTAGTGTGTTTGTTAGTTTAGACAGTGTGCTTAGCTTAGAAAGTGTGTTTTCGTCGTTATTCTGGCTTATCTTGGTTTTACTCTTGATGATGCAGATGTCGATGCCTCTCCAAACATACATTGGTTTCGCTGATGGTGCTTGTCGTAGTACACGGAATATCTCTTTCGTAGCTTGGGTCATCTATTCGCCCTCTGACGAGTTAGTTTCTATGCATGGGGTGAGCCTCGGTCAAACAACAAACAACATTGCAGAATACAGTGCAGTGATTGAGTTATTGTCTGAATCTATTTCATTTGGGATACGGAGTTTGATAGTGAGGTTAGATTCTGAACTCGTTGTATTACAGCTTAATAGAGTGAATGCCATTAGAAATCCAGTGTTATTAAGGTTATTTTTGAGAGTGCGTCTCTTGGAACGTGAGTTTGATTACATTGAATATCAACATATTCCAAGGTCTTTAAATACATTAGCAGATGCAATTGCTTCTCGAATGTTAAATAGACATTCGCAATAATCATACATGTAAATTTAAAACCATTCCATAACATGATTTACAAAATAAGCCGGTAATAATGATATATATAGATAGGAGTGTGTCAAAAAATACATCGTCTTCGATCATAGCTTGAAAAACACCTTATGATCGGCAAAAATGATAAGTACAAAAAACCAAAATGTCACGTGTGTCTACAAAAACGACCATCCAATCACTGGTGATGATCTCTATATGACACCACTGCACGGGCTACCCTACACAAGAACCTCCTAAAAGTTCCTGGGACCCCGACTACAAAGCGCTGAAGCCTGATAGGAATATCATCTATGGTAGTCTCTGGTATGTCTGCTGTAAGACGCTCTAGGTCATGTTCCAACTCAGCTAAAGTCTCTGTGGCCTCGTCTTGCGAGGCCAGTGCCGCTGTAACTGGTAGTCTCCTCTCGAAAGGCCGGAGATTGGCTGGACGACGTGGGCCTACATCTGCATTTTGAAAATTGTTACCTGTCAGTTTTGAGACGATATAAAAACAAAAAAAATAGATAGTTTAAAAACTTGTAGAAAATGAAGTTACCTGTATCATCCCATTGTTCTCCCGGTGGAAGAATCATGTCCGGATCTCCACGAAAATCAACTCCGGCATAAGGAAAATCCTGTATCGAAAAGACCTGGTCCTCTAACCAGTGAAAGTACTCCGGAGTAAATCGAACAACCTTCGTTCCCTCATGAGGATGACGGGCCATAACCGCAACCCATCGCATCAATTTGGGCTCTCGAGGAAGCCCAACACCAACAGTGAGCTGCTGTGGGATCAGCATCGGAACCCTCTCTAAGCCAAAACTGACAACTAAAGGCCCATAACCAAAAGTCTTCAGCTATCCGTTTTTGGCTCGAGTCAGTTGGTGTTACACTAAAAAATGTCACCTTGACTACTTACAGTTAGTATGGCTCAAATCAACAAGTCATGCTACCCTCTTAGGCAAGTCTCATGCCTCTGTTATCCATCTCAAACTCAAAGAAGAGAGAAAGTCTTGTAAAAATCATGTTTATCTCTGGGGTCGCAGGTTCTCTCTAGCCTTACCTGCGGGGACGCTGACCATGTTCACAAAATCTGCGTCCATGGACGCTCTGTATGTTAAGGGACAGGTGCGTCCCTCTGTAAAAGGCAAAATGCGCGAGTTTTATCTTGAAAAAGTTACTTGTGGTTACTTCTAGAACATTCTAGAGGTCGGTTTGATGAAATGGATGCGCCTCCAGTTGGTTCATGTATCTCTATTAAGGGGGAACTTATCCCATCAATAAGGGAGCTATCCCACCCATAGAGGGGGATGATCCCATTGATAGTGGACCTGAATAACCTCTTTACAGCACTATAAATGAAGGCATTGAGCCAGAAGGAGAGGAGGTTGGAGCTATACATTTTCTTTGGGTAAATGCTGCAGGATTTAGGTCTTCCATTAGAGCCTTTGTGAGGAGAGATTGTCTTCACTTGATTCTACTTGGGAGAGGGTGAGCTTTGTCAAAGTAGAGGAAAACCCTTGATGGACCCTGGGAGGAACTTGCACAACACCAAGGCCAGGTTGTAAGAGTTTCTTTGTTTCGTTATTAATACAAACTGGTTTATTTTTCTCAATAGCTTGTGTTAATGAGTTATTTCATGTGTTCCTTGGTCTGCATGTTGAATATATGTTTTATTATATGAAATGCAAGTGCTTGGTAATTGTTTGATTGTTTGTGGTTGCAGGAATTGACTTGAAGGAGGAGCTCATCCGGATCGTCAAGAACGGACTTCAACAACAGCGTTTTGGAATAAGGTAAGCCTAAACACTTGTAGTTTTCATGTTGTAAAAGGTGTATTTAGAGAAAGATCACTCCATTTTGTCTTGTTTGTCATTAGAATGTCTTAGACTTCTAGGAAGGTCAGTCGTGTCCGCACCCTTGACAGATTCCGTGTGACAAATTGGCGACTCCGCTGGGGAATCCATTAATGAGAGAGTCTTTTCCTTTATATGAACTTTGCTTTGAGAAAATCATTTTTATTTTCTGGTTTTTGACTGTGAGAATTAGTATTTGGGTGGCTTAGCTGTAGCTTTAGTTGGCTTTAGTTTTTCTTCTTTTTTCCAGAAAGACGCAGTCTCTGTGTGCTGCACAGTGCGTCCTTGGACGCGCTGTTGTCGACTGCACAGTGCGGGGCCGCACCTGTGACAACGGCTGGCCTGCGTCTTCCTGTAAAAGTTAAGAAAATTCCATTTTTGCCTTAAATTACTTTTAGATTTTGTTTTTTCTTAGTGTTTTCTGCCCAGATCCTTTAGTACCCTGTCAAGAATTCTCACCTGAACTCGTTTTGTGAGCTTTGAGTGTTTTAGTGGTTTTCAACGAAGTTTAGACCTAGGGTTTGATTTTTGGAAAGGCTTTGTAGTGACTTTGAGCTTAGAAAGTTGTCCAGCCTTAGATATCTCTGGTTAGTCAACCTTCTTAGAAGTTGAGCCTGCCGTAAAGTCTCCTTGTTTGAGCAACTTGTCATTTGAGTTGTTTTGGGTCAAATTTCGAATTGCTTGTTTTTAAAGTATTGATTTCCATTTTCAAAAAGGACAAAAAGATTAGAATTTTGTTTTGACTAGTTTTTGGTTCTGCAATAAGCTAGTCCTTGATTTGATTGTGATCAAGTAAAACACCTTAGAAATAATCATTGTTAGTTTTGGCCTCGTTAAGATTGCTTAGAGTAAATTTGCCTTTAGTTTGCTTATGAGTGCATTTTCATAGATTTTAAGAGTTTTTAAGATTGTTTTTTTGGTTATATTAGATTTATTTGCTTTATTAAAAGAAAAATACAAAAACATCTTCTTAAAAGTCTTGTTTCAAGTAGCTTTTTGTTTTCAAAAGAAGAAAAGAGTTTTTTTCGTGCATGTAAAGAGAAGTTATGTTTTTATGCTTGGAAAAGAAAAACGAATTGTTTCTTTGATTGTCTTCAATTAAGAAGTTGCTTTTATAAGGATTGCATTCTCTCAACTTTTTAGTTAAGCAATTCATCGAAAAAGTAAAGTAGTGGATAAATCATTTTAGGTGCATTTTGTAGTGGTTTCGAGTCGAGTCAACACACCACTAGTTTCACTTCCATCACCTTTTGACTTAAGAAACAACCTTAAAAGTAACGCTTAAATTAAAATCAATCTAGTAATCTTTATTTTTCTAGGGCTCTGAAGCACCAACATAGCTTAGGCTAGGGTCTTGGAGTAGGTGAGTACTTAACTCTCCAAGACTACAAAACCAAACAGATAGTCTATCTTGAGTAGAACAAATCCAATTGTTTCAGTTACATTCTGGGAAAGCTCCTCTTAAAGGAGAAACACGAGCTCGTGTCCGAACCAGTGAGGGGATCATTCCTCCCTCGTTGGGAACGACGCCAGGCAGTACGTATTACAAACGGTAAACCTCGGATTAACCATTGTCGAGGAGCCAGGGGTCACTTATCGGTAAACCTTGGATTGTTGTCAAGGAGCCGGTAAGGGGATTGGAGCTTGCTACTCTGCCCTTGCGTGCTGTCGGAGTTTAGACTGTTCCCCCAGGTGTAATTGTTGTGATTGGTAACCTTAGTGGCCATAATATCTAGGATTCTACCCAAGGTGACGGTGGAGGGAAGGTCCCACTGTACCTGGAGCAGACGTCGGTTATACTCACTTGGATTTTCTGGGGGGTTCGCTTCACTTCGAGACGGTTAAAGTGGAGGAACTTGGTCCAGTCTATTCATTAAGCAGGTTGCCGGGGTAACTGTTCCACCCACTATTTCTGTACTGAATCCTGCGAGGTTGGGCCTAATCACCAACTAGCGCTTTTGGTCCGGAAGACTACTGTTTGTGTGTGGTTTGACGCTCTAGATTATTTAGGCGTGTGCTTCAAATTTGATTGGTTCTTTAGAAGACTTTAGGTGGTTTGATTTGAAATTTTTTACTTTGATTTCGTGTGTTGTAGTTAAAATCTTTAATTGTGGCGGAATTACCGAGACAGTCCCGTAGACTTCGGGGCAAGTCTCCTGAGATTGTTACCGGGATTGATTTGTTAAGAAAACTCCGTAAATCGCGGGGTGAATCTCCTGAAGACATTCCGGGTCATTTAGAAGGGTTAAAGGTCCTTGTAACTCCTCCTAGTGGCAGTAGAGTAGGTTCACCTGAAGAAGGAGAATCTTCTTTGGTAGTCCATCCAGATTACCAAAGATTAGAAACAGGTTACAATCCCGAAGCTGTTACAGTTTCCGAGCTTGCTGGTAGTTTTTCATCTGCCAGTGAAACAGGCGAAGAACCTGAAATTTCAGAACCTGTTACTCCAACTCCTAGTGTTCCTGATTCACCAAGAATAGAAAGAATTATCACCGAAAATCTTCCTGTTGGATTAATTGCTATAGAAGAACTTGTTCCAGAGGAAGAAATAGGCGTTTCTGATTCTGAAGATCTAATTACCCTTGATCTAAGGGAGCGTGAATCCATCTTTTACAGTCCTCCTAGAAGTGAATCTTGGTACCTTGCATTAACCAATTTTTTAGACAACTCAGTAGGTTTTTCTACACCTCGTACTCCGGTTCCACCTAGAGGAATTCATTCTCCTGTAAATATGTCTGGTCAGTCATCTGTGTTTTCACAAAGTCCTGAATCATTTTTACATGGCGGTCCTTCTGTTCCTACTGGGTATCAGTCACTTTCTGGTACCTTTGCGGGAGCATCTCCTCAACCTGTTGATCATGGGTTATTAGTTGGAAACAGTGGTAATGTACCATTGAGTATAGGTGAAGTTTATATGATGTCAGGTTCAACTCCCATTAACCAACCTCAAGGTGGCCAATTACCGCCTGGGGGGCAACCTTCGTTAATGCCTGGGGGGCAACCTCAAGGTACTTCATTTGTGACTGGGGGGCAACCTCAAGGGTATCAACCCCAAGGGTATCAACCCCAGCCTCAATATGTACCCCAAAGTCAACCTCAGTATCAGTATCAACCTCAAGGATGGCAACCTCAAGGATGGCAACCCCAAGGGTATCAACCCCAAGGGTATCAACCTCAAGGATACCAACCTCAAGGTCAAGGTCAACCCCAGTATTCGTATTTACCTCAAGGTTATCAACCTACGGGTCAATACCCTGGTCAAGGTTATCAACCACCTCAAGGGCAATCATATGGGACTACACCTTACAGTTATCAACCCTATCCTCAATACGGCTATGGATCTCAGTATCCTCAACCTGTTACGAGTCAATACCCTGGAATGTTAACATGGGATCCGTCACAGGGTCAACAGATGTCGCAACCAAGTATACAGTCGGTACCTCAAGCAGGACAACCTGCAGTTCCTGGTCCACCCCAGCAACCGCAACCTGTCCAGTCAAGTGTTCAGACCCCTGTAACTTCTGTAGTTACTCAGCCGCCAATTGCACCGAGTACTCCACCTCACACGGCTGCAGCAACTACCGCTTCATCTACCATGCTTACATCTGGAGTATCGGCAGCTCCGGTTTCTACTGTCCCTGTAACCGCTCCTCAGACATCTGTACCGTTGTCTGGACCCACGGTTCAAACCACAGTCCAGATGCCTGCAGGTCAACCTGGTACAAGTACGGTTGTTACTACTCAACCTCAATTTGTTCAACCTCCGTACCAGGGACAGTATCAACCTGGGCAAGCTGCCCAACAACCGGTTTACCAGTATCAACCGTATCCTGGGTACAATTATCAACCACCTCAACAACCCCAGTACGGTCCGGTTAATCCTGGTTTTCCAGGAGGATATAATATCCCCAATGCGAATCCTGTTCCTAGTTATCCTGGATATCCTCCTCCTGGGGCTGGTATTGTGACTCAGAGTTTCAGAGATCCTAACCGGCAGTTACCATTTATTGCGACTTTAGATTTACCCGACTTGACGCGCCTAACGAACGATCCAATTCAATATCTTCCGTTCTGGCCGCCAATGCCAAATAAGTTGCCCAGCGATATACCCAAGTTCGAAGGTAAGTCTGGAGAGGATCCGTCTAATCACGTGATGACTTACCACCTCTGGTGTGCATCAAATTCCATCTCAGATGATTCTATCCGCTTACGTCTTTTCCAGCGTACACTCATTGGTCTCGCAGCCAAGTGGTACATTGAGTTGCCACGGGCTTCTTTTTACAACTTTAGCCAGTTAGCTACTTCATTCTTAACTCATTTTCAGTTACCAGTCAGATACGATAATGGTACGGAATTATTAACTTCGCTAAAACAATCGACATCCACGTACATTTCTGATCACATCCATGAGTGGAGACGTCGAAGGAGATTAGTGAAAGTTTTTATCCCGGACCAAATTTTAGCTGAATGGTTTGTAAAATCATTATTACCAAGAATTACTGAAGATGTAGCTAAGGCCGGCGTAGTTACTGAGGAGCAAGTCATTGCTCAGGCACAATACCTTGACTTAGTTTACACTCAGTCGGGTACGTTACACGAGAAAATTCCGGATCTTCCAAAGTCAAACCAAATCGCTGCTGCTCCTTCGGGATCTCATGCCGCTGATGGTATGATCGGTATCGTGACTACGAAGAGTAAGAAGAAGTCTTCCAAGACCTCCAATACTCCAATTATCACTTTGCCTGATTCTCCGACAGGAGAGTCTTCTCCTCCTGAACTTACCGCCGACATTCACGCTGTAGAGTCATCTACGGCCAAATCCAAAAACGGTGGAAAGAAGAAAGGAAAGAAGAAGGCTAAAGCAGACAAGGCTCCAAAGGAGAAAACGGAAAAGTCGGAAACCAATGACGAAAAGCGCAAACCTCGTTATCCTTGTCTCATTTGTGAAGAAGATCATTTTACGAGAGACTGCCCTCATCGGGCCGAGGTAGTGAAAATAGTTAAAGGTTCTCCGACTCCTGCTGTGTTAAAGAATCCATTCCCGAGCAGGAAAATAAGATGATAGGTTCTTCTTCGAATGCCAGTGAAGAACCCATTTTGATGATGTCTCATGTCAGGATTGCGACTCGATCGCAAGATTATGGTAGTAAGGCTCCTGTTGATGGTAAAGAAGCAGAATCTTCTAACTCTAACCCATCAACCTCAGCTCCTGGTTCCGATCCACTACAGATCGAAAAACCTAACCCAGACTTAGTGATTAAGCCGCCCGCCAAGGGTGTACTTCGAAGGTCTGCTTTCAATCCACATGCGAGAGCAGCCCAGAATTACAACATTGTTGAAGACTTAGCTGTTTCACCTTCAGCAATGTCGGCACTCGAAGTGCTGCAATCATGTCCAGCGCAACGAAAATTGCTTTTGTCGGCTATTGGAGCTGTCGATGTTCAGGACCCGAACCTAATGATCTTTGATCTAGAAAGTAGTACACCGCGTCTCCCCCATCAAATGGCTTTCCAAATTCCAGTGATAGTCAAAAACAGGCCTATTCATCGGACTGTGATTGATGAGGGAGCTTCTACGTGTATTATGTCGATTCAATGTTGGAGATCGCTTGGTTCTCCTTCGTTGAACCAATCCCCCACCATCCTTAAGGCCTTTGATGGCCGTGGGTTCCGTCCGTTTGGTATTCTACAAGAATTGCCTATAGGGGTCGAAGGTAAAACCGTTAGTCTGGATGTGGAAGTGGTTGATGCCCCTCTAGACTACAACCTTCTTTTGGGTCGAAGTTGGTCATATGCTATGACAGCGGTCGTTTCATCGGTCTTCAGAGTCATTAAGTTTCCACATAACGGTAAGATCGTGACTATTGATCAGCTGACATACTTTTCATCCGACCCAACCTCTTTAGAAACTATCCAGCATGTTGGTAAAACGACAATCCCTTATAGGGACATTGGTGTAGGTTTAGTTAAGGATTCCGGTTTACTGGGAACTTTTCCTCTCCCTCCACTCAATGCAGACCCTTCGTTCGCAACAATTCATATGATCACGTCAGAAAACATTATTTATGATGATCCTTGGTATGTTCCCTCTGACTCTGAGCTAGACTCACTCGGTGATGTTATGCCGTTGAGTCCGTATGAGATTGCTTATGAAGCTCTTATGTCTTTTACCGACTTTCATTCAACCGACCAAATGAATGTGGTCAGTGAAGAGTCACTTTTCACCTCACCCTTAGAACGGATAACGTTTCCCGAAGAAGTGTCATCTGACGAACAACTTCGCGAAATCCTAAGTGTAGATGATCTACCATGGGACGATCTCCATCACAGATCTTCGTTTTTACCTAAGGATGATGCCTTTGAAAATGATTTTTCATCTATCTTTACCGCTGAATATGTCAAAGACGCTCAGGATCCAACGAAACATTCTGATTCAGAGCTGAATTTAGGGAATATTTCTCGTACTATTCCCATTGATATTTCAGTGAAGCCCGGAATCAAGGAGAACATTCATATAGGTGCCGCATGTACTGACGAAGAAATTGAAACTTACAAGGCCCTATTCCAAGAATTCCGCGACGTGTTTGCCTGGTCCTACGAAGAAATGCCAGGAATCGATCCTGCCATTGTTGTTCATGAAATCAAAACCTACCCGGATGCTAAACCCATTCGGCAACGGTTGCGTCAGATTCACCCTCGAAAAGCAGCTGCAATCAAAGCCGAAGTCGAAAAGCTGTTGAAAGCAGGTTTCATTTATCCGATCCCGTTAACGGATTGGGTATCGAATATTGTTCCCGTCAATAAAAAACAAGGAACAATAAGAATCTGTATCGATTATAGGGATATCAATCGAGCTTGTCCAAAAGACAACTATCCTACGCCTTATATCGATCAAATTATTGATGATTGTGCCGGAAGTGAGATGTTTTCCTTCATGGATGGTTTCTCAGGGTATAATCAAATCAATATTCTACCTGCCGATCAACCAAAAACGGCATTCATTTGTCCATGGGGGACATTTGCTTATTGCAAATTACCTTTTGGCCTTAAGAATGCCGGTGCTACTTTTCAACGGGCCATGTCTTATGCATTTCATGACATCAAGCACATTGTGCAACCCTATCTCGATGATTTGCCTGCTCATTCTTTACACCGAGCTGATCACCTTGTCCATTTACGAGCAATCTTTATGAGGTGTAGGCATTATCGAATTCGGTTGAATCCCCACAAGTGTGTTTTCTGTATAGAAACAGGTCGATTGCTGGGATTTGTTGTTTCCAAAACCGGCATTCGCGTCGATCCCTCGAAAGTCGAGGCTATCATCCAATTGCCTCCTCCTTCGAGTTTGCGCCAACTCCAAAGTTTGCAAGGGAAAGCAAACTTTTTACGCCGATTCATCCCTAACTACGCCGAGGTCACTAAAGGTTTTACACGGTTGTTGAAACAGAACGTACAATTCTTTTGGGACGAGATTGCTCAACAATCTTTTGATGCACTGAAACACGCGTTGACCCATGCACCGTTATTGCATCCTCCCAACTACAACCAGGACTACTTCTTATACCTCGCAGCTTCGCATTCCACCATTGGAATGGTGTTAGTTCAAGAAGATGAATTCAAGGCAGAGCATGTGATATATTACCTTAGCAGAACCTTAAATCCAACTGAGTTAAAATATTCGCATGTGGAGAAATTGGCCCTGGCAGCCGTTCAAGCTGTCCAGCGTTTTCGTCACTACATTCTTCTCCGCAAAACTACTGTTATTTCGGATTGCAACCCTATGATTTATATCTTGACAAAACAACTGCTAGGGGGCAAGTACTCTAAATGGATCGTCATCCTGCAAGAGTTCGACTTGGAGTTTGAGAAGTCCAAGTCTAAGAAATCTTTAGTCTTCGCGGAATTGATGTGTGATTTCCCGAGTGCTGACACAGAGACTGTGGCAGAGGAGTCCATTGCGGACGAATCTTTGTTTCTTATTAGCACTGTAGATCCGTGGTATGGGGATATAATCATCTATCTCCAAACCCAAACCTTTCGGCCTGAAACTTCCAAGGAAAACCGTCGAAAAATTCGGTTTCAATCCCAGCAATACAGAATTATTGGAGATACACTTTATCGCCTGGGGGCAGACTTAGTTTTTCGACGTTGTTTAACTCACGATGAGGCTGAGAGAGTTTTGAATGATTGTCACTCTGGAGCATGTGGCGGTCATATGTCTGGGTATGCCACAGCTCAGAAGGTGTTGCGCGCTGGCTATTTCTGGCCGTCTATGTTTAAAGATTGTATCCTTGCCGTCAGAAAATGCCACAACTGTCAAGTGTTTGATCGCAAGATGCGCGCTCCACCTGCTCCTCTCCACCCTATAATTGCCGCTGGTCCATTCGCCAAATGGGGCATTGACTTTATTACTTGTAACCCTCACTCGGCCGGGGGGCATGCGTATATCATCCTTGCGGTTGATTATTTTACTAAGTGGGCCGAGGCGATGCCTACATTCGACGCAAGCGGCAAGACAGCTGCACTTTTCGTATTCAATCATATCATAACTAGGTTTGGTGTCCCACAAGCAATCATTACGGACCATGGAAGCCATTTTCGAAATGTCATGATGACTGAACTTACAAGCCAGCTTGGTTTGCGCCACGATAGCTCTACACCTTATTATCCGCAAGCCAACGGTTTGGTTGAGTCAATCAACAAAGTTCTAGTCGTCATGATTCGACGGATCATTGGTATCCATCGAACGAATTGGCATAACATGTTATTTTCGGCGCTATGGGCATATCGAACTTCAGTGAAAAATTCAACAGGTTTCACCCCTTTTCAGCTAGTTTATGGCTTAGAAGCTGTGTTACCTATTGAGTGCGAAATCCCATCACTTCAAATGGCTGTCGAATTACTTCCAGCTACTTCCGAAGAGGAGAAACGGTTGTTATACTTAGCTAAATTAGATGAGACTCGACGTGACGCTACTTTAGCTATCGAGACTCACGCGAAACGAATGAAAGCTCAGTACGATAAAAATGTAACCCCTCGAAGTTTTTCGGAAGGAGACCTAGTACTATTATATGATCAAGCGAACGATAAGCTAGGTGCTGGAAAATTCGTTCCCATGTGGCATGGGCCCTACATTGTAAAGCGAAAGCTAGCAAAAGGGGCTTATGAGTTAGTTGATTTTGATGGGGACTCTTTGGGCAAACCCAGAAATGGACTTTACCTAAAGAGGTATTATGCTTAAAATGATGGATGGAGAAATTTTTAGATAGGTTAGATTTCCTTTCTAGCTAGCAAGTGTGTTAGTTTAGTCAGTGTGCTTAGCTTAGCAAGTGTGGTTTTTCGTCATTATTTTGGCTCATCTTGGTTTTACTCTTGATATTGTAGATGTCGACGCCTCTCCAAACATACATTGGATTTGCTGATGGTGCTTGTCGTAGTACACGGAATATCTCTTCCGCAGCTTGGGTTATCTATTCGCCCTCTGACGAGTTAGTTTCTATGCATGGGGTAAGCCTCGGTCAAACAACGAATAACATTGCAGAATACAGTGCAGTGGTTGAATTATTATCCGAATCTATTTCATTTGGAATTCGACGTTTGATAGTGAGGTTAGATTCTGAACTTGTTGTATTACAGCTTAATAGAGTTTATGCCATTAGAAATCCTGTGTTATTAAGGTTGTTTTTGAGAGTGCGTCTCTTGGAACGTGAATTTGATTACATTGAATATCAACATATTCCAAGGTCTTTGAATACATTAGCAGATGCAATTGCTTCTCAAGTGTTGGACAGACATTTATAATAATCATGCAAGTAAATTTAAAGACATTTCATCATACATGTTAAACAAGATAAGCCGATAATAGTGATATATAGATATAGATAGAAGTGTGTCCAAAAATATATACATCGTCTTCGATCATAGGTTTAACACACCTTATGATCGGCAAAATGATAGTGCAAAAAGTCAAAAATGTCACATGTGACTACAAAAGTGACTAGTCAATCACTGGTGGTGCTCTCTGTACGACACCACTGCGCGGGCTATCTTGCGCAGAAATCTCCTAAACGGTCCAGGGACTGCAACCACGAAGCGCTGAAGCCTCATTGGAATATCATCCATAGTAGTCTCAGGTATATCTGCCGTGAGACGCTCTAGATCATGCTCCAAATCGGCTAGTACTTCTGCTGTCGCATCCTGTAAGGCCGGTGCCGGTGCAGCTGGATGTCGTCTGTCGTAAGGCCGGAGATTGGCTGGACGCTGTGGTCCAACATCTGCATTTTTAAAATTTTACTGTTACTTTGAGACGATATATATGAAAAATAAAAAATACATAATTAGAAAACTTGTGAAAATGAAAGTACCTCTGTCATCCCATTGTTCTCCCTGTGGAAGAACCATGTCCGGATCACCTCTGAAATCCATTCCGGCATATGGAAAGTCTTGTATCACAAAAAGCTGGCCCTCTAGCCAGTCGAAGTAACTGTCTGAGAATCGAACCACTGCAGCACCCTCGTCAGGATGCCGGGCCATCACCGCAACCCATCGAACAAGCTTTGGCTCCCGAGGACCCAAGTCATCAACAGTGAGTTGCTGAGGGATCAGCATAGGAACTCTCTCCAAGGCAAAGCTCACGACTAGAGGCCCATATCCAAAAGTCTTTAGTCGTCCGTTCTTTGCCTTGGTTAGTTGGCTCTTCATATGAGCCGACACAGCTTCGCACCAGTTGAAGATGGTGCCTTGGTAACAGTCAACTGCCATCCGCATTTGGGATCCGGAAGCAATGTGCAAGGCGGCCGCGCCACAAATCCTAGTGACCGTAAATGCAATAACTCTAAGTTCCGCCAGAGCGATGTGCTTTATCTCCACGCCTTTTTTATGGCGAGTCCCTGGTCTGCACCACTCCTCGCGGAGATCATCAAGGGATTGGCCACCCGGCCTGGTCCCCGCAAGGTTGAGTTGCTCACCTCTGTTTGGCAAGCCAGTGAGAAAGTATACATCCGAGGGCTCTATCTCGAGCTGGTGCCCTCCAATGTAAAAGCATTGATCTTGAACGTTCCATCGCTCAACTAGCCATTCCAAAAATCTTACCTGGCCCCTCATGCCCGGTATGGTCCAATATTTGTACAATCCACATGTTCTTAAGGCATCCAGAGAGGGTTGGTGGTTAATCGCAGCTTCATCGTCTTCTACGTGCTCTCTCTCTCTCCAGTCTAACATGTTTTGGGCCCTGCACATCAAAAGAGTCAATTAGAAATTAATTTGAGAAAATTTGGTGGTTTTTTGAGAGAGTTAGGGTTTTGAAATGCGCCCTTTGCGGAAGACGCACCCCGGCTTTTTAGCACAGGGCGTCCGGACGCAGCTCGCCTGAAGGCGGACTGCGTCCCCAGACCTTTTTCCCGTGTGAGAAAAAGTCGGGGGACGCGGCTCACCCGAAGGGCACCTGCGTCCGCCGAGGGGCGCATTTTGAACCCAAAACCCCCCCAAAAAATGAAACAGAGACCAAAAACAAAAAACTAAACGGATAAAAATGAAGAGTGGGATGTGTAAAATACCTCGGTGAAGCGGCGTTCGATTCCGACGGTCAGATTTTCCGCAGCAACCACGGGAAGTTTCTTGTCAAAAGCTCCTTTTTCAACCTCAACAGTGAAACGGTAAAAATGACATGGTAAAAGGTCTTTTTATAGGTTTTTTGGATGAATTAGTTCATTTTTTACCATGAAAAGATGTTTTCAAATGTATTTTTGCCTATTTTAAACAGGTATGAGTAATGTGTCGCTTTTGTGCAGGACGAAGGGATTTCAAGGGAAATTGTAATTTTTCACAAACAAAATTTCAGAGTCATCTTTTAAGCCCTTTTCTGACTCCTAAAACATGAAAAGATCGCCGAGTGTTTCTTTTTCACTCGTTAAAACGGAATTAAAAGACGGTCCCCTTTTAGCTCTTTTCTGACCGCAAAATCAGGAAAAGATTGCCGGGTTTTTGTCGTTTCAAACTCGATAAGGAAATAAAACGACGTGTCTTTGATCGCTTTTTACTTTTCAGGTCAACGATACTATTATGAAAGTACTCCTTGGTCGCAAGATCAAGCGGTTCCCCCAGGTATTATTTTATACTTTTTCGGGCTTGAGGGACACAAATATACGAAAAAGTTCAACGTGGAGTTTCCTTAAGTTTTTCAGACTCTCTAAAATTGAAAAACGCCGAGTTTCTCCTATACTGGGCTCGTTAAACTTTTACAGTAAAGGACCTGTTCAATTACAAACAGGAACGAACCACTCCTTCCTAGGGTTCGCATTTAAACTAGGTTGGACTCGTCCGAAGGATGAGCTTATAATCAAGCATATGTTATCCTCCTCAAGCTTGTTAAAAATAAAGAGGTACTTGCCAGAAATGGTGGGGGAAAAAAGAGAAGAATGAACCTATTTGTCACCTTTTGCCTCAGAAGAAACTTTATTACCACTCTTGAACACGACACTTTTCATTCACCTGGGTTGGGAAATCTTTTACCTCACAGTTGACTAAATCACTTTGAAAATCTTTAACCGGGTTCAGGGATCAACTTTGAGTTATTCGTCACCAAACCATCTGTTGTGTCGTTATGTGTTCAAGAGGTCTGCAAGCAAAACTTTCATCTGCAAAATACTTGTCATCCATTGACCATCCCTGAGTCAGTCCTTACAGCAACATTTCTTCAACTTGAACAATGATTTCGTGTTGCGGGCTTGCCTGCAACGGGTCGCTTTCTATCGACATCGACACATTATCTAGAAAGATGACTTAGGAATCGACAGTACCTTGAAGTCTGCATGCATCAATGGCAGGTTTCTCGCCTTTGACGTCAGTTTACATCATTGACTTTCGATCAGAGGATTCCGTGAAGTGTTCGACATCAAAACATCTATTCACATTTCACGGGTTGTGCTTGGTACTTTGAGAACCATTGACATTACTGGTGGTTTCTCTCACGCTTGTTAACAGTTTACATCATTGACTGGTAATCAAGTGGTTTCTACCATGTTCGACATCGAATCATTTAATCACATGGCTAGAATCGTACCAATTCGGGAAGTAGAAGTGAAGACCCTGGATCTAGTTTCTACCATCCAGGCTGCGAGGAGTTTTGTATTCATTGTCTATGTAGACTAATCATAAACAGATGGCTGCGTCCATACTGTGTCTACAAAAGTCTATAAAAATGATGTACTGCAAGATCATTCCTGTATCAGATAGTTAGTCCATTAGTTAAAGTTTTGAATCTGAGTATGGGAATGCCTACCTCAGTGATGATATAATCTTATCCATGTATTTTGTGTTGAAAATTGCAGGTTCCAACCAGGCCATCCACAAGGCAATCCTTGAAATGATAAAGCGCTTCACCCTTCCTAGAATTACAAAACCCTATTCTATTCCAGGCTTCGCACTTTAGGGGGCAATCTGTTACACTAAAAAATGTCACCTTGACTACTTACAGTTAGTATGGCTCAAATCAACAAGTCATGCTACCCTCTTAGGCAAGTCTCATGCCTCTGTTATCCATCTCAAACTCAAAGAAGAGAGAAAGTCTTGTAAAAATCATGTTTATCTCTGGGGTCGCAGGTTCTCTCTAGCCTTACCTGCGGGGACGCTGACCATGTTCACAAAATCTGCGTCCATGGACGCTCTGTATGTTAAGGGACAGGTGCGTCCCTCTGTAAAAGGCAAAATGCGCGAGTTTTATCTTGAAAAAGTTACTTGTGGTTACTTCTAGAACATTCTAGAGGTCGGTTTGATGAAATGGATGCGCCTCCAGTTGGTTCATGTATCTCTATTAAGGGGGAACTTATCCCATCAATAAGGGAGCTATCCCACCCATAGAGGGGGATGATCCCATTGATAGTGGACCTGAATAACCTCTTTACAGCACTATAAATGAAGGCATTGAGCCAGAAGGAGAGGAGGTTGGAGCTATACATTTTCTTTGGGTAAATGCTGCAGGATTTAGGTCTTCCATTAGAGCCTTTGTGAGGAGAGATTGTCTTCACTTGATTCTACTTGGGAGAGGGTGAGCTTTGTCAAAGTAGAGGAAAACCCTTGATGGACCCTGGGAGGAACTTGCACAACACCAAGGCCAGGTTGTAAGAGTTTCTTTGTTTCGTTATTAATACAAACTGGTTTATTTTTCTCAATAGCTTGTGTTAATGAGTTATTTCATGTGTTCCTTGGTCTGCATGTTGAATATATGTTTTATTATATGAAATGCAAGTGCTTGGTAATTGTTTGATTGTTTGTGGTTGCAGGAATTGACTTGAAGGAGGAGCTCATCCGGATCGTCAAGAACGGACTTCAACAACAGCGTTTTGGAATAAGGTAAGCCTAAACACTTGTAGTTTTCATGTTGTAAAAGGTGTATTTAGAGAAAGATCACTCCATTTTGTCTTGTTTGTCATTAGAATGTCTTAGACTTCTAGGAAGGTCAGTTGTGTCCGCACCCTTGACAGATTCTGTGTGACAGTTGGCCTTTTACATTGGCCAACACAGCATCACACCAGTTGAAAATGGTACCTCAATAACAATCAATCGCCATCCGCATCTGGGACCCAGTGGCAATGTGTAAAGCGGCAACCCCGCAAAGTCTGGTAACTGTAAAAGCAATCACCATAAGTTCAGGTCGGGATATAGTTTTGATCTCTATCCCCTTCTCCTGGTTCTGAGTGTTACACCACTCTAGTCGGAGACTAGCGATGGACTAGCCACCCGGCCTAGTCCCGAACAGAGTCAAGTGTTCGCCTCTCTTGGGCAAACCAGTGAGAAAGTAAATATCTGAGGGCTCTATCTCGAGCTGGTGCCCTCCGATATAAAAACACTGATCCTGAACATTCCACCTTTCTACCAGCCACTCTAGAAATCTCACCTGGGCCCTCATGCCAGGTATGGCCCAGTATTTATAAAGGCCGCATGCCTTCAAAGCATCAATTGACGGTTGATGATTAATGGCGGCCAAATCAACATCTTCGTGCTCTCTCTCGCGCCAATCAAGCATGGTGGGCAATCTACACACCAAAAAACATCTGTTAGATTCAATGAAATCAAAAAAATTTGGTCCATTTTGAAGAAATTGGGGTTTGAAAACTCGTTTTGCGGGGTACGCACCCCGCCTTTAGGAACAGAGCGTGGGTACGCGGGTTCCCTTAAGGCAAGGTGCATACGCCCGGCATTTTCCCAACTGAGAAAATGTCGGGGTACGTGGGTCACCAGTGGAACACCTGCGTACCCCGAAAGGCGGATCTTGAAACCCCAAAGCCTCCTAAAAATGAAACTAGGGCCTAAAAACGAATTCCAAACGGATGAAAATGAAGAGGAGGATGTTGTAGAATACCTGAAAGAGACGGCGTTCGGTTTCGACGGTCGGATTCTCCGCAATGTCCATGGGAAGTTTCTTGCCAAAAGCCCTTTTTCTCTCCTCAACAGTAAAATGGTAAAAATTAATTGGTAAAAGCCCTTTTTATAGGTTTTTTGGGTAAATAAATGGTAAATTTGTTTATTTTTCACCATGAAAAGGTATTTTTCAAAGTATTTTTATCTATCGTCAACAGATATGAGTAATGTGTTGGTTTTTGTGCAGGATAAAGGATTTTCAGGGAAAATTGTCATTTTTTACAAACAAAAACATCAGAGTCATCTTTAAGCCCTTTTCTGACTCCTAAAATATGAAAAGATTGCTGAGCGTTTCTTTTACACTCGTTAAAATGGAATTAAAAGACAGTCCTCTTATAGCCCTTTTCTGACCGTAAAAACATGAAAAGATTGCCGGATTTTTGTCGTTTCAAATTCGATATTGGAAATAAAACGACGTGTCCTTGATCGCTTTTTACTTTTCAGGTCAAAGACACTAATCATGAAAGTACTCCTTGGTCGTAAAGATCAAGCGGTTCTCTCAAGTATTATTTATACTTTTTCGGGCTTGGGAGACACAAACTTACGAAAAAGGTCAACATTGGAGTCTTCTTAAGTTTTTCAGACTCTCTAAACTTGAAAAACACCGAGTTTCTCCTATACTGGACTCGTTAAATTTCACAGTAAAGGACCTGTTCGATTACAAATAGGAACGAACCACTCCTTCTTAGGGTTCGAATCTAAATTAAGTTGGACTCATCCGAAGGATGAGCTTATAATCAAGCAAATGTTATCCTCCTCAAGCTTGTAAAAAATAAAGAGGTACTTGCCAGAAATGGTGGGGGAAAAGAGAGAAAAGTGAGCCTATTTGTTATCCTTTGTCTCAGAGAAACCTTATCACCACTCTTGAACACGACACTTTTCATTCACCTGGGTTGGGAAATCCTTTGCCTCACAGTTGATCAAACCACATTGAAAGTCTTCAGCCGGGTATTAACTTTGGGTCAATTGTCACCAAGCCATTTGTTGTGTCGTTATGTGTTCAAAAGGTCACTGCAAATAAACCATTCATCTGCAAAACACCTGTCATCCATCTTGACCATCCCTGAGTCAGTCCTTACAGCTACATTTCTTCAACTTGATTTATGATTTCGTGTTGTGGGCTTGCCCATGACGGATCGCTTTCTATCGACATCAGCACATTATCTAGAAAGATGATCTAGAAATCGCCAGTACCTTGAAGTTTGCATGCATCAATGGCAGGTTTCTCGCCTTTGACTACAGTTCACATCATTGACTTTCGATCGAAGGATTCTGTGACATGTTCGACATCAACACATTCATTCACGTCTCATGGATTGTACTGGGTACTTTGAGAAGCATTGACATCACTGGTGGTCTCTCTCACACTTGTTAACAGTTTACATCATTGACCGGTAATCAAGTGGTTTCTACCATGTTCGACATCAACTCATTTATTCACATGGATAGAATCGTACTATTTCGGGAAGTAGAAATGAAGACCCTGGATCTAGTTTCCGCCATCCAGGCTGCGAGGAGTTCTGTATTCATTATATAGTAGACTAATTATAAACAGATGGCTGCGTCCATACTGTGTCTACATGAGTCTATGATTATGATGTACTGCGAAATCATTCCTGTATCAGAGCAGTAGTTAGTTTGTTAGTTAAAGTTTTTGATCTGAGTATGGGAATGCCTACCTCAGCGATGATATGATCTCATATATGTATTTTGTGTTGAATATTTGCAAGTTCCGACTGGGCTCTCCACAATATAATCCTTGAAATGATAAAGTACTTCACCCTTCGTAGATGATATGAAACCCTAATCTACTACAGGCTTCGCACTTTAGGGGGCAGTCTGTTACACTAAAATTTGTCACCATGACTATTTGCAGTCAGTATGGCTCCATCAATTGTCATACTGTCCTCCTTGGCAAGTCTTATACCTCTGCTACTCATGTCAAACTCCAAGAAAGAGAGAAAGTATTTAAAAATCTATATAACTCTGGTTACGCAGTTTCTCTTAGCCTTACCTGCGTGTACGCACCTCAAGTTCATAACACCTGCGTACTTGTACGCTCTGTCTGTAAAGGGGTGGGTGCGTACTCCTGTAAAGGTCAAAAGGCACAAGTTTTACTCCAAAAAAGTTACTTGTGGTCGATTCTAGAGCATTCTAGAAGATGGTTTGACGTGGATTGAGTGCCTCCAGATGGTTCATGCATCCCTATGAAAGAGGAACTTATCCCATCAAGAGGGGAGATATCCCATTGAAAGAGGGGCTTATCCCATTGATGGTAGACCTGATTAACTTCCTCCAAAGCACTATAAATACAGCCATTGGGCCAGAGGGAGGGGAGGTTGAAAGCTGAACATTCCTAAGGGTAGATGCTGCTGAAATTAGGGCTCCCTTATAGAGCTTGAGAGGAGAGATTCCAATCCTTTCTTAGCTTCATTTGGAAGTGGGTGAGCTGATCAAAGTAAAGGAGAACTCTTGCTGGACCCTGGGAGGGACCTGCACAACACCAAGGCACTGGTTGTAATGGTTTCTTTTGTTTCCAATTAATACAATTAAGTTCATTTTTCTCAACAAGTTGTTATATATAATTTGTTTCATAAACTCCTTGGTCTTTATGATGAATATGTTTTATTATATGAGTTATTCAGGTGCTATGTAATCGTTTTCTTGTTAGTGAATGCAGGCTTCAAGGAAAAGGAGCTCATCTAGATCGAAGAGGCTGGACTACAACAAACAAGCGTTGGACTAAAGGTAAGCCTTAAACACCTAGTTGCTTTTATTTTAAATGCATATTTAGGGAAAGATAGTGCTTGATTGTTTTGTTTGTCACTAGAAAGCCTTAGCTTCTAGGGAGGTCGGTTTTGTTCGCAAAATTGACTCTTTCCGCATGATAGGAGGCCAGGCCGAATTGTACTTGATTGGATCGTTTGTTAACTTAGTGAGATCTGGCAAGTTCAACGTTGCCAGAAATGGAAGCCTAGGAGGACCTTGGGGATTCCACCCAAACTGGGCAGAACTCCCCTGAAAAGATTGTCCTGGGTTTTGAAAGGCACCAGGCTGCCCGAAGTAACCATCAGAACTGGCTGAACCAAAAGGCAAGCCTTGTGATCCAGCAAAATTCAGAGTTTGACCAACTTTGGCCACAAAACCTCCATAACCAACAAAGTTTCCTCCTAAAGGATTATAAGGAGTTGATAACACCTGATACGGATTCCAAGCCGAAGCTAAGGGAGGAATACTTTGAAACGAACTAACCGTGGAGTACAGCCTATTCCCTTGTTGGTCGATAAACAGATTCCCAGTTCCCGCGCCACTAACCCCAGGGTTAGTCCAACCTTGGAAAGGATTGTTGCTTTGTCCTATAGAAGAAAAAGGCATAGATCCTATTGTCGGGTTGGAATGTGGTATATGACCACTTCCAAAAGGAAAACCCTGGAATGAATCCGATCCGCCCATCATGGACGTAGCGGCACTAAACGGAACCGATGGAATACCCTGTGAGTGGGTGCCAAATGGGAAGAATCCAGTACCAAAAGCATTGGTTTGGTCATTTCCACTCGTGGACGGAATGGAGGTAGACCCAACTAAAGATGTGCTAGCAAAAGATCCAAACAAGGAAGCAGAGGAGATGGAAATCATTCCTCCTCCTTGTACCGATGTCGGACTCTGCATAGTTGCAGCACTTGTCGTAGAAGCCATGCTTCCAGTAGTGGTCATCGATGGTAAGCGCGTAGCGTAACCTGGACTTGACGGTCTATGCGTTGGAGTCCCAACGTATTGTAATACATCTGGATGACTAGATGGTAGTGGAGAATTCAGAGCCGCTAAAGACTCTAAGAGTTCTTCTACCTCTATGTTATTCTTCGCTTGAAAGAGAACTCGAGAAAGGACTGGAGTGTCCCTCTCTTGTTCGGAAGTGCCGGACCTTACTTGAACACTAATGCCCCTGAGAGGAGCATCAATCTCCGATGCGTCAACTGCTGTGGGACGAAACCCACCAGTAGTATTACCTCTGTGCCTTCTAGGAGAAGGCTCTAAACTTGGTGGTGAAAGACCATGAAGTCTTCGAGACTGTCTGGGAGATCAGTCGGCCACTTTGAATTTTTTGTTATGATCTAACTAAAGACTCAAAAAATTGAAAGCTAGGCCAACTAAGAGCACAGAGCACACACTATAAAGTCCCTAAAGATAGCAGCCAGTCAAACAACTTCCAAGTATTTCAGCTCCGGGTGATTAGGACTGGACACCAAAATACAAGAAAGTGAATTAAGGGGCCTTCCGAATATAGTCTGGGATGATGAGGGCCCAGTCCTATCAGCGAAGGTATCAGAGGAAGTTACGCTGACCTCCTAACAACAGCCTGCGCCAGTGCAAGCCCCCAAGCTTCGCAAGGGTGCCCTCCAGTAGTACTGTCGAGAGTGATGCAACGTCGGCCTCACGTGCCATAGGATTCCCCTCCGCAACCACCTGTGTAGATCCCTAGGAGTAGCAACTATGGATACCAACTCGTCGCAGAAGCTAGGCGGAACAGTCGTGAGGTAAGTTCGGACAAGTAGGAGAGGGGGTATCTCTCTTCCCTGTCTTCACAGACCCTCGTGCTTAACTCCCAGATCCGGAGCTTTCCTGGTCTTCCTAACGCTATTGGATTTTCACTCGCTATTTAGACTCCTATGTTTGACGTTTATATGGCCTTGGAGAGTTAACTCTCCACTCACCTAATCTAAGGCCCTAAAATCCTAAACTTGTTGGTGTAACTGACTTAAACAAAAAGTTTTAGTGAATTTTAGTTAGCGCTTGATTTTAAAATAGGTTGTTCTTTAAGTCACAGGGTAACGGAAGTGAAACTAGTGGTGTTTTTTGACGCAAAAGAAATTAATAAAAACTTAACTACATGCACATGCACTTTTTTCATTTTTCGATGAAAAGCAATTTCTATAGGGTTCAGAGGAACTTCAAATAAACCAATTTTTTCTTTTCTTTTCATTAATTCACGCTTCACACTCACAAAAGTTAACAAAGCTATGTATGCCTAAAAAGGTATGCAAATCTATCCTAATGCAACAAATATATGCCGATGCAAGAGTCGAAACTACTGTAAAAACAAAAAATGAAAGTCGCTTGCTTATCAATCTTTATTTTGCCACTTAAAATGTCTAGATGGAATATGAGATGCTACCATTCATTTCGTCTAAACACTAAAAACAAGTTCTAAGACAAACATAAAGCACTTTCATTCACTAAAAGGAAACCAAATGAAAACCAAGTTCAAGAAAGCAAAACGAAGTTTTTCAAAAAGATTTTCTTCAAACGCAACAACAAAAAAGTCTTTTCAAAAATGCTCTCAACAACACTGAAACTTGTGATTGAAGAATAGGAAACAAACACTTTTGCAAATTGACACCACATAATTGATGAAAACTCAACAAAAAGAGATGTGTTTAAGGATGCTCTTAACAATCAAAAGCAGCAATGAAAGCTTTGGCAACAATAACCAAAAAGATCAAAAAGACAAACTTCAAAAAAGTGTCAATCAACAACTTTCATGAAACAAAGAAGTGGATGGTCACAAAAGTGGTTTTGTCAAGCAAACAAAAAGTCACCAAAAGCAAGATTTGACACGAATATTGAGATCAATCTCCCTACCCTGATGAATCAGAGCAGCCAAGATTCCAAACAAGAAATCTTGCGTGCTTGAACAAGAAAAGATGACGCTTGCAACAACAAAAACAAGACCAATACCCCTTATAATCAGAGAGAATTTGGAACAAGATGCTCACTGTAAAATTAACAACTGATACTGGAAAGTGATTGTTTCAGACTGACTCAAACTATCAGACAGATCTTCAGAGGTAAAAAGATTTACAAGTCTTGAAAATTACAAGATATACGCGACTGTACTTATGTACAGATTGCATGTATACGCGACTGTAACTAAGGAAACCTGCGTATACGCGGGTTCACTTAAAGAAACATGCGTATATACGCCTCTGTAACTAAGAAAAATAGTGTATATAAAAGGTTTCAAGAAAAATAAAAAACAGACTGAAGAAACTGGCAAAACTTAAAGTTCAAAAATAGACCAGACAGCAACAGTAAGCAAACAGGTAGCTGAGCCCTTATTGGCTTGAAAACACCCAAACTAGGAACAACAAGAGTGTTGTCCCCAGTGGAGTCACCAATTCTGTTGGAGGGAAATGTTCCCCTAGGGCTTTTTGGGTTGAAACCCTAGCAGACTGAAAATTATCTATTCAAAGAAACACACATTCACACAGCCATTATGCTATTATAAGCAAATTCTATTGTAAAGGGGACGTACCTTAGGTCCTACGTTTGAGAAGGCTCTTAGGGTCCAAACCCTTCTTGGAGTTCCCTTCTTCTCTTTTGTCCTGCAAAACAACCAATTCCAAAGAACACAGCAGTATATGGACAAAACCTTATAAAGAAACCATCTTCATGTTATAAATAAAGGTAGTTAGTTATGAAATCCAAACAACCATTTACATATAAATTCTAAACATGAATATCATAAACATAAAGAAGATTCATATCAGGAATCAAGACATGTTTTTCTTTTATTATAGACAAATAAAGTACATAAAAAGGAATAATTTCACCTGAGTCGCCTTCAGCAGGCTCCAAGTAAAGCTTCCTTCCGGATCCGTTCCAGCCTCAATCCTTTAACAAACTCCTTCCATGCCTTACTCCATGATGTCATAAATGGTGGATGAGCATCAACACACAAGGAAACAAGAGTTTCCTGTACAAATGGGGGAAGTGCAGAAGGCACAAAGGACTTCAGACCTGGTCAGGGGAAAATTCTCAGCATAATAACCTTTCTCTCTCTTCTCTCCTCCTTTAGGCCTTCCCTTTGAGGTCTTTTTATACCTATCCCAAAGTAGTTTTTTAGTTGGGAGTTGGTTGGGAACATTTGGGCCACGGGCACTAACAGGTGATTAGCAGGTAAAACCCACGATCTCCGCCTGAAAATAAGGAGTTTTATATTTTTTGAAGTGTTTTAATACATATACGCGGGTTGGGTATACACAGACCTGCGTATACACGCGTTTAACTCAGGGCAATGTCGCGTATAAGGGATAATATACTGTTTTGTAAATTTTAGGACCAAGTCTGGAAGGAGGGTTTGCCCTAGGCCATGAGTGTAGCATCACAAACCATAAGAGTGAGATTTGGAGCTATAACACTATGTAGATCGGAACAATTTTTATAAGGAGTTTCAGTTTGGGAAGCAAGTGTACTTTCACATCAAGACAAATAATAGATCCTTGTGGACTGGATCATGTGCCAAGCTGGCACCCCAGTTTTGTGGACTTTTTAGGATTCTTAAGAGGATTGGGCCAGTAGCCTATCGACTTGCACTACCTTTGACAATTAAATTCCATGATTTATTACATGTGTCATTGCTTAAGAAGTATGTTAAATATGTTGATCATTTGATTGACTGGTTTGTATTGTAGGTGGAGTTAGAAGGAGAATTACAATCAGAATCTCAATTCTTTTTGTAGAGAAAGAAGCACATGATCTAGAACCAAGCAACAGAGTAGGTTAAAGTGCAGTGGAAGCACTTTGGGCCCGATGAAGCTACATGGGAGATGGCAGATCAAAAGCGAGCTATGTATCCTTCTCTATTCATTGGTTGGGCAAATGTTTTGGTATTTGTATTTGGTATATGTTCCAGTATATGTTTTGATATGATGTTTTGGTATATGTACATATGTATATGGATGTAAATATCACCATGAGTTATGTTATAAAGCTCCAATAAGCAGTATGGGTGTCATGTAATTATGGTTGTTATATTTCTCATGTTGTCATGTTGGTTTGCTTCTCAACAATTTGATCATTGTAAATACTGCAACGAGCTAAGTTATAAAGCTCCGTGGGCAGTATGTTTTGCTTACAACAATCCTATGGTTGTAGGTTTCGTTGAACACCGAGGACGGTGTTCCCCTAATGGGGAGGGCTCTATAACAACCTTGGTAAAAAATCCATGTAAAAATTAATAAACGTAAAATAAGACATTGGTCATGGGACATGTATTCCAAGCTAAATGCTGGGAAAAAACATAGTGATGGGGATCACTTGTGATTAATTAATGGCTTAGAAAATTGGCAAAGGCAACGGAAAAGGCTTTGGAAAGGAAAAGTGGCATTTATTGGAATTTTATTCATGAAAATAATGGAAATTAGGAGAAAATGGAGGTGAAAGGTCACAGGTTGCATGTGAGGAGGAAAATGAAGGAAAATAATGGAAAACGAAGAAAATATAGGCCTCGTTAATAAAAAGGCTTCTAAGGATCAATTCACAGACTTTTGTCAATTCAGGTTTAGAGCTCTCTCTCTATTCTATGTCTCTCTCATACTCTTGGACACTTAGAGTTTCTTGGAGAACTCTTGAAGGAGTGTGCCAAAATTGGAGTTTTGGAGCAAGAAGGCATTTAAGGAAGAGTAGGAAATCACAAGGGGACATTGGGATCAATAGCTACAACAGGTATTTCTTGCAAGTACTAAGTTGCATGTATGTTTTCCTCACTAGTTTTTACATGCATGGCATATTCATGTGGTTTATTAGTTATGATATGTCAATGGCATGGAGGATTGCCTAGATTGACAGTGGATTTTCCTAACCTTTTCATTTCCTAGATAGCCATGGTTTTGTGGGTTTTACTTTTATTTTTTGTTTTTTTTCTTATGCCTTTGGTTATGGGTTGAGTTACTAGTTCCTGGAAGCCTTGTTTGGACAAACGTTCTAGAAGCCCTGTAACAACTTGGGTTGAGTTACTAGTTCTAGAAGCCTTGGTTGGACAAACGCTCTGGAAGCATTTGGTGGGTTGAGTTACTAGTGCAAGAATCCCTAGTTGGAAAAATGGTCTGGAAACCCGACAATAGTTGTGGGTTGAGTTTCTAGTCCTAGAATCCTTGGTTGGAAAAATGCTCTAGAAGCTCTTGGTGGGTTGACTTACTAGTCCTGGAAGCCCTGGTTGGAAAAATGTGTTGGAAGCCTAATAACAGTTGTAGGTTGAGTTACTATTCCTGGAATCCCTAGTTGGAACAAACGCTCTGGAGCCCTAGAAATCTTGGGTAGAAACTAATCTGGTGATGGTTAGTGATGTCTGGTCATGAGGTGGAATCATTAGTTAAGGGTTGAGGTATTTTGGCCTCTGGAAGCCCTGTATGGTTTTGATTGATTTGTTTTATGAGATCCCACATTCATGCTTGGAATATGACACGAGGTTGATTGGCTAAAAGAAATGTTTGGTTCAGCCTAGTCTACGTTTGGGTGGTTCGTGGAAGTCCCAAACCTGGTCAACTTATGCAATCATCAATAAGATCTCTCTCTCTCCTTCATATTTTATGGGTAGATTTGCTTGTTTATATGTGGTTTATATGGTTGCTATACCCTTGATATTTTTGTTGGTTATATGTTGGTTATGAATAAGTTTTATGATAGTGAAAATGTATGGCTCTCTTCACGTTTTGGTTCATCATTGAATGTACAATGAATATATGGCTCAATATATGGTAATGCAGTTATTTTGATGAGTCATCAATTCTTATTAGTGATTCTTAGATAAGTATGAGACCCATATGCTCATATTTGTTGTTTAAACCTGTAGATTGTATCTTTGTGACATGTTTGAAGAAATGCATGTCATGGCTAGTAGGGGTCCAATCAATTCTTTGTTCAAGTAATTACATTTGTATCAGTATTCCGTTATTATTTTTCGTTTCTATAAATTTCATGGAGTTCTGGTTAGTGATTGTTTCTGGGAAAACTAGTGTCTTTTTGATCGACTAGCCCTCTAGGTTTGTTAGCTACCCTAGAAACAATAGTTTAAAGCAATTCTTGATTTCTTATATGTATAATAGATAAGAGAAAGACAAAGGAACCAACCTGGATCTTCCGCTTAACTCCTTGCTTGATCTCTCTCCCCCTTGACAGAGCTTGCAACTCCTCTCCGTACTCATCTCGCTTGGAGAATACCTGTAGGAACATAGTAACAAAGAACCATCAAAGCATATTGATCTATTATATCATAATCATTACGGAATCAAAAATATAATGAACATACAATGGCATTCACGAATAATAACATTCACAATTCCACAGTTATATGGAAGAAAACTTGAAGAACTTTATTATATAGAAGGGAGAATTACAACCCAGTTGTCTGATCCAGCATCATCCTCCCAGCATGAAGCCCTCTTCACCTCATGAAATAGCAAGATCACACCAACAATACAATGTTATTTCCTCAATTACAAACTATCAGCACCTACTTGCAATTCACAACATTCCAGCCTCCTGGATCTCTTAGATGAGGGATCCATTTATAGATCTGTGCAAGGGTGTGAGTCATCTCTGGGGTTTGATTAGTGTCATTCCACTTGTTATATTTGGTTCCACAAGAGGGGAGATAATTGAAGTTCAGATCTCTTACTCATCCTTGGGTGAATTCAGAGAGGCAAGTGTCAGAAGGGAAGTTTCTAGAAGATTCTATGAGCATCCACTTAGCAAACTGTCCCAGACATTTGTCCATCCTCTCTCATCGCACCCTATAGAAGGCCCAAATAGTATGCATCACACCTAAGCAATCTAGAAGTCAGTATGCATCGCACCCTGACAGTGGAGCAGTCAGTATGGTCCAATTTAGGCCAATTCTGGATTGTTTTTCAGGTGGAACTTTTGGGGAATGATGTAATAAGTTGACCATGATCTTTTAGGGTATGAAACAACACTTTTAGGGGTTAAAGAGCTCTAGTTTATCAACATATAATATTGGGGTTGAAGTTCCCAAATATGTCTATAACCGTTTCCCCCTAAAGCATGAAGTCATAAATCTTTGATGTTAGGTGAAATGCTTTAACATGAGGATCCGAGGTTTCGAACTGGAAGGTGACCTGTATAAGATACAATACAATACATCATCAAAATATAATTTTTCATGATCTAACTGAGGTGGGCATTCCCATGCTCAACTTTATAAATTTATTTCATGTACATAGAACAGATAATTGTCTGCAGTTGCAGACTGGTGATTCTTCAAATGTAGAGTCATGATCCCTGGCTTGGATGACTATCTATGCAGCTTCTGTGTACATTTTGATGTCTTTATATCCTTGAATATATCACAGCCTGGATGGATGAAACTAGATCCGGGGTCTTCAAACTCATTCAATATTCGCCCGATGTACAAGTCGATCCATGTGAAAAGATGTTTTGAAGTCAAACATGGAAAGACATCGTCTGATTACCAGCCAATAATGTGAGCTGTTAACAAACGCGAGAAGAATTACCGATAATGATAATGACCCTCAAGGTACTACAGTACAATTCACGTGGTGTGAACATATGATTTGATGTCGAACACCACGCAAAATCTTTCGGTTGAAGGCCGTTGATGTCAACCTGTCGCTGGAAGTGAGAAACTTGCCATTGAGGCATGCAAGCTTCAAAGTACTGAAAGGATTGTTTCTAAGTCAACTTCTTGGATAATGTGCTGATGTTGACAAGAAGTGACTCATCGTAGAAGGGCCTTAATGTATCCCACATCTACGACACAAAATGAGGCAAATGATTTTCTGGAGGTAAAAATGATTTCATGACACAAGGTTCAGGAATGGCGGTCATGAAAAATGAAGGTTGAAGGTATTGTAGTGGATGAGACATCAATTGGATGGTGAATTCTTGACAGAATGACTTCTCTTGAACATATCGATGAGACTAAGATGAATTGGTAGCATTAACCCCAAAAGATGGGCGGTGTGAAAGACCAATGGTGAGACGACTAGTGAACGAAATAACCCAACCCAACTCAATCACGGAGATGAAGTGAAAGTGTCATGTTCAAGAGCAACCTGCTATCATAAAGTTTTCAAGTTTTCTTCCCTTTTCCCCAGTCGTTGGTAACCAGTACCTCTTTATTTTTGTCAAGCTTGAGGAGGATAACATATGCTTGTTCTATAATTTTCCCTTTAGGCAAACCTGTTGCTATGTTTTAACAAGTCTAGCGACAGTGAAACTCATTCTTGTCTGGGCAGACAAGTTTGACGCTATTGTCTTAACAAGTTTAATGACAAGGATAACTCGGTCCTTTTCATGTTTAGAGATTTTGAAAAGGGACTAAAAGGAAACTACAAAGGTTCTTTTTCGAAGAATAATCCCTTAGGTCTGAAAAAGATTAAAAGCATACAAAAGGGATGACTTTTCGATCACTTTAACGAGCCGAAAAAGACAAGCGCTCGAACTTTTTCGTGAGATAATCCCTTAGGTCCAAAAAATATTAAAATATACAGGAGGGACGGCACTTCCAATCACTTTAATGAGCTGGAAAGGCCAATTGTTCGACAATATTTTCATATTTAATGAGTCTAAAAAGGGTTTAAAGAAGGCTCGTTTTTTTTTAGAAACGAGTGGTGTCTAGGGTAGCAATTGGTTTCGGGTAAGCTTGGAACTTCTAAAAAATGGTGATTTCTAGGAAGAGGTTGGCTAACAAGACCACTCATTGCAGTTGTTCCTCAAAATGGTAAACAACCAAGTGGAAGCAAATGATCGGCCAAAAGAATGGAGGTGATGAACCTTGGGGGAACTATGCTCGGTTTTCAATTTCATTTTTTTTACAAGATTAAAATGGAAATGTATGTTTGAATAAGTTGGTCAAAGATGTTCAATTAACTGTTTAGCACATGAGTTTCTTTCGACGGTTGTTTAACCTGCTCAATCACTCCGTCGAATTGATTAGAAATACACATTTATGTAGGAAAATGAACAGAAAACTAACATTTTACTTGAAGTACGTGAATAGTAAATACAAAAAGTAGTTTTATCTTTCATTTTCATTATTTCATTTCAAATTTGGAATTTTGTAGCTCTGGAGTGGTTTCCCCCCTCAAATTTCACTAGTCGATTTCAGGAGATCCGGCGGACTATTCTCTGCCGTCGTCAACACTAGGTAGGAGCTAACCCTGAGCTCTTCATTTTCATTCCATATTTTCTTGGTTCTGAGCTAGTTTTTCCTCTTTTCTAGGCAACTGGGGTTCAAAGATCTCGTTCCCCAATCATCGCACCTAGCCTGTATCAAAAGGTGCGATTCATACTGAGCTGCCAATAGGCCAGTTAGTATGCATCCCACATTGCTCAAAGGCAAGGTACGATGGGCGTAGAAAGGCAACTTTACACAGTGATTTTTCATTAAATTTTTGCCTGCTTTTGCTCAAATTTGGATCCTAACTCATATTTTGTCTTCATTTCAGACATTTGTTGGATCAAGATAGTTGTCACATGGCGTGAACAAGAACATGAAGAGGAGGACATGATTGCTTTACATGACCCGGGCACAATTGCTGCATTACAAAATTGTGGCTTTCTGAAGTTCTTCTGCATATCTAGCATGAGGCAACAGATCAGTTTGTTGGAGTATTTTCTCGATGCTTTGGATTCGATTAACCAGGTATTCCATATCAGAGGTAAATCTATTCCATTGATAGTCAAGGACATTTACTTTCTGACGATTTTATCGAGGCGTGGTGCCCCTCTTTCACTATCAGGATCCGCCCGTGGAGGTGAATCTGTGAAAGACTATATTCGTCAGTTCTACAGAGATGGATCTCAATCCAACAGAGATGGCAAGATCAATATCTGGGATGTCACTGATCGGCCCTTGAGGACCATTTTATTTACCTTTGCTAGATTGGCTGGCAACACAGCTTTACACTTGGAAAACAGATCTTACATGCAGTATGCCCTGGAATGCCTGGAACCGAAGGTGTTCAATTGGTGTGAGGTGGTAGTTCCTGTCATAAAAGAGAAACTCTCCAAGGTAAAGAATGGAAGAACCAAGAATTTTGGCTACAGTTCCATATTGACTACTTTTTCTTTGGAGAGGATTCCAATGATGCAACCTCAGAAAATTTCACTCGGATTGCCAGCACCGAGGGAACCACAGATGCAGAGATGGGTTGATCTTATGGCCAGACATGCTGATCAGTCACAAATTTCCTTCTCTGATGCCTTTTCGAGTGGTTCGACCGTCAGGAGATGGTATTTGCAAAGTATCCATACGTTGGGATGGATTTACGAGGCAACCCAAATTTGGCATTACCAGCTAGCGAGCAGTGGAGTGCTATAGGTAAAATGATTTGACCACATCTTTGTTTATCAGTTTTATAATGTTTTTGTGTTTTTTAATGTTATCAAGACTAATCAAACTCATATGTGTGTGTAGATATTGGACCAGTGTGACCAGTGGCATGCCCACAGGCAGCAGATGACGCTCTAGTAAGAGAGGCTATAGGGAGGGCCGTCCTTCGGGATCTGGACATATCGAAGACCCTGGTAGCGTTGTAGGATCAGATCGAGGGCCTCACTCTTGGTTTTTAGGATGTCAGGACTAATGAGATACCTTTGAGGTTACAACGCCATACTACTGGTGTGCCGAGTCGATAGACCAAGTTCTTGCGCATGATCGCACAGGTGGTGACATGTTATCACAAGCATCATTATTCTAGGATGCTATTCTGAATTCATTTTGAGTTTCTTGGTCAAACGACCGATTTTTTCTAGGACACAAAACATTTTGTAAAAACTATTAATAGCTATATATTTTTGATTTTTTGGAGTTTTACTTTCGTTAAGTTATGAAATCATGTTGCAAATGTTGATGTAAAATGCTTTCTTTACAAATGCTGCAAATTTCTATCTAACACATAGTTTGCTAATGAACCAGTAAATGTGTTTAGGTTTCTAGAAATGTGTTGATATTGAATGGAATCAAACTGTCTTTCCAGAATCCTGACTCTTAGGAACATGCGATAAATAGTTGGGTTTCGAATGGAATAAGCGCCAGTAAGCTGTAGAATGATGAGTTTTGAATCTAGCCTGACAACAAGTCGGCGTATGCCACGTGAAATGGCATCAAAGAGAAGTTAAATCAACGTGCTATACTCAGCGATGTTGTTCATCGATCGGCCAATACATATCCCCCTGAAACTCACTAACTCACCGCCTGGAGCGAAAATGGCCCAAGCTGCAGAAGATAGGTTCTATGTACTACAACTAGCTCCGTCGGTGTACCCAACAAATGGTTACAAAAAGTTTGACATCTGCAAAAAATGCGAAGTGGATTACTTAACCAAAATGACAACTCTAAAAGAAAAAAAAAATGCGATAAAAGCATATGTACAAAGAGTTTACTACACTTAATCAAGCATAGTAACATTTAAGATACAACCTGTTTTGAGGCTGCGATAGTGGAATCCCATCATAATCGACCAGCTCGTAGGCTCCTTTTGCCAATACTCGTTTAACAATGTAGGGGCCCATCCATAATGGTTCGAATTTACCCGCTCCTAATTTTTCAGAGTCCTAATCGTAAAGCAAGACCAGGTCACCTTCTGAGAAGACATGAGGCTTGACATTTTTTTCAAATTGCGCCTTGACATGTTTCTTATGTGCTTCGTTAGCCAACGCGGCATCACGATAGGTTTCATCCAGGTGGATTAGTTCCAAGAAACGAGCCTCTTCTTCAGAAGTTTCGGGAAGCAGATCAATTGCAAGCTTGAGGGATGAGATTTCGCACTAAATTGGTAAGATAGCCTCCAGACCATACACCAACTAAAAAGGCATAAATCCAGTTGCATTTCTCACCGAAGTCCTATATGCCCACAGAGTTGAGTACAAGATTAAATTCCAATTGCGTTTGTGGACTCCAATCATTCTCTGCAACATGTGCTTAAGGACTTTGTTGATTGCCTCAACTTGTCTGTTAGCCTGTGGATAATATGGAGTAGAACTGTCGTGGGACAATCCTAATTTGGTAGTAAATTCAATCATCATGTGATTGCGAAAATGCGACCCATGATCTATGACTATAGCTTGTGGAACACCAAATCTAGAAACTACATGATTAAAAAAGAAAAGAGCAGCCATTTCACCGATGTTGTTTAATGTAGGCATCGCCTCAGCCCATTTTGTAAAATAGTCGACAGAAACTATAATATACCCATGCCCCCTGGTCGAGGTGGGGTTACATGTCATGAAATCAATGCCACATTTAGCGAATGGGCCAACAGCAACTACTGGATGCAGTGGTGCAGGTGGTAATCTGGTTTTGCGATCAAAAATATGACAAGCATGGCAACTTCTGACTACAGTTATGCAATCTTTGAATATGGTGGGCCAAAAGTACCCTTCTCGTAAGATCTTTTGTGTGGTAGCATAACTAGATAGATGCCCCCCACAAGCACCTGAATGACAATAATTCAAAACTTTTTCGGCCTCCTCATGCATGAGGCACCTTCGTAGAACTGTGTCAACACCATGACGGTAAAGCGTATCACCAATGATCAGGTAGTCTTTGGCTTGGTATCGTGTACGTCATTGTTTAGGGTGAGAGGTGTTAGGCCTAAAATTTTGGGTTTGGATATAGACCAATAAATCCCCATACCACGGATCGCTTGACAATATCAGAAGCAGAGTGTTATCCACGATTGATGCTTTGGATGTTAAATCGTTGGATGATGAGAGAAGGTCACAAAGTAACTCTGCAAAGACGAGAGATTTCTTTGATTTGGATTTGGTGAATTCCAGATCAAACTCTTGTAGAATGGCTATCCATTTGGAATATTTCCCCCCCAACAATTGATGCAACAGAATGTAGGTCATAGGGTTGCAATCTGACACAATGGTAGTTTTGCGAAAGAGAACGTAGTGTCGAAATCTCTGTACTGCTTGAACGGCTGCTAAAGCCAATTTTTCAACATAAGAGTACTTGCTTTCTGTATCATTAAGATTGTGACTTAAATAATATATTGGATGTTCAATTCCACTATCTTCTTGCACTAAAACCATGGCGATGGTCGTATCTGCAGCTGCGAGATATAGGTTAAAGTATTTTTTATAGTCAGGAGCGTACATTAATGATGTTTTTATTAGGGAATCTTTTAAAGCATCAAAGGAAGCTTGTGCAACCTGATCCCAGTGGAAGGGTACTCCTTTCTTCAAAAAACGCGTATAACCTTTAGCAAGTTTAGCATAATGTGGAATGAACCTCCTCAAAAAGTTAGCTTTGCCTTGGAGTCTCTGAATCTGAAGTAAATTTGAAGGTGGAGGCATGTCAAGGATTGCTTGAACCTTAAATGGGTCGAGTCGAATTCCATCCTTAGAAACTACGAAACCAAGTAGTTGAGCAGAACCAACACAAAACACACACTTGTGCAGATTGAGTCGTATCTTGTAGTGTCGGAAATGTAGAAATATGGCTCTCAAATGCTGCGGATGATCAGTCCGCTTTCGCGAATGAGACAGTAGATCGTCGAGAAATGGTTGAACGATGTGTTTGATGTCATGGAAGGCGTAATTCATTTCCCTTTGAAAATTTTCTCCTGCGTTCTTCAGACTGAAAGGTAATTTATGATGCACGAATGTGCCCCACGGACATATAAATGTAGCCTTTGACTGGTCCTGTGGGCGGATATTGATTTGATTGTATCCAGAAAATCCATCCATGAATGAAAAGATTTCGCATCTGGCACATTCATCAATTATCTAGTCGATGAAGGGTGTAGGATAGTTGTCCTTCGGACACGCTTGATTTACATCCCTATAATCGACTCACACTCTAATTGTTCCTTGTTTTTTCATTACAGGAACAATATTCGATACCCAATCAGTGAGAGGAACAGGGTAAATGAAACCATCATGTAAAAGTTTTTCAACTTCTGCTTTAATGGCAGCGGCTTTCTTTAGATGGACAGGTCGAAGCCGTTGTCGTACTGGTTTGACATATGGATGCATCTTTATTTCATGTTCAACAATTCTCTAGTCAATGCCTGGCATTTCTTCATATGACCATGCAAAGACATCTCTGAATTCGCAAAAGAGAGCACAACAAATTTCCAGTTCTGATGGAGAACAAGATTTTCCAACGTGAATATTCTCTACAACATTAGGTTTGGTCGAGATATTAATGGTGATAGTTTCTTCAATATTGGATAGATTTCACTCAAAATCTACTGTGTTTATAGTATTTGATCAAAAATCGAAAACTGAAGGATGATTAAGGTCGCTTGAATAATATTCATTGTTATCTTGAAGGTAGGAACGATGGTGGTAATCTTCCCACGGCGTCTCTCCTATCATCATTGAATGGATGATTCCTTCGTCTGTAGAATGTATATGAGACCAAGGATTGGAAGAGGTACCATACTCTAAAGACCTATCTATCCAAACACTCATTGAGTGCTCATTCGGGTTTACCACCCAGGCCCAGAAAATTGATTGCTAAAAAGATTCTATGGGGCTTGGTGGCAACACCTCATGGTGATCCGCACTATCAAAATTGTCAGAGTTCTTCTTAATTTCAGGGGTTGTAGAAGATATCATATGATAGGTTTCTACAGTGGCCACTTCCGCAAGTCCAGGTGGAGGCGGGAGGGCAAAATTACCCATTAAGGAAGCGTCTTTTAGGAGACCTACTCCAACATTTTGAAGTGATTGATGACTTCCATGGATCATTGGAATGCTTCCAGTAGCTTGTGAACTATTTGGAAAAGAGGCTAGTTGGTCGACAATTGTGATTCCACCTTGGAAGGGAAATGAAATTTTTCTAAAGTATGTAGACACAATGGCAGCCATAGCATAAATCCAAGGCCTTCCCAGTAAAATATTCTAATCAATGTTTCCATCAATGACCTTGACTTTAATCTCTACTATCTTGCCCCCTAGTAAAACTTGCAAGTTACTTAAAATCCCATACGGCGTGTATGTTCTTCCATCAAATGCTTTTATGTCGTTGATGATAGTGACAAGGGTGGTGAACCTAAAGTTTTCCAGCAACTCATTGACATAATACAGGTAGATGCCCCCTCATCAATGATTGTTCGATGAATAATTTTATTGAGGGCTTTTAATTGTATAAGGAAAGCGAGTTGGGCCGGTAACTGAGGTGTATATCCTTTATGATTAAATTCAACAAGACTGGAATCCACTGGATCAATCCCACCTATTGCTGATAACAAAGCCTGCTTTTGGGAGGGGAAATTCTGCAGTACTTCAATTGTCAACATAGTGGATGGCGATTAAGCCAGATCCTCCACTATATTATAATTCTATGCAGCTCAAGCACAAGGATTAAATGTCGATTTATGTATGACTCTCTTTGGCGGCTTCATAGTTAATTCAAGAATAATGGGTGGAACAACTTCTAGCAAAGTTGTTGTCGAACTACTAGGTTGATCTATAGCCTGGTTTTTTGACAATGATGGATGCCCATAGTCTTTATTCCTTATCGATATCAAAGCATCATTTTCCAGTTTTGAGACAGATAGCATAAGCACTTGGGATGTGGAAGCATTATCAATAGCAAATAGATTAGTTTCTGGGTTTGGAAACGGATCAGTCAACACTGCTGAGGTATTTGAAGTCTTTAAAAAATTCGTAACCTCAGCTCGATGTGGAAAATCTCTCGTCCAATGCTCCTCGTTGCATATGTAACATGGATCACAAGGTTTCTTTTGCACAATAGGGTTTTCAGCAAATTCTTTAGGAGTTGAATTCTCCTGTTTCTTCTTATTATTTTTCTCTTTCTTCTTGCCCCCTGGTTGCTTTGGATTCTTGCCATTTTTAGATGACACAGCATTAATCTCCAGGGCAAGAGATTTGTCATCTACATTTTGACTAGAAACTATAATAGCTTTATGAGATGGAGACTTTGCGGTTTATGTGCTTGAGGCACTAATCACGCCACCACCGACATGAGAGTCCCTATTCGATTTAGGAGGGGGTGGAACAGAAAATTCTGGTCTTAGAGCATCAGGAATTTTGTCATAGAGCATGCCAGACTGAGTATAGATCAAGTCTAAATATTTTGCATGAGCAATGACTTGCTCTTCAGTGAAAACTCTTCCTTTCGCCACGTCTTCAATGATAGAAGGCAATAAGGACATAATAAACCACTCAGCTAAAAGCTGATCTGGAACATACATCTTTACCATTCGATGACAACGTCGCCACTCATGAATATGATCATATATGTGAGTGGTCATGGTTTGTTTAAAGTTGGTAAGGAGTTATGTTCCCATTTCATACCTTATGGGTAACTGAAAGTGGGTTAGAAAAGTAGTGGCAAGGGCACCGAAGTTATCGAACGAAGCTCTAGGCAATTCGATATACCATTTCGCTGCTAGACAAGTGAGCGTTCTCTGAAAAAGTGAAGCCTAATTGAATCATCATTCAGGTTGTTAGATGAGCACCACAAATGAAAAGTCATTACGTGATTCGATGGATCTTCACCTGGATTTCCATTGAATTTAGGAATATCAGAGGGAAGTTTATGAGGAATCGTTGGCCACCAAGGGGCGTATGCAATTGGATCATTCGTCAGCTGGTTCAAATCTGGTAATTCTAGAGTTGATACAAAAAGCAACTGTTGATTCAAGTTAGGTGAAGCATACCCAGGATAAGATGGAATCACCTGAGCAGTAGGTCTTTGCATACCAGCATAATGTACCTGATGCTGGTAACTTTGATAAGGTTGTTGGACATAACCAGTATAGTGTGGTTGTTGATAACCATTTTTAAAATGCAACTATCCATTACCTACAAAGCCTTGTTGCTCAGGTCCTCGGTAGGTTTGATGTTGACCAAGCCCAAATTGAGGTTGGGTTTGCTGGAATTACGGTTGTTGGTATTGTACCAGCCACAGTTTTTGGACCATTTGTTATTGCCCAATACTGGAATATTGACCAAGATGTGGAGTGATAATACCCGTTTGAGCCTGAGTCCTTCCAGGTAAGGGAGCACTAATCTAAGGTTGTGATTGAGCAGTAGAGACAAGAGGCTATTGTATTGCAACCTAAGATACTTGAGGTTGAGACACAAAAGGCAGTACTTGTACTTGCGACACAGTCACAATAGCAGGTGTAGTGGGAATATTTGACACAGGTTGGGTTGGTTGCATTGAATATACAACCCTTATTTGTTGTGGCGGTGTTGATACCCAACTACTGGATGCAATTCCAATTTGACCTCAATTTTGTTGTAAACTATCATATGGTTGTTCTCCAGGAGGGAACAATGAAAAAGCATACTGCTCTCCATATGGCAGCAATCCAGTGTTCAAAGGATATATCGGCCTTTGAAGACTGTTCTGACCAAATTGATATTAGCATGCAGGATCAATTTGTTGAGTTTCAACATAAGAAATACTTGATGGGACTCTGAATGAACAAATAGGAACAGACCATGTCGTCGAAACAACCCTTGAGTGGACTCCAGCTAGTGATTGATAACTAGCTGGGACAGGCGGTATACCAGCAAACATTGTAGGAATGGCAGCAGGAAGTTCTATTATAGCTGTATCAGATGACATAGTCCTAGATGTTGATGGTTGCTCAGACATGTTTAGTCTATCCAAAATATTTCCTAGTGATTCGACAGGAACTTGCGATGAAGGATAATTAAAAGGACCAACTTCAGGAGTAGAAGGATACAGATGAATCCCAGTTCCAAAATGTAACAGGGTATTGGATGGAAGATCCTCTACTATCTCCTCTATAGCAATCAGTCTAGGTGGAAGAGGTAGACCGTCAGGTCCATAAAATATTTATGGAGCCGAAGAAGGTATAGCTTCTACAGTGACAGATACCGGAGGGGTGACACCTTCTGAATTCTGGAACTCAACTTCCAGATGTTCGGTAAGCGAAATTCAGTCTCTGGATCAACTCTAAATGGAGTTGTTTCAGGTATAGAAGTGTCTACCGTTGCACTAGGATCAGTTCTAATGTCCTCTTGTAACTGGGGAACTTCTTCTCTAAAGGCAGATGTACCAAAAATGATCAGAGTAAATGTAGTCTTTGACAATGTTGAAACAAAAGTTTCAAATAAACCAAGTGAATTGGACTCAGTTAAACGAGACTGTTTTGCCCAGAATGGCTTGGTTTATGGAGTCAAAGACGGTTGACTTGCTAGTATCCATGAACAACGGGATTTTGATTGACTTTCTTCCATGATTGCGGATTACTTTATCAACTCAAAATTAAGGGGAAAATAATGTTATTCCGAATTTAATAAATTTTAATGATGCTTTGACACAACTTTTCTTTTTCAATTTTTAAGAGTCGATAAAAAGATAAAGATGACTCTAGTCCCCTTCGATTTTTAATGAGCCTGAAGTGACAAGTGCTCAGATGGACCTTTTCTTTTAAAGAGTCGAAAAGGAATGAAAGTGACTACTCTAGAAATCTAGACAAAGGGATTACCAAACTAATCGCAAAACTGAAATATACACCTTGGTGATAAATTAAAGAGAAATTACCAAGGACTTATGTACGGCAGTCAATCTTCCCGAATGTTGTGTTCAGTGCATTGCGATCGATAGGGCGGCAAACTCGACTTCTTATGGATAAAGGATATAAGCCTATTGTGGTCTCCCAATATATACTCGACGGTATGGGGAGCACAAGTCTGTGCTAGCACTTGTCATATCAAAGAGGAGGAATCAACCAACCTTTGATGAAAATGATAGTTACTAGTTTTTATGACGCCAGAACACGTCTCTAGCCTAGACCTCTAGATGTGTTGCATGAAGTTCCAAAGCATTGTTAAGTTCATTGAAATTTATTTTATAGTTGATCTTGTTTAAAGTTTTCCTTTCAATGGTTCACCATGTGATGTTGATTTGAAATTCCTAAAAATGCAATCTACAATGATAAACAACCATTGTTTATTTTGATCAATGAAAGTCCTAGCTACTAGGGAAAGAAGATTACAATTCTTTCAAACAAAGAGCAAAGAGCACACACTAGTGCATTTTCCTAAATCATTTTTCGTACACAAATTAAATGCAAATGTAAATGCATGTATTTGTTTTTCATTCCCCTTAATGTGAAAAATGCCAAAAAGGAAAACTAAGTGTAGCAAAGATCTGAAATATTTTACTCAAAGCGACATTTCGACAATTTCTTTTTCAAAATAGAAAGGAAGACTAAACGACACTTTTCAATTTCGAATAGAAAATGCTTTCGACACTTCAAATATCAACAAATCAAATCAAATACATGACAAAAATTTCAATCGACTATCCAAGGAAGGAAGACTCAACGACACTTCTCTTTTTGACACAAAACGATAGTTACGACACTTTTTGTACCAAAGCGACAGATCGATTTAAGCAACTTTTCGACAAAGGATTTTAAAGGATGTAAAAATACATAAAAATGTTTACTAATCCTAATTAATGGAGGCTAATCTATGTGATTCAAAGAGGCTTTAGTAAGGAGGCACTGTTCATAAGCAGCAAATCAACTAAACAGAACTGAAAACAAGGACAAAAACCCCAAATTTCAAGAATGGAAATAGGTCCAGTCAGTCATCGCACTTGGGCTTCACAGAAACAGGGATGCATTGCACCTCCTACACTCGGGAAGTGCGATTCATACTGGTTCATAGTGACAGACAATGCGATGGGCCAGGTAGCACAACTGAAATGGGCTTTAGCTCAAATTTGTAGCTGATTTCAGTGAGTTAAGCTGAGCTATGATGGAAAATAAAGAGAAAAGTATAGAGTAATGATCTTGGGAGGTTATTGAGCTACCAAAAGGGCATCTAGAATGCTTGTAAGTCAAATGTTTAATTCATAAACTAAACCGGAGATTGACTGAAGCAGCATTCATCTACTATGAAATTGCAAAGCAAGAGCAGCTCAAAGGCTACCAAGCTGACTTCAGGCTCTGTCTATAGTTCATTAAACAAAAAATAACAAAAAACAAACATCTATTCGATCCCCAGTGGAGTCGCCAATTTGTTTCTGGGAAAACTAGTGTCTTTTCGATCGACTAGCCCTCTAGGTTTGGCAGCTACCCTAGAAACAATAGTTTAAAGCAATTCGTGATTTCTTCTATGTATAATAGATAATAGAAAGACAATGGAACCAACTTGGATCTTCCGCTTAACTCCTTGCTTGATCTCTCTCCCCCTTGACAGAGCTTGCAACTCCTCTCCGTACTTATCCCACTTGGAGAGTACCTGTAGGAACACAGTAACAAAGAACCATAAAAGCATCTTGATGTATTATATCATAATCATTACGGAATCAAAAATATAATGAACATACAATGGCATTCACAAATAATAACATTCACAATTGCACAGTTATATGGAAGAAAACTCGAAGAACTTTATTATATAGAAGGGAGAATTACAACCCAGTTGTCTGATCCAGCATCATCCTCCCAGCATGAAGCCCTCTTCACCTCATGAAATAGCAAGATCACACCAACAATACAATGCTCTTTCCTCAATTACAAACTATCAGCACTGTTGTGGCCAGCAACAACCCCCCTTTTTATTTGGTGTTATTACTAATACTAAATAAGTGAGGACCCTTAGTCAAAAATTTAAAAAATTAATTTGTGCTTGTATTTCCTTTTTAATAAAACTTACCATCATAAACTTAGGAAAATACCCTTGAAAAATATAAAAAGTTTAATTTGCATGATAAGGTAAGACAAAATCTTTCCTTAAGAAAAATCGCATCGCAAAAAGGATAACAGGATACATCCTTGCAAGTCGAATTCTAAGATTGCGAGATTGCGATGCGAGACTACAAACATATATCGCATCGCATGCATCAAAGACCGCTTACGCTGAAAAATCTTCAATCACAGATATGCGATGGCATATATCGTAAAATCACATTTCGCTGAAAACACTTTAACAAAAAATTGTCATATGCCACGCTCCTGCGATATTGCGATTTTAGGATAGAGCGGTAAAGCGATAGAACGATATTGCGATATTGCGACACAACGATCTACGATATTGCGAAGAAAATCACAAAATCGCTTCGTCGCAAATCTTTAGGGCTCATTATTCAAGAAAATTGTTTCCATAAACCAAGACCTGGTTATGCGCATTAATGCTAATTAATGAGTTAGTTGCCAGTTGTTAATGAAATATGGTTTTGTGCTTATTGAAAAGCTAGTTCACGTAAGGTCGTATATTTTATATGTCTTCAGCATTTAAAGCTTTCCCATCACCTTTCCTTATCATTACTCTCAACTTACTTGTAAACTGCAGGAATGAAGAACAAAGAATTATACAAAGCAGTATATAGGATATTATGGGGAAGAAAGGCAAAGCTTCGAGCTCTGACGACAAAGAAATGACGCCCCTATATACAGACACTTCCTGTAACAGAGACGTTGGTATTACTACTTGGGAAGGCATGTATAATCTACTTGAAGAAGAGAATCCCAAGGTGATGGAGGTCTATTGTAGGTTCACAAGGGTCTTCTGAGGCATCAGTTGCAGATTTAGCTTGTTCGTTTTTACACCGGATAGCGGCAAGGCCCAAAATTCTCCCATACACAGACATGGTTAAATGGGTACTAGATAGTGCTGACATCAAAAACAGACAATTTAAAACTCAGGGTCAAGAGCTTACGGAATCATTATTTTTACAAAATTTGAGCTTTATATCCGCTAAAAGAAAATGCGCAAAAGGCGAAAAACGCACCAAGGAAGCCTGGATCAAGAAACAGAGGCAGTTTCCGATGAGTGCCTAGCACTAATCGTGCACTAGCACTAAAAAGAACGCTAGAGGTTAAATAAAAAGTAAAACTTGAATCCTAAAACTAGTAGTAATTGTCCGAAACATATTCAATATGGTATGTACATAAGTACAACAACTACAAACAGGCTGGAGATAGAAGGCTCAAGAAAAGGAAGAATCAATCAAAAGATTAACTAAGTTGAATTGGGATTCTTACTGGGCGTATTTGGTAAAGCCACACAGCCAGTGTATGACTCTCAAATGCATCATCAATTCTGCCGAGAAGATGGCGCCATCTCTCGCTGATTCCGTTTTTGCAGGACAGTTAAAGTTTGAAGTCGGTCAGCCGACTCTTCTCAAGAAAATGCTGAATTCTTGCGATTTCAAGGATCAGATACAGAAATAGTTAGTTGTTAGTTTTAGATTCAATATTAGTATTAATTTTGCTTTATTTTTGCCTGAAAAAAGGACGGTCATTTAAACCGTATCCTACATTTTTGTAATAAGTTATTTTTAGATTTAGTTATTAGTATTTAAACCCTTCTCATGCATTTAGAGAAGGGTCCTGAAATTTATCAAAAACTTGTCCTCAGAACATGCACTTTTGCACCCTCCGAGGAGGTTTTGATGAATGAATGGAACAGGATTTATTGATATCTGTATTTAATATCTGCTACTGATGTTGCACTTCTGTACTCTTAGTGGATGTTGGATTAAGAATAGATAAATCATTATCTCTTGAAGCTCATGAGTAGAACTAGTTATAAATGGTACTTCTATCTCTTAAATATTTCTGCTTTTGTGTTAAAAGTGATATTCATGTTCAGCTGTTTATATATTGATGCGTGAATGTCTGGGTTATCATTTGGCACTTTTGTATGGTGAATCTATTTATTTATGCTCAATGTATGAGTAGCTTATTATGTGATATGCCTTTCACAATTGTTTCGTCTAACTTTTTATACGAAGCGGTTTATCTGTATTGAATTCTTTTCTCATAACAGTTGAATGATCTTTATTATCGATTGTTATCAGAAATCATTTTATATCGCATAACAGAAGGATTACACCCCGGGTTAGTGTCGACTTAGATATTTCTGCTTATTAGAATACAATTTGCATGTTATTAGATGAGAGTTAGAATTAGAGCATCTCACTTAGGAACTTTTAGAAAGGAAATATCAATTCTTCACACACACACACATAAATTGGGAAACTAGTCCCATATCCCCAGTCAGACCCACTATACCAAACGGAAAATGAGCTTCTAACCAAGGTCCGGACCGGGTGGGTATCCCCCTTGTTGTAGACCCGATTTTCGTGGCTTCAACATATTTGGCACTAGAAGGAGGGCCTTGAACTGTGAATTGCAAGCAAGTCTAAATCTAAATACCATTCTGAGAGTAAATCCCTCACCATCTCCACCGACTTCTCCATTGCATTTAGAATCTTTAAATCCAGAGCATGAAGTCGCAAGAGCAACAGCCGCTGCTACAAACCCTGACATTTCAGAACAATCTACTATTGAACCTCCTGAAGTTGAATCTTTGATTCACAAACTTCAGTGATTTTCATATCTCCTTAAAGATCTGATAAATCTCAAGGCAACGTGACTTCGCAATATAATCCTACTCACCCTCTTACCAGATTAAAGAGCGAAAATTTTGGCATTCAGCCAACTGAGTTACCTCTACCCACAAGGAAGAGAGCAAGGAAATCTCCTAAAGGGTCTGATAGCGAGACTGTTTCATCATCATCATCCATCTCAACCTCTCCACCACGAAGTCAACCATCCACTCCTCCACTTCAGATCATTGTTCATCAATCCACCGATACTCCCACATCTCCTTCTCAATCATCTGGAGTCGTAATATCCTCATCTTCTCAATCACAGGGATCATCTTCTGCACTTTCCTCTGTTAATAGATCAATGATGGCCCAATCTCCATGGAATAACCCAGGGGCAGTCTTAATGCCTGCACCCTTAAGTCAGCTACCCACCCATCCTGAAAAATGGCTGCCTAAGTTTAATCGCGAGGTAGGCACGCTAGCGGAAGAACATATAAATAAATTTATGCTATCCATAAATCTCAATGGAGTTACCAATGAAGACGTTGTTGTTCGACTTTTTCCTTATACTCTGCAAGGAGCAGCCGGATCATGGTATTTTTCATTACCATTTGGATCTATCACTAGTTGGGATATCCTCCAAGAACAATTCCTTATTAAGTTTGGTGATGATAGGTCTACGATGACATTGATCAACCACCTATCTAACCTTAGGGCCTAGTCAAAAGAACCTATCAAAGATTTCAATTCACGTTTCAATAAACTGTTAAACAAAATTCCTACTGCTTCCAAGCCTAGCGAAGAAGTGCGAAGTGAATGGTACATCACTGCTTTACCATCAAACATAGCAATCTTTGTTGATATGGCTAACAAAACAACTTTAGCTGAAAATATGAAAGAAGAAATAGCAGTAGAGAAACGTATTATAGCCCTAGAAAAGAAAAACGCGATAGAAGAACGAAAATCCAAGAAGGTTACTTTCAAGGAAACTCCCAAGAAAAAACAATCGAAATATCCATTCGATTTAGAAGGAATACAAAAAGTTTTGAAGACCATGTCTAAAGAGATGGTTGACATTAAGAAACAAGTGGCAAAAACTTCTCTAAAAAGCCGTACAGACTTTTTAAAAGAAACCCTTCGACCGATTCCAAACCCCCTAACACTATTACAAGTGTTGAATCCAAAAAAGAAGAAGAGGAAATTGCTATTGAAGAACATACCGATGAAGAAGAAGTTGTAGAGTTACAAGGTATGTGGGATTTCATCCTCCCAGATGAAGAGGATCAAGAGGCATCCCCGGTTAGTACTCGCAGTAGAAATCAACTTGATCCTCCTCAACCTACACCTAAGCCAAAGAGCGCAAGCTCGATGACTAAGGATAAAGTCGCAGCCAAGAAAACGACACCTAAAGCGACTCAAACCAGCCCAGTCCAAACAGACCCATCAACTCCATCTAAAATGTTGATCGTTTCAGATGAAATGGAGTATAATATCATAGAAGACATGAAAAAGACTAGGACCAATATCACTTTTTACGAATTGAGCAAGTTAAAACACTAGCAAAAGATACTTTTAAAAGAATTACATGCTGTACCAGTTGCACCTTTGCCTGCCGCTGTAATCTCTCAAGCTTCCCATGACATGGGAAGACCTCCAACTAATGTGATTAATAAAGTTGATCCAAACAATATCGCCTTAATTGGAGGAAGATCGAGATCATACTCCCCCATTTCTTCTTACTTATGAAATTTTCTATAAAAATTTTCATAATTTCTTAGTGGATTCTGGAGCTTCATCGAATATTTTACCAAAGAAAATATGTGCAAAATTGAACGTTAAACCAAAAAAATCCGTTGTGCGCATAGTTCAATTAGATCGATCGCAAGTCGAAGTGATTGACGAATTAAATCAGGTTACCATAAGGCTATCATCGAACCCAAAGGTATGTCAAGTTATCGACATTTTAGTTGCTGATATTCCGGAATTTTATGGCTTAATTCTTAGTAGAGATTGGTTAGAAAAACTTCATGGATACTTTGCAACTGACTGGTCACACATGTGGCTCCCTTACAATGGTAAACCAAATCAAATAAAAGTTGAACGGGAAAGACATCAGAAATACATAGTAACAGAACTGGAGGGAGAAAATGAACCAGTAGCATATAGCAATAACATCATTGGCAACTACTCAGTAGATTCTTTCCTAGGAAATTTTAATGCTTATACTTCACCTTACTTAGAACATTTTGTTTTATCTCAAGTAGAAAATTTCTCTCAAACAGATAGTTCTAAATGTATTAATTTTATAGATAGTCCTATAAATAAATATTTATTTTGGAAATTATTTTTTGACGGTTCTAAGTCTAACGAAGGAGCAGGAGCAGGATGTATTTTAATAAGTCCAGAGAGAGATAAAACTATGCTAACTTGCAGACTCGAATTTGATTGCACCAACAATACCGCAGAACACGAGGCTTTAGTCCAAGGGTTATACAAAGCAATCAGATTAGACGTCAAATACCTTCAAGTTTTCGGAGATTCTGAAATTGTAATCAGACAGGTACGTAATACTATACATTGTTTATCAGGTCATTTAAAACATTACCAATATTTAGTTCAAGATCTGACTGAACACTTTATAGCATTTAATATTTCATCAATTCCTAGACTCCAGAATGCTAGTGCAGACCTCTTAGCTAACATAGCTTCCAAGCTCATTCCTTCAGAAGATTTTAGCCCTGATCGATTTTCAATTGAATTAATTTTTAGACCATCTATTCCTGATAACATTACCAATTGGAGGATTTTCAACGACGATCCTGATATCGTGAGTTTCCTCACATCTGAAGGATCCTACACCAATCAAATAATTGATGAAGCACCAACTTCTTCCTTACAACTAAGGCAGCTGGAAATAATTAAGTTAGAAGAACAACGAGAACAGGCCAAAATAACTCAAGCCCATCATCAAGCATTAGTAAAAGCCTCTTTTGATTCAAACATGATATCCAGAAAAGACTTTCAGATGGGAGATCTAGTTTTAAATGGGACAAGACTCATGAGGAAAAAGGGAAACATACAAAATTTCAGAGAATGTGGCTTGGCCCTTTCCAAATCATAGAATTCATAGGTCCGTCCACTTTTATGTTACAGGATTTAACAGGAACAAGAGATTCTTTACCTGTTAACGAACATATCCTCAAAAAATATTTTCCATAGGAGATCATCCTTCTATTTTGTAGATTAGTTTTTATTGCCATAATAAAATCGGTTGTAAATGGTTACATTTGAGATTTATGAAAAAGACACAAATTCTGTTTTAGATTTTGTTTTTTCACTTGTATAAATAGAATTCTTTTAGAAAATTGATAATTATTATTGAAAGATACAGTTAAAGACTCTAGGCCTAGAAATGATACTAGTTTCAACTTTGTAAATTTTGACAAAAAACAACCTTTAGTAAGAAATTGTTTTATATCAGTCCAATGAAAGGTATCAATAACAAAAATGAAGATTCTCTGTAGAAAAGCTCTTTCCAAAAACTCTACCATTGTCGTCCAGAGCTGTCTTAAGGAAACAATGACTTCCTCCCCACCTAGGAAACTTCAACGTTCAGAGAATAATCCAATGATACACCTTAACTTAAAGAGTAATAGGTCTCATCACGAGCTGGCTTATCATGATCATAGATATTATAGCTTGCTGACTTTGCCAATACTTCATACCACAACAGGGAAATGACTCAAGATTGTTGCAATCAAAAGACAAGGGGTCTCATCACAAGCCAGCCTGTTCAACAAAGCCATAAATCAAGTGAATGATTGTGTCATAAATTGGCTATCAAACCAAGACATTGTTCTTTAAGGGTAAAAAAAAATGAAAGCAATAAGTGTGGATATGGATTTCTCTTTGAAAGTTGTAAATTCCTCTAAGTAGGATACAGGATCATTGTTGGGTAACAGGTAACCTGTCGAAGCCATAAACGCCTGCTGGCAGCAGAGGCTCTACCTACGAAAAATGAGCATATTCAAAACTGATTTACAAAGAAGGCTTTGTTTTTATCTTTATAAACCAAGTAATGACTGATGTAGATACAAGGACTAGCTTGAGGGAGTAAATAATCAAAGTTGAAAATAGAAGAAACAAAATATCATTGATAGGTAAAAGCATAATGTACTTTGTCTTTCTATAATAAAGTTTAATTTTCTGGAAAATTTTCTTTTTTGGAAGTTTAGAAAATCCAAAATAAAAGCAGAGATAACTAGTTCTTCTAAGTGAATCGCCAATTGTTGTGGCCAACAATAACCCCCCTTTTTATTTGGTGTTATTACTAATACTAAATAAGTGGGGACCCTTAGTCAAAAATTTAAAAAATTAATTAGTGCTTGTATTTCCTTTTTAATAAAACTTACCATCATAAACTTAGGAAAATACCCTTGAAAAATCTAAAAAGTTTAAGTTTCATGATAAGGTAAGACAAAATCTTTCCTTAAGAAAAATCGCATCGCAAAAAGGATAACAGGATACCTCCTTGCAAGCCGAATTCTAAGATTGCGAGATCGCGATGCGAGACTACAAACATATATCGCATCGCATGCATCAAAGACCGCTTACGCTGAAAAATCTTAAATCACCGATATGCGATGGCATATATCGCAAAATCGCATTTCGCAGAAAACACTTTAACAAAAAATTGGCATATGCCACGCTCTTGCGATATTGCGATTTTGCGATTTTGCGATAGAATAAAGCGATAGAGTGATATTACGATATTGCGACACAGTGATCTGTGATATTGCGAAGCAAATCGCAAAATCACTTCGTCGCAAATCTTTAGGGCTCATTATTCGAGAAAACTGTTTCCATAAACCAAGACCTGGTTATGCGCGTTAATGCTAATTAATGAGTTATTTGCCAGTTGTTAATGAAATATGGTTTTGTGCTTATCGAAAAGCCAGTTCACATAAGGTGCTATATTTTATATGTATTCAACATTTAAAGCTTTCCCGTCACCTTTCCTTATCATTACTCTCATCTTACTTGTAAACTGCAGGAACGAAGAACAAAGAATTATACAAAGTAGTATACATGATATTATGGGGAAGAAAGGCAGAGCTCTGAGCTCTGACGACAAAGAAATGACACCCCTATATACAGACACTGCCTGTAACACAGATGCTGGTATTACTACTTGGGAAGGCATGTATAATCTACTTGAAGAAGAGAATCCCAAGGTGATGGAGGTCTATTGTAGGTTCACAAGGGTCTTCTGAGGCATCAGTTGCAGATTTAGCTTGTTCATTTTGACACCGGATAGCGGCGAGGCCCAAAATTCTCCCATACACAAACATGGTTAAATGGGTACTGGACAGCACTGACATCAAAAATAGACAATTTAAAACTCAAGGTCAAGAGCTTACGAAATCATTATTTTCAAAAAATTTGAGCTTTATATCCGCTAAAAGAAAATGCGCAAAAGGCAAAAAACGTACCAAGGAAGCCCGGATCAAGAAACGAAGGCAGTTTCTGATGAGTGCCTAGCGCTAATCGTGCATCGCTGGGAAAACTTCTTAAAAAGGAAAGCTTCTAATTGCTCAGTCACCTGTAAGCCCAGAAATTTTTAAAAAGAACGCTAGAGGTTAAATAAAAAGTAAAACTTGAATCCTAAAACTAGTAGTAATTGTCTGAAACATCTTCAATATGGTATGTACATAAGTGTAGAAACTACAAATAGGCTGGAGACAGAAGGCCCAAGAAAAGGCAAAATCAATCAAAAGATTAACTAAGTTGAATTGGGATTCTTACTGGGCGTATTTGGTAAAGCCACACAGCCAGTGTATGACTCTCAAATGCATCATTAATTCTGCCGAGAAGATGGCACCACCTCTCGCTGATTCAGTTTTTGCAAGACAGTTAAAGTTTGAGGTCGGTTAGCCGACTCTTCTCAAGCAAATGCTGAATGCTTGCGATTTGAAGGATCAGATACAGAAATAGTTAGTTGTTAGTTTTAGATTCAATATTAGTATTAATTTTGCTTTATTTTTGCTTGAAAAAAGGACGAACATTTAAACCGTATCCTACATTTTTTTAATAAGTTTTTTTTAGATTTAGTTATTAGTATTTAAACCCTTCTCATGCATTTAGAGAAGGGTCCTAAAATTTATCAAAAACTTGTCCTCAGAACATGCACTTTTGCACCCTCCGAGGAGGTTTTGATGAATGAATGGAACAGGATTTATTGATATATGTATTTAATATCTGCTACTGATGTTGCACTTTTGTACTCTTAGTGGATGTTGGATTAAGAAGAGATAAATCATTATCACTTGAAGCTCATGAGTAGAACTAGTTATAAATGGTACTTCTATCTCTTAACTATTTCTGCTTTTGTGTTAAAAGTGATATTCATGTTCAGCTGTTTATATATTGATGCGTGAATGTCTGAGTTATCATTTGGCACTTTTGTACGGTGATATCTATTTATTTATGCTTAATGTATGAGTATCTTATTATGCGATATGCCTTTCACAATTGTTTCGTCTAACTTTTTATACGAAGTGGTTTATCTGTATTGAATTCTTTCCTCATAACAGTTGAATGATCTTTATTATCGATTGGTATCTGAAATCATTTTAAATCACATAACAGAAGGATTACACCCCAGGTTAGTGTAGACTTAGATATTTCTACTTATTAGAATACAATTTGCATGTTATTAGATTAGAGTTAGAATTATAGCATCTCACTTAGGAACTTTTAGAAAGGAAATATCAATTCTTCACACACACACACACATAAATTGGGAAACTAGTCCCATATCCCCAGTTAGACCCACTATACCAAACGGAAAAGGAGTTGCTAACCAAGGTCCATACCGGGTGGGTATCCCCCTTGTTGTAGACTCGATTTTCGGGGCTTCAACAAGCACCTACTTGCAATTCACAACATTCCAACCTCTTGGATCTCTTAGAAGAGGGATCCATTTATAGATGTGTACAGGGGTGTGAGTCATATCTGTGGTTTGATTAGTGTCATTGCACTTGTTACATTTGGTTCCACAAAAGGGGAGATAACTGAAGTTCAGATCTCTTACTCATCCTTGGGCGAATTCAGAGAGGCAAGTGTTAGAAGGGAAGTTTCTAGAAGATTCTATGAGCATCCACTTAGCAAACTGTCCCAGACATTTGTCCATCCTCACTCATTGCACCATATAGAAGGCCCAAATAGTATTCATCACACCTGAGCAGTGTAGAAGTCAGTATGCATTGCACCCTAACAGTGGAGCAGTCAGTATGGTCCAGTGTAGGCCAATTCTAGATGGTTTTTCAGGTGGATCTTTTTGGGGAATGATGTAATCAGTTGACCACGATCTTTTAGGGTATGAAACAAAACTTTTAGGGGTTAAAGAGCCCTATTTTATCAACATATAATATTGGGGTTGAAGTGCCCAAATATGTCTATAACAGTGACCTAAGCCCTGGGCCTGAAAAAGTGGAACATAATTCAAAGTCACAGCCACAAAATTTCTTGGGAAAGTCCCCAGTTGCAGGCATACCCATGTTGTGGGAGTGACTGGAGGATCCCAGTCATACTCATGCCCATGTCATGGGAGCGACTAGGGGATTAATGTAGTAAAAGGTCAGCTTGTCTCAAGGGCTAGTCACGTGGGAGGTTTGGATGGCTCCTAGGGGTTCTGCAGTATGTCTAGAAGGTCTGTATAGTGTGCTCCAATAGTTCCACTTCCTTAAATGACACATGGGGAGTTGAATCATATCATAATAACTCTTCATCACATGTTTACCCCGGTTGGTCATTTACTTGGGTAGATGTGGGAGGAGGGTGTTACACATAGTTGTGTTGAAGATTGAATTCCCCATTTTCAAGAAAATTGCAATTAGATAAATAATTCATGAAAATAGAATATTAATTTGATTAGTGTGCAAATATAATAGCATTGTTTACTTCTACAACTAGACTAATATATTCCTTTCATGCAATTACAACTAGCCTTTACATTTAATGAATCGCATTTTCATTTTTGTAGTTAGAACCATTTTCATTTTCCCTACAATCATGATATGATTTCATAGGAAATTATCTTTGTAGTTACCTATAGGAGTGGTCTCTAAATACCTTGACCTAATCTAATGACTGAGGGTAACATGAGTAGAACTTAACCTACTGTGCATATAACACTATCACCTCTAAGCTTGTACGAACACCAGGTTAATTCTTTAAGTTGAGAGGCTTAGAATTTGCAACATCCTTGATGCAATACCAAGGCTCATCACATTGTGGCATTGTTGTCGGGGAGGTGTCCAAGTAGGTGTTGTCTCTACTTAGGATTTACTTTTTTTTTCTTTCTATTTTGCAAAAGTGTTATTGATTTGAAATCTTCAAAAATAACCAAAAAAAAAAAAAAAAATTAAAAAAAAAAAAATAGAGCTAGTTCTTTCATGCCTCGTAGGAGTAGGGATAGTCAAGGGAAATTATTACCAAAAACCCCCACCCCTTCAAAAAACAAACCTTCATTATTCTTTGGTGATTGTGAACTTCCCTCTCTGACCGTAGGGGAGTTAGAATACCCTCAGGTGAGCCACCTGAAATTTTTTGGGAACTCATAGGGGAAGAAGAACCTATCTCACCTACCCAAACCATGCCTGAAAACATGAAAAATGATATTTTCACTATCAAAGAAACCAATGGGGAGGCCTTATAAGCCCTACTTCATGGGAATTTTTTGTTGTCAATCACACCTATGACTATTCCTCTAATGAACAAAAGTTGAAGTTGCTTCTGTCTACCCTCATAGATGCATCTTTGCACTGGTTTATGATTTTACTTGGAGTTATCATCACTACCTAGGCCCAAATGAAACAAGCCTTCAATGACAAGTACAAGGATTATTGTAGTTCCAAAGAAACAAAGGAGGAAATATTTAGGATTACCCTAGGACCAGATGAATCCTTAGAGGACTATGAGGAAACATTCCAACTCAATTATAGGAGGGCTAACTGTGCCCTTGACCCTGAGTCACTCAAGCTAGTTCTTCTCCAAGGGATCACAGAGGATGTAATGGAAATCCTCAAAATCTTGTCTGGAGGATACATCTACCAATATCCTTATGATGAAATCAAAACAATATTCAGGAATCATGCTAGGGTTGCTAGGAAAAATGGTAGGTCTAGCCAAAGCTTGGTTTGTTCATATCCATCTACATCAACCATCAAACATGAGATAGGAAGTATGTTGGAGGATTTTAAGAGTTAAATTTTGCATACATTTTCCCTACAGATGAATACTATGTAAATTAAAAGGAAGCAAGAGGAAGTAGAAAGGGCATTAGTTATCTTCTGCCCTAGATGCACTAAGAGACACCCTAGGAATGAGTGCCCACTGAATGTCATATAAGTACGCTCTACCTATGAATAAAACCATGCAATAGACAAATATCCTTCTCTGTCAAGTATGAAATTTATATTTGAAAGGGTAGAAGGGGGCTTAGATCAATTGTGCTTCATTAACCAAAGGAGGCCTCAAATCCCTCAACCATATCAACAAGGCATGCAAGTTGCACACTATCCTCATTATAATCTAAATCATAATGCACCTCTCTATTCTTGGTACCCTTCCACTCATCCATCATGGCCCACACCTTCTCCTTGGCCTTATACTCCTCAATATCTTCCTCATCTTATTAACCCTCCTTTCCATCCATATCCACCTCAATCTTCCCAATGGGGTCGTTGAGAAATCCAATAGGGTGGCAAGTTAATTGATTTCGCTTATTATGACATTATCTTGTGATGTTTCATTATTAATTTTATTCTTTCTATTTGTCTTATATTGTCAAGACTAATGTCAATAAACAAAAGTGGATACGACATGTAGGAACAAAGCCAGGGAAAAACCACTACATAGGGGAAAACTCAGTCAAGTAATTCTTCCTTCAGTAGATTCAAAGCAAAATTGAGATGACCTAAACTCTCACAACCTATACCAAAGACTACCTCCATCCATCAAGTCAACCTTTTCATGTTATACTTCAGTTCTGTGGCAGTCCAATCATACTTCATTCTTGTAGTAGCCAGCCTTCTTCATAATTCAGTCTTGAGATCCTAATTATATTTTGGGGTAGCTTTCTTATATTTCAATCTTGTGATATCTTTCCTTACTTATGTCATACTTTATTCAGTCCTTCATCATAATTCATTCCATCTATAATATAAAAGAAATATATTTACGATGGAAACATAAAAATAATTTGGTCCTTCATTTTTGTGGTGGAAATATAAAAATAACTCGTTCCTTTAGTTCTACAGTGGGAGCATAGATATGACTTAATCCTTTATTTTGGTCCTGTAGTATTAACTCAATTTCTTGGTCCTATAACGTTAGCCCAGTTCTCTTGTCCTGTAGTCATATAGTTATCTTATATGAATCATCTCCCCAACAGTTGCAATGAACTTCATCTCTGATATTTTCATAACTTTTCCTTCCTTCTCTGAAATTTTTATCGAATTGATGTCATTGAGATATATCAACTTCCTTCTATGAAATTTTGTGCAAAGTCAACATGCCTATATATAGTTGTTTCCTATTGTAAATGAGCTGATATGAGATTGTTTGAGAAGCAAACTTGTAGAGAAATAATTTTGGAGGTCGACTACAAGGAGACTTGATGGAGGAATATTTAGACATTAAAAAATATACTTTGAGTTTGACTTATAAATCATAAAAGCATACAATGTAGGCTTGACCTATGACAATTTACCCAAGCATAAAACCCATGCTTTAACAAGTCAATTTAATTAATAATAAAAAATTATTTTTTCTTTTTTTGATAAATATATTTCATTATGACTCAAGTACAATTATAAAGACTGAACCTAGTTACATTCTTCAACACTCCCTCTTAACTAGGGAGGTATTCATATTAACAAGTACAAGAATATCTCAAAACATATGAACTATGATGAGTTTAGGCACTACAATTCCATGGACTAGATTCTTGACTAGGGAAATCTATCCAAGGTCCTCCAAAAGTTTAATCACTTACAGTGGCATGGACTAGATTCCTGACCAACATAATCTATTTTGGTGGGACTAAGATGGACTAAATATTTTAGCCAATTTAGGTAACTTTCTAACCATCAACCCAGGGATCTAGGTGCATATCCGAGGTCAAAGCTCCATGACCAATGCCACCCTCCCTCTTCGAGATCCAAATATCAACACAAAGTATCAGCCATATGTCCTCCCAGGAAATGTGTCTTACACACAAAAACTCAACCAATTAAATATCTCGCGATAAAATAGATCAATAACATCAAGGATGCTTCCAAATATATGAGAGATTTATCTATATAATCACAACCCCAATCAGTAACAAAATTTCAAATACATAAGTAAACACAAACCTTTGAGGTTTTCCAACTTCTTGATGTTGCCTCACAATCATCACAGTAGGACTTTGAGGCTTCCCAAATTCTTGATAAAGGTTTCCTCAAGCATTCAGCTTCCTTTCCTACTTCACATGTAACAACTAAATCCATCTTTCCTTCTTTAAGAAGCACCTCAATATGCATTCACCAATTTCTTCTTCAAGGTATCCATCATGGTTATGATATGCCCTATCTCTCTACTCAGGAGATATACTCTTTTTCTTTTATCTAGGCTCCATCTTAACTTAGGGTCATCAACCTCTTTCTATATCATCGGAGAATCTTTCATGGATTCCATCCTTATTATTAGAGTCATCTTGTTCATATAACTTCCTTTATCATGCTTGTCAATCAAGGCCATTTTGCTTGCTAATATCTTCAACATCTTGAAGATTTATGTACCTGCACAACTTAGACAACAAGTACAACCAAAAACATATATCGAAGCATGAAGATAACTATATCATAATCATTCAATAATGGAATCATTAGCCTTTAGACATCAAATACCTAAACATAGTTAGGTTCGTAATCAACAAGAGACACATACGTCTATACTTAAACTTCTTGTTTGAGTTTTATTATAAACCTTAGACTACATTAGTTAAAGTAACTCAATAAAGATATTAGTCTCATTATATCTAGGGCTTCAATATTTCCTTCAGACATATGACAAACTTTTCATATTGCAAATCCTAGAAACAATTTGAATGAGTGCAATTCAACAATGCATCTAACAACTTTCAGAATTCATATGTTAGACTTTCTACTAGGATTTAATGCAAAACCCTATATTTCATACATGAGCTTCAAAAACTAATCATAGATTAATTTAAAGTTTCAACAACATGACCAATTACTACTAGGGTTTCATTGTAAACCCTAGATTCATCATCAAGACTAAACAATATCATCCTAGAATATCAAACTTCAACAAGGATTTAGCTACAAACCCTAGGACTTATTACCATCAAAAAATAGGTCAACACATATATACATATCTAAGATTAAATCATCATGCATAATCATATCATAACATATATCAGCCAAACCTAATGACACAAATATCAATATATCAAACTTGATCAAAAAGACAAACATATATCTAGGGATTCATTCCTAGGACATTATCTAAAATAAGGGTTTTGCTTATAAACCCTACCAAACCATAAATATCTAGGGTTTCATAACATAGCAAAAACTAAATTTACCAAAACTTCATAGGTTTAGGATTTCATACATCACCATCCAACCCTGAAAGATTAGGGTTTCAATGACCATACCAAAATCCCAAACATGATATCATCAAAAAACTTCAAACATCAAGAATAGCAGTGTCTTAGACTCTACCAATAACCCTAAGTAGGCTAGGGTTTCAGACATTATCATTGACATATCCTTAAGTTAGGGTTTTATAGAGAACCTTTTTATGGTTCCACAAGAATGATAAAAGATATAAAGGGGGTAGATTTATCTAATGATTAATCACCCAAATAAGAATCTTTAATATTTAGGGAGCTAGACACAATGATGTTAGTAATGTAACACAAATTTTAAAAGATGATGAACGCACCTTTTAAGATAATTTCATAAAGTGTATAGTCTAAGACATACCTGGAGATGTTCCTTGACAAACCTTGTAAGGATTCCTTAAAGCGTTCTCTTTGTATTGAGCCCTGATTTTGTATACATGTAATAAATAATTTCAAGCAAAACATGTGATACCAAGAACATGATTTTTAATTTTTCAATCTAGATTTTATATGCAATAATGGAGGATGGAATCCTAGTATAAACCTTATATAGAAAATTCAAATTATCTTTTCTTCCAATCAACACTATGATTTTACTTGACATCCTAGACTACTTATAAACCCTAGAAGATAAGGATTAAGGTTCTTTTATGTCATCTAGGGATTACATTCTTTATCCTAGACTAACTCATGTAAACAAGGATTATATAGACTATATAAGATTTGAAAATCTGGAAGCTCATAAAAATAAAAATATGTACCTTGTGTTTACATACCTTTGATTTGATAGTCCATTAGACTTGTTGCATATGCATTTGTTAAGTAAGGAATAGTGACAATACTTAATTTCTTTGAGCTGGTTCCTAGAGCGATGAGTATCCTTTGTTTGATGAGACTTCAATATCGGATACTATTTAGCATGTTCCTAGGATGACTGTCATTTTTGGTTACAAGGATCAATCTCTTTCAATCGTATTTCTACTTGTAATTTGGATGGCCTTAAGTACTAGTGCTTCCTTAGACAAAGGATACAGGCCTGTGGTTCTTAAATGCTGGAATTGATTACTCATCAAAGCTCTTCATTGATCCTGTAAAAAACTATGTTTCCCATTACTTGAGTACTGTTGTATCCTTCACTAGCCTTCATTTCCCTAAAAGGGTCCTACAATTCTTGGTTATAAATGGGAACTTTATCCTTGATTATTTCACATGCAAAAAGTAGTTTAGGGCTTGGTTGGCCTTAGACACATCTTCATATAATTTCCCTAACTCAAATCTTCCTCACACTTCAAAAATTTCAAATCAAATTCTTATTTTTCTTTCAAGTCTACATTTCCTTCTTGCCAACAAGGTGATATTAAACCGTAGCTCTGATACCATGTTAAGAAATCTAATAGGGTGGAAAGTTAATTGATTTATCTTATTATGACATTATCTTGTGATGTTTTGTTATTAGTTTTCTTATTTTTATTTATATTATTCTTATCATCAAGACTAATGCCAACAAACAGAAGAGGATACGAGATGTAAGTACATAGCTAGGGGAAAACCCCTATGTAGGGGAAAACCCAGTCAAATAATTCTCCCTTCAGTAGATTCAAAACAAAATTGAGCTGGCTAAGACTCTCACAACGTAGACCAAAGACAACCTCCATCCATCAATTCAACCTTGTCATGTTATACTTTAGTTTTGTGGCATTGCAATCATACTTCATTCTTGCAGCATGCGCCTTTTCATAATTTGGTCCTAAGATCCTAATTATACTTTGGGGTAGCTTTCTTATATCTAAATACTTTGATATATTTCCTTACTTCCATCATACTTTAGTCAGTCCTACATCATAATTCGGTCCATCTATAATATAATAGAAATATATTTGCAATGGAATCATATACATAACTTGGTCCTTCATTTCTATGGTGGTAATATAAAAATAACTCAGTTCTTTAGTTCTGCAGTAGGAGCATGGATATGACTCAATCCTTTATTTTGGTCCTATAGTATTATTTCAATTCCTCGGTCCTATAATGTTAGCTCAGTTTTCTTTTCCTTTAGTCATATAGTTATCTTATATGAATTATCTTCACAGCTGTTGCACCGAACTTCATCTCTGAGATTTTCAAAACTCGCCCTTCCTTCTCTAAATTTTTTATCGAATTGATGTTACTAAGATATATCGAACTTCCTTCTATGAAATTTTGTGCAAAGTCCACATGCCTATATATACTTGTTTCCTATTGTAAATGGGCCGGCATGAGACTGTTTGAGAAGCCAACTTGTAGAGTAATAATTTTGGAGGCCGATTGCAATGAGACTTGATGGAGGAATATTTTGACATTTCAAAATAGACTTTGACTTTAACTTATAAATCCTAAAAGCATGGAGGCTTGACCTTTGAAAATTGACCAAAGCATGAAACCCATGCTTTAAAAAGTCAATTTAATTAATAACAAAAAAATATTTTTGTTTTCTTTTAATAAATATATTTCATCTTGACTCAAGTACAATTATGAATATCAAACCTAGTTACATTCTTCAACAAGGGAAACCCCTCAAAAGGGTGGACAATCCAAACTCCTGTTTTAATGCCTCCACCTAAACCTCAACCACAACTCCCTCACCATAACCCATCGAAGCAACCTCAAATGCCTTATCAACCCAATATGAACCCAAACAATATGCATGCACAACAAGTTTATAGTGGGGAGACATCCTACCCTTCTTATACTATGGAAATCCAAGAGATCAATATTCATTCTGGGAAGGTTCTCCCATATAATCACCGACCCTCTCCACCTGTAAAGCTTGAAGAAGAGAACGAAGAGGGTGCCCCTCAAGATAATGCACCTCCTTACCCTAAACGGTTGGTCCACCCTAAACAACACACCCCATAAGAGCCTAAACTTCTAGGAGAATTGAAAAAATTGTGTGTCAAAATACCCCTTCTCTAGGCTATCAAATATGTCTCCATTTACAACAAGCTTATCAAGGAGTGTTTTAAAAGGCCTGTGAGAAGAAGAATAGATATGCCCACTATCAATGTTGTTGGACATCTATCTGATCTAATGCTTATGAGGGTAATCTCCCCAAAGTACTTGGATCCTGGTAGCCCAATAGTGGATGTGCACATTGATGGAATTATGTTCCCTAATACCTTGATTGACCTTGGGGATGAAATTTGATGACCAGGAAAACCATGCTCAAGCTCAACCTCTAAGGGGCCTTGAAGAAGACCACTATAGTACTGCAACTTACAGATACATCCACAGTAGCTCCTGAGGGGGTGATTGAGGATGGAAATGTATCCATTAACTCCTAGGAGTACCCCACTAATTTCCTTGTCCTCTAGCCCAAAACCAAGTTTAATGGAAATCCTCTCATCCTTGGAAGACCATGGTTGGCCATTGTTGATTCTTACATTAGTTGCAGGTTTGGGAAAATGACCATTGAGAATGGGAATCTATAAAAATATATATGTGTGTGTGTGTGTGTTTGTGTTGTATCCTCCTACTCAACCTTTTATTGAGCATGACTTGTCCTTGTGGTTAGAGGATGAGGAAGAGGAAGAATTTTATCAGGCATCCCTCTACCCAATCTGCACACTAGACATTGTTATAAGGGGGGCACAACTTGATGAATATTACCTTATCAACCATGTCTTACATAATCAGCCTCCCACTTCCCTGCCAGTTGATGAGCTAGTAAAGGAATCTGAGAGTAATCCTTGGACTCATTTTTGCTTTGTTGACTCTAGCCTAGAACATGCTAAGGTGGTGGATATTAGCCCATCCATAACTATAAAGATAAACCCCTCTCTCTCAACCGAGCAGGAAGGACAATTATGTAGTGTGTTGAGGAAACACCTGGATGATTTTTCTTGGGACTATAAGGAGATGAATGGTGTGCATCCCTCAGCCTGTACTCATCATATCTACATCAAAGAGGGATGCAAGTCTATGCACCAATCCCATAGGAGGAGGAAACCAAATCTTAAGGACATTGTGAAAGAGGAATTACAAAATATATTGAATGCAGGGTTCATATACCCCATTTCAGATAGTGAGTGGGTGTCCCCTCTCATTTTTTTCCACAAGAAAAATGGGAAGTGGAGGATTTGTGTTGACTACCAAGAGATTAATAAAGCTACAAAGAAGGACCACTTCCATTTTCCCTTCATTGACCAAGTCATATATTCCCTTATAGGGAAGAGATACTTATCCTTCATAGATGGATTTAGTGGGTACAACCAAATACAAATCAACCCTGAGGACCAAGATAAGACCACATTCACGTGTCCTTTGGGTACCTTTTCCTATAGGGTCCTTCCATTCGGTTTGTGTAATGCCCTTGCTACCTTCCAGTGGAAGTTCTAAGTATCTTTGCTAATTTTGTTCATGACACTGTTGAGATATACATGGATGACTTCACTCCTTATGGATGTGACTTCTAAGAAGCTCTTTCTAATCTATGCAAAGTATTGAAGAAATGCATTGAACTGAATCTTTCACTGAGTCCTGAGAAATGTGATTTTTTTATGAATGTAGGGATTGTCCTTGACCATTCCATATTCAAGGAAGGGATATAGGTTGACCCAAACAAAATTGCCATCATTAAAAGGGTACCTATCCCTCAAAAGCAAAAATATGTTAGGAGCTTCCATGGATTGGTTGGGTATTATAGAAGGTTCATTAAACACTTCAATAAATTGGCTTCACCCTTTTTTGGACTACTAGCTAAAGATTCAGACTTATGTTGGACAAACAACTTTCAAGAGGCCTTGAAGTGCTAAAATAAAAGCCCACTACTGCACCCATCCTTAGAGGTCCAAACTAGGCATTACCTTACCATATACACATATATGCATGATATAAAGTTGTAGGGGAAGCCTTAGGACAAGTGGAACACAAATTGCCTTATGTTATCTATTTCATCATTAAGAACCTTTCTAAAGCTAGGCTAAATTATACAGTCACTAAAAAGGAAATCTTGGTTGTGGTACACTCTTTAAACAAGTTTAGGCATTACATCATTGGTTATCAAACTTTTTTCCACATGATCATGCAGCTATTAAGTATTTAATGAATAAACTTGTTGTCAATGCTAGGACAATTAGATGGTTTTTATTATTTCCATAATTTGATTTGACTAATATTAACAAAATAGGGAAAGAGAATGACCTTGCCTACTGAAAAGGAAGAAATGGTAGATGATCAGCTCCCAGATAAACACCTCTTTTCCATCTTAGTTCTCTCCCCTTGGTTTTTTGATATAGCCAACTACTTGGTTGCTAGGAGGTTCCCTCCTAATCTACTCTCCAAGGAGAAAATAAATATTATTAGAAAGAGTGCCTCATTCACTTGGATTGGGGGAAATATTTTCAAGTTGGGGCCAAATCAGATCTTAAGAATATGTGTGAGGGAAGAGGAGGTCTTTGACATCCTCTCAGCATGCCATGATGGACCTTGTGGGTACCACTTTGTTACTAAGAGAACAAACTTCAAGTTCTACAAGTAGGTTACTACTGGCCCACTCTACATCAAGATGCAAGAAGGTACACCACCAGGTCTGATTAGTTCCAAAGGATGGGTAAGCCCACACCTAAGGATGAAATTCCTTTACAACCTCAAATGACTCTAGATCCATTTGATAAATGGGGCATGAACTTGATTGGGCCCATTGATACCCCACAGGACAAAAGAAGTATATCATTGTGTGCACTGATTACCTAACTAAATGGGTTGAAAAAAAGGTAGTTAAGACAACAACTAAGTATAAGGTGGTTGAGTTTCTAAGGGAGAACATCTTCTACAACTTTGGTTTTCCAAGGGAGTTGGTTACTAATAAAAGGACACAATTCACCTCAAATATGATTGAAGACCTGATGAAGCAGCACCACATCAAGCACAGAACATCCACTGCCTACCACTCTTAGGAAAATGGGCAAGTGGAGGTAACAAACAGAGCATTGGAGAACATTCTAACTAAGGTTGTTAGCAACATCAGAAAGGATTGGGTAGACAAACTTATAGAAACCACTTGGGCCTACACCACTACTAGGAATACCACCATTGGATTTATTCCATTCAAACTAGTCTATGGGGAGAAGGCCATGTTGTCCATTGAATTGGAAGACAACACCTTAAGGATGCAAGCTTAGTTAGACTTGGACCTCACTACAGCACAATAAGAGAGGTTGCTCCAAATCAATGGTTTAGATGAATTCGGACTGCAACCTCTCTTGCACAGTGAGGTAATCTGGCTACAAAGGAAAATTTCACATGAAAAACACATTAGCAGGAGTAATTTTAAATAAGGTTACTGATCCTATTGTATGATTCCAAATTCAAGGATTTCAAAGGAAAATTAATGAAAAGATGGTTGGGTCTCTATCTGGTGGAAAGATGTCATGAGAATGGTTCTGTCCAAATCATAACAATTGATGAGGAAGGTATTCCCTTGCTTGTTAATGGTTACAGGTTGAAGTTGTACAAAAGACCTATGTCCAAAGAAGAGTTTATTACTTCAATTAGCAAGGAGTTGAATGTGATTTGGAGGCTCAAAACCCTCAGTCCACCAAGCTTCTGAAAAAATAAAAAATTAAAATAAAGGGCCTATATGAAAACCTCCATGAGGCATCTAAGTCCAACTCTAGGGTTGGAAACCTCTCTGAGGCAGTCCAAGAGAAAAAAAAACCAAAATAAAATAAAATAAAAAATAGAGAAGAAAAATAAAATGAAAAGATCCCCAGGTGAAAACCTCCTCTGAGGCACCTAGGGTAGGCATGTAGGTTGAAAACCTCTCCAGAGGGAGTGTGCATGTCTCAAGAAAAAAGGAGAAAAGAGAAAAACAATAAGACATAAGGAGGAGTCCTTACATCAATTTTTCTAACATTTCTTTTTTGCAGGACTCCAGACAATCAAAGAGACAGTGGTTACAGAACAGGGTCCATAGTCCATTTCTTCATTTTTCCCAGCCATCCATTGCATTTTAATCCTTATTAATCCACCTCCCTACCTCTCTCCATCATCTAGTAAGAAATTGAACCATATTTTGCCTCATTCTCGCAATGCTACAGGATTGTCCTAAATTTCTACAGGTGCAACCTGAAATGCTATAGGAGGAAGATCTAATTGGAAAAAGGGGCCAAAAGGTAATATTTTTCCTTGGGAAAATTTCGGAGAGTTCCACCCAAATTCCTTCACCCCTCACCCACTCCATTTATTCAATTTCATCCTTAAGATTCCACTTTTGCCCATATAAAAAAAGACACAAAAAAGAACTCTGCCTTCACCTTTTACTTTTCCATAAAATTTTACCACCTTCTGAAGATTTTGTTCCTATCCGTAGACCCACCAAGATTTCTCTAAGTCCCATAATGAAATATGAGGTTTTGAGGAGGAACACAATGACTGCTACAGGAAGGAGATCAGTCTTGTAGCAGCTTGCACATATCCAACAAGACCATGGACCAAAATTTTTGTGCATCTCCAGAATGAATATTTGGCCACCCTAAGGCATTAAGAGGCCATTTATAAGGTCTAGAGAAGTCACACTATCCATGAGGGTTAGTTGTAAGGTAATATATCCACTCCGACAGTAGCAGATCAAACACTAGAAAGAGGCCTGCATGGAAGGAATATTTCATCAGACAACTACATCGTTATGTTGTGAAGACCTATGCATCAACAAAAAAAGGAAGTTAGCACCTATGGAGGAAATATGATTGATCATCAGCTTAGCAGTAGCATGCATGCATCTCTAGCTATTCAACATCACAACTATTAATATTTGGTTCTAATAAATTAATTTAAATGTTATTTTTCAAAAACTAACCATTTAATATAGTCGTTACCTATAAATAGTTTTTAATAAATTAATAAACTAATATCATTATTTAAATATTATTTTTCAAAAACTAGCCGTTTAATATAGCTGTTACTTAATAATATTTGTTTTTAATATATTAAAAAATTAATATCATAATTTAAATATTATTGTTCAAATATAGACGTTACATGAAATTATGTCTCTACATTTCTCTTTATATAAGCCTTTGCCATGGTCTACGGCTTCATCTAGTTCTAATGATGAACCACACTTGTTGGTTCAAAACACTTCGGCCAAAAATTTATCTTATGTGATTTCTACCGAAAGACTTTGCTTAAATCACAGGTAGTCTCAAGTATGACACCCCTCACCTCTTCCCCATGCATATGATTGTAAAAAAAAAGTGTTTAATGACCAAGAATGAAGTTACTATGGTTTGGAGGTGGCCAAGAGGTGGCCAGTGAACTTGGCCACATTTGATTAGTAAACTACAGTCCACTCAGCCACCCATGCAACGTGGAAACGTAAAACTAAGGGGGGTGATAATTACGAGAAGTGGAGACAACATTTAAAATAGGAAATTCATGCAAGAACCAAGTCACCAAAGCGCTCTGAGCTATTACAACAAAAGGGAATAAAAGTACAAGGCTCGATTCCACTTGCACAATTTCTTATTCCTAGAAAATAGTTAGAGAGACCCACCAAGGTACCGAAGGATGAGCTAGATGCTACCAGAGTCTGTCTTTGGTGCCATTGAATTGTTACAGGTTGAGTTTGTAGGTGTTGCAGGAGGTTCTATAGGACTAGATACCATGGCTACAGGAGGACCTGAAGTTCTACATGAGCATAAAGAGAAGCTACAGGGATTAATTAAGTGGAGAAAAGGAGCCAAAACCACCAGAAAGTTTCCTCAAATCCCCATGAACATGAGAGACTCATCCTAAAAAGGGTAAGTGACCTCCTCCCTCTCTAATTTTCATACAATTGCATGAATAATTTTTCTTACTATGGGTACCCTATAGAAAACCCTTGTGCAAGTAATTTCCCTTCAAGATTTATCACATAATAAGGAAAGACAGGAGCAGAGGAAAGTTTTTACCATAATCAAGGGTATCATCCTTCTCTTCCTCTGACACAAAAAGAAAATCATTAGCCACTACCTCTGCACCCAAAACTTCTCAAAGACAAATTTTGAAAATTCCACTCAGATAACTTAGAGAAGGAGTATTGAATAATGGGAGGAGGTTTCAATTGAAGAGAACCCATAGACATCAAAAGAATCCATCAACATCCTCCTGTTATGGACATTTTTCTAAGACATCAATGGATGGGATTCTTTCAGCAATTAAAGGGCTATGACGATGAAGTAACCCATGAATTTTCCATGGCCCTCAATTCTCAGGGAGAAAATAGTGCCATTACTATTGTTGGAGGACTTGCAATCCATTTGAATGTAGAACTCATAAGCAGAGTAAGCACCATACCCTTAGGAGTTTGATGGGGGAAGGAAGATAAGGCAATAGGTGGTACAACTAAGAAAAAAAAAACCTCCATAACGAGAAGCTTGTGGAAGACAAAAATGGAATAAGAAAAGAGATCTTTCCTTATCCTTAGGATGAAGTGGCTTATCATATCCTCAAGTACATATCCTTTGAGGGGAGGTTGAGCATTGTATATTCCTATCAATTTAGGTTTCTCTATGAGCTAAGGTTCCTCACAGAGTTACCAATTCCAAAAAGACTCAGTGTGCCACACTTGCTCTTATAATCGATCATTCAAATGATCCAAAAAGTGAGGGAAGGGAAGCACCATCACATTTCCCATCATGGCCTCATCAAGCTCATTGTCATGGATTCCTTAAGCCACCTATGAACCCTATGTTGTGGAATGACTCTATGGACATGGACAGGGAGGCCTTCATTAAACACATGCCCTTACCTCCACACAACAACAAGAAACACTAGCATATAATATTGGGGGTAGGGAAGAAATGGAAGGAGAGAAGGAGAAAACAAAAACAGAGAAAGAAGAAGAGGAGGAGAAAGAAGAAACACTAGAAAAATAGGGAGAGACAAAAGAGAGCAGAGGAAGAGAACCCTAAGGAGACCTCCAAACCTCAAAGGAAAAGAAGATAAGGGAAGCAAATAAGCCTCTCACCCAAAAACACATAACAAGAGGTGGCTTACACATTGGCCACACTTGGCACACCTATAAAGCCCAAGAGAAAGAAACCCAGGAAATACCCCTTGTACTTTAAAATAAGAAAGAACACTAGGATAAGGCAAGGGAAGCCTCAAACTCCTTCAAAAGTCCCTATCACCATTGATGAGTCAACCAGCAAAAGAGAAAAAGTGGGACCTTGTGAAGGAAAAATTGAGGAGGTTACCTCCCCTAAATCGAAGGGTAAACAACCTTTGCCACTCATAAGGAGGCCCATCACTAGAGCAGTCATATCTAAGAGGATCAAAGCACAAGCTACCCTATTACAAGAGAAAACAGAGGAGCTACAGAAGAAAAAAAAAATGTTGCTACAAGAAGAAAAAGGACATGTACAGAAGAAACAAGGACTATTACAAGAGCAACAGGAGATGCTACAGGAAGGGGTAGCCATATCAAAAGGAAAATAACAAGGTCTCCAAGAAATCCAGGATCCTAATCCACAAACTAACCTTGGATCCTACTACAAATTTGTTGAGGGAGGTACGATTATACACGAGAAATTTGCAATACCACTCTTCTTTGAGTTGAAAAGGGAAAGAGGCAGAACTCATAGATGGATGCAAATGGCAAGATCTAAGAAGGTGGACAATGTGGACCTCCTATAGGAAAAAGTGAATGAAATAAGAAAGGAATTGAATAACTTAAGGTTGAGTCATTCATGAAGGAGCAGATATAGACAAAGAACAAAATTCTAAGAGAGTAGTTGCAAGAAAAAGAGATACAACTTTCCACTATAGCAAGTTTATCCATGGAAGCCATACAATGCAAGAAACCATTCAAATCCCATGCCATCTTCCTCAAGGAGCAGTGGTTGCAATTCCAGATAAATACATTAACACAGTATCGATCTCTACCTTTCCAAGGCTACAGGAATTTCATTGAATATTGCAAAAAAACAAGTATTGATAATAGAGCCAAATGGGTTGAGTTCTACATGCACAATATGATCCTCACAAACATGAACTTTTGGGACCTAACTCAAGATTGGGGGAAACGCAACTAATGGAACTAGTCTCTTGGTTGACCGATGAAGAAACAAGAGTTGAAGAAGTAAGGAGGGTGATGAAAAAAGAAGAGAAGGAGACTTTATACATCAAAGAAGAATTAGTGAGCCCCAAGGTTGTCATCAATAACCACAACCTCATCTCCACTGATCCTGAATTGGCACCTCGGTATATGGCAGCCCAAGAACAAATTATCCTCCATTTTTAGGACACCTTTAGGATGTTGGAACAGAAAGTTTGTAGGATTTCCAATGAAGATGGCATGCTCTACCTCACAATTTCAAAATCAAAGAGTATCAATCTCCACAAAGGCTAATGAATGCCTTGGAGAAAACCCCACTCTACAAAATAATCATCCTAATGTTGAAGATGAATTGGATAGGGCTCAAACTCAGTCCTCCCTTACTGTTGGGCCTACCAGAAAGAAGATATCAGGCAGAAGAACAAAAGGAGTGGACACATATAGAAGCAAATGCAAGGATCTATCCACATGAAAGCACACCATCTGAAATGCTTTGGGATATCAAAGAGGCCACTGGGGCTATGAATGAACTTCACATCAGATACTGAGTTGCTCAGAGGGTGAGCAACACCTTTAGTGGGGGGGTGATGATGGGTCCCATCAATAGGTATATTTTGAGGCCCATTGTGTTATCCTCCAACCCTTAAAACTCTCCTTTTCTCACATTAATTTGCATTTTTAGCCATAATATGCTTAGTAGGAATACTAAAGGGTGTTTTTCATATTTCATGGCCTAATGTGATTAATATGCAAGAAAAAGAAGAATTTTTGGAGATATTTACTATGCAGGGGCTTGTTGGAGACATCTAGAGAGAATATAGGAGGCTTGTCCACTACATTAACTCTCCAACTTGACTTGAGATCAAAGATTCCTCACCAACATCTCGAATTCACTAGCAGCTGAGGAACTCAAGTGCATGTGAAGATCCAAGGGAACCAGATCCACCAATTTCGAGATTTTGGAGGGAAGCAATCCTCATTTCAAGGGAGCATCCACTTAGCTACTTTTGTATAAATAAACAAGCCTAAAGTCTCATTAGGATTAAAAATTTTGTGGGAGATAGGAGTAGCTATTGAGAGCCTAGTGCTTGATACTATTATTTTCATCTTTCATGTGATGTATGTGACTCTTATTTTATGTCAATGAAAATCTTACTATTGGCCTACATCTGTGTTAACTTTGGAGGGATGAAACCCTTGGGTTTGGGCAAAACCCAGAAGTCCCTCTCATGTATTCTTTCTGTCGGGCAGATAAATCATTCTTGCGGACAAGACCGATCTCCCTAGTATCTATGGATATCTAGCGACAAGAAAGACAAACAAATTCTATCTTTCTCTAAATATTGTGATTTGTAAATAAAAGCCAATAGATGTTTTAGACCCTACCTCAAGTCCAATGCCAATTTGTGGAAGCCATGTTCCATTCATCCAAATGAGATCCCTTTTAAAGAACCTGCAAACACAAACAAGCACACATCAAATAACACCTGCATAGCCAATATAATAAACCATATTTATCATGATGATCAAGGAATTCATGAAATAAACCATAGAAGAAAATTTATTGAGAAAAATGAATCTGATTGTATTAACTTTAAACAAAGAAGAACTTTACAACCTTGGTGCCTTGATGTTGTACAAGCTCCTCCCAGGGTCCAACAAGAATCTCCTCTACTTTGACAAGCCACTCTCTTCCCAAGAAGCCAAAAGGTATGTAATCTCTCCTCTCAAGCTCAATTAGGAAGTCTAAATTCCAACAACATTTACCCTCAAAAATATTCAGCTTTTAACCTCCCTAGCAACCAGCCCAATGCCTCATTTTATAGTGCAGAGGAAGGAAGTTACCAGGTCCACCTTCAAAGGGATAGAGTCCTCCTTCAAAGGGATAAGCTCCTCTCATCAAGGGGTTAGCTCCTTTAGTTATGGGATGCATGAACCATCTAGGAGCGAACTTGCCACCTCAAGATTCCTTCTAGAAGCATCCATGTGAATGCTCTTGATTTCTACTTCCCGAAAAAGTACGATTCTATCCATGTGAATGAATGTGTCGAAGTCGAACATGGTAGAAACCACTTGATTACCAGTCAATGATGTAAACTGTTAACAAGTGTGAGAGAAACCACCATTAATGTCAATGGCTCTCAAAGTACTCAGTACAATCCATGAAATGTGAATAGATGTGTTGATGTTGAACATGTCACAGAATCCTTTGATCGAAGGTCAATGATGCAACCTGTCGTCAAAGGCGAGAAACCTGCCATTGGGGCATGTAGATTCCAAGGTACTGACGATTTCTAGATCATCTTTCTAGATAATGAGCTGGAGTCGATAGAAAGCGATCCGTCGTAGGCAGGCCCACAACACGAAATCATAGATCAAGTTTGAAGAAATATAGTTGCAAGGACTGACTCAGGGATGGTCAAAATGGATGACAGATATTTTGCAAATGAATGGTTTATTTGCACTGACCTCTTGAACACATAACGACACTTCAGATGGTTTGGTGAAAATTGACCCAAAGCTAATACCCAGAAACCGGCTAAAGACTTTCAATATGATTTGATTAACTGTTAGGCAAAGGATTTCCCAACCCAGGTGAACAAAAAGTGTCGTGTTCAAGAGTGGTTAAATGTTTTTCTGAGACACAGAGTATAACAAACAGGTTTATTTTTCTCTATTTTCCCCCACCATTTCTGGCAAGTACCTCTTTATTTTTTAACAAGCTTGAGGAGGATAACATTTGCTTGATTATAAGCTCATCCTTCGGATGAGTCCAACTTAATTTAAATTCGAACCCTAAGAAGGAGTGGTCCATTCCTGTTTGTAATTGAACAGGTCCTTTACTGTTAAATTTTAACGAGTCCAGTATAGGAGAAACTCGGTGTTTTTCAATTTTAGGGAGTCGGAAGAAAAACTTAAGAAAACTCCATGGTTGTCTTTTTTCGTAAATTTGTGTCTCCCAAGCCCAAAAAAGTATAAAATAATACTTGAGAGAACCGCTTGACCATTACGATCAAGGAGTACTTTTTATCATTAGTGTCTTTGATCTGAAAAAGTAAAAAAGTGATCAACGACACGTCGTTTTATAACCAATATCAAATTTGAAACGACAAAAATCTGGCAATCTTTTCATGTTTATACGGTCAGAAAAGAGCTATAAGTGGACCGTCCTTTTAATTCCGTTTTAACGAGCTTAAAAAGAAAAACTCGGCAATGTTTTCATATTTTAGGAGTCAGAAAAGAGCTTAAAGATGACTTTAATGTTTTTTGTTGAAAGTGATCAATTTTGCCTGAAAAATCTGATATTCTGCACAAAAACTCAAACATTACTCATACCTGTTTAAAATAAATAAAAATGCTTCAAAAGTTACCTCTTTAAAGTGAAAAATAAACAAATTAAAAATTCATTTATTCAAAAAAGCTTATAAAAAGGGCTTTTGTAAATTCATTTTTACCATTTGACTTCAGAGTGAGAAAGAGAGCTTTTGGGTAAGAAACTTCCCGTGAAGATTGCGGAAAATCCATCTGTTGGAATCGAACACCGTCACCTCCAGGTAATCCACATCACTTTACTCTTGCATTTCAACCGTTTGAATTTTGTTTTTAGGTTTTTATTTTGATTTTTAGAAAGAATTTGTTTAAAAGTCCACTCGCGGGGGTCCGTAGGCGCAGCATACGAAACCTGCGGACCCCGACATTTTCAGCCAGGGGCCCTCACCTGCTGTTCGGGCAGAGTGCGGACCTACGCACTATCTCTAATTGGAGAGTGCGGTCCCCACGGCATAGGTTTATAATTTCAAATTCTTCAATTTCCGCCAAAAAACTTCGATTTAAAATGTTATAATCCGCCTTTTCTTTCAATGTAGGGTATACACCATGCTTAGCTGGTGGGAACAGGAGCACGAGGATGTGGACCTCACCGCAATTAATCATCAACCTTCGATAGATGCATTGAAGGCATGCGGGTTATTTAACTTTTGGGCCATACCTGGCATGAGGACCCAAGTAGACTTTCTGCAGTGGCTGGTGGACAGGTGGAATATACAGGACCAGTGTTTCATTATTGGTGGCCACCAGCTCGAAATGGAGCCAGAGGAAATTTACTTTTTGACTAGTTTGCCCAAGAGAGGTGAACAATTGACTCTATTCGCAACTAGGCCAGGTGGCCAGTCTGTCGATAGTCTCCGGCTAGAATTTTGTAACGACCAAACCAAGGACAAAGGGATTGATATAGAAACCATCTCCCGTCCTGAACTCAAAGTGATTGCATTTACTGTCACCAGACTCTGCGGAAGCGCGGCACTGCATATGGCCACCGGATCCCAAATGTTGATGGCAGTAGACTGTTTTCGAGGCACCATCTTCAACTGGTGCAAAGATGTGTTGGCTAATGTAAAAGGCCAACTGACTAGAGCAAAGAACGGACAACTTAAAAACTTTGGATATGGTTTCTTAGTTGTGAGCTTTGGTCTAGAGAGGCTCCCAATGTTGGTCCCACAACATCTTTCCATTGAAGCTAGACTTCCCCAAGAGCCCAAGCTGATGTGTTGGGTTGCAGTTATGGCCCGTCATCGTGAGGAGGGTTCAGAGGTTGTTCGATTTCCTCCTAAGTATTTTCATTGGTTGGAGAACCAAGTTTTTGTGATTCAGGATTTTCCTTATGATGGGATGGATTATCGTGGTGACCCAGACATGGCTCTTCCACTAGGAGAGCAATGGGATGACTCAGGTAAAATCATTTTCAACATTTTCTAATTTAAATTTTTTTTTGTTTTTAAATCGTCTCAAAACTGATAGTAAAAAGTTTCAAATGTAGATGTGGGTCCACGGCGACCAGCCACTCTCCGGCCCTATGAGAGGAAACAGCCAGCTGCACCAGCCCCACGGGACGAATCTACAGAGACCCTGGCTGAATTGGAAAACCATCTAGAGCGTTTGACAGCAGACATTCCAGAGACTAGCATAGATGACATTCCTCTTAGGCTACAGCGCTATGTGATTGGGGTCCCATGACCTTTCAAGAGGTTCCTTTGTAGGGTGGCCCGTATAGTGGTTTCTTATCGTGATCATCACCAGTGATAGGATGATCGCCTGTTGTAGACTCATATGACATTTTTGCTTTTTTTACTATCATTTTTGCCAATCATAAGGTGTTTTTCAACCTATGATCGAAGACGATGTATATTTGACACACTTCTATGCTATGCTATATCACTATTATTGGCTATCTTGTAAAACATGTTATGGAATGTTTTTAAATTTACTGTTTGATTATTGCAAATGTCTACTTAACATTCGAGAAGCAACTGCATCTGCTAATGTATTTAAATATCTTGGAATATGCTGATATTCAATATAGTCAAATTCACGTTCTAAGAGACGAACTCTCAAAAATAATCTCAATAACATTGGATTTCTAATGTCATAAACTTTATTAAGTTGTAACACAATGAGTTTAGAATCTAACCTCAGAATCAAACTCTGAATCGCAAATGAGATGGATTTAGATAATAACTCAATCATTGCACTATGCTCTGCAACGTTGTTCATTGTTTGACCGAGGCTTACCCATGCATAGATACCAACTCATCAGAGGGTGAATAGATAACCCAAGCTGTGGAAGAAATGTTCTGTGTATTACGACAAGCACCATCAGCAAAACCAATGTATGTTTGGAGAGACGTCGACATCTGCAATATCAAGAGTAAAATCAAGATAAGCAGGAATAATGACCAGAAAACACTCTCTAAACTAAGCACACTTTTCTAATCTAAAACACACTAGCTAGAAAGAAAATTAACCTAACTAAAATCTCCACACCCAGATTTAAGCATAATATCTCTTCAGGTAAAGCCCATTTATGGGTTTACCTAAAGAGACACTTTCAAAATCTACCAATTCATAGGCCCCTTTTGCCAGCTTTCACTTAACAACATAAGGACCATGCCAAATGGGTACGAATTTTCCAGCGCCTAACTTATCATTTGCTTGATCGTACAGTAAGACTAGGTCTCCTTCCGAAAAACTACGAGGTGTAACATTTCGATCGTACTGAGCTTTAATACGTTTGGCATGAGTTTTGATTGCTAGTGCAGCATCACGTCGATTCTCATCTAGCTAAGCCAAGTACAACAAACGTTTCTCCTCTTCAGAAGTGGCTGGAAGTAATTCTATGGCCATTTGCAATGACGGGATTTCGCATTCAATGGGTAACATAGCTTCCAAACCGTAAACTAGTTGGAAAGGAGTGAAACCAATTGATGTTTTTACTGAGGTTCGATACGCCCAAAGCGCTGAAAATAACATGTTATGCCAATTCGACCTATTAATCCCAATGATTCGTCGGATCATAATGACTAGAACTTTGTTGATGGCTTCAACCAGAACATTAGCCTGTGGGTAATATGGAGTAGAACTATCGTGACGCAGGCCAAGTTGATCTGTTAGTTCAGTCATCATGATGTTTCGAAAATGACGCCCATGATCAGTGATAATCGCTTGTGGAACACCGAATCTAGTAATTATATGATTGAAAATGAAAATCGCAGCAGTTTTGCCGTCTGCCGAAAATGTAGGCATCGCATCGGCCCACTTAGTAAAATAATCTACTAAAAGGATGATATATGCATACCCCCCGGCCGAGTGAGGGTTACATGTAATAAAATCAATACCCCATTTCGCAAAAGGACCGACGACAATTATAGGGTGAAGAAGAGTAGGTGGAGCGCGCATCTTTCGATCAAAAATTTGGCAGTTGTGTCATTTTCGAACCGCGTCAATACAATCTTTAAACAAAGATGGCCAGAAATAGCCAGCGCGCAATACCTTTTGGGTTGTGGCAAACCTAAACATATGACCGCCACACGCTCCAGAGTGACAGTCATTTAGAACCCTTTCAGCTTCCTCATGAGTTAAACAACGTCGGAAAATAGAGTCTGCCCCATGACGATAAACAGTGTATCTCCAATAATTTTGTATTGTTGGGATTGGAATCGTATTTTCCGACGCTGAGATCTTGAAATTTCAGGCCGAAAGGATTGGGTTTGGAGATAAACTGTGATATCTCCATACCATGGATCAAGAGTGCTGATAAGAAACAAGGATTCGTCCGCAATGGGCTCTTCCGCCACAGTTTCAATATCAGCACGTGGGAAGTCACACATCAACTCCGCAAAAACTAAAGATTTCTTTGACTTAGATTTTTCAAACTCCAAGTCAAATTCATGCAGGATAACAATCCATTTGGAATACTTTCCCCCTAGCAATTGTTTTTCAAAATATAGAACATAGGGTTACAATCGGAAATTACAGTAGTTTTGCGTAGTAAAATGTAATGACGAAATCGTTGGACAGCTTGAACAGCTGCCAAGGCCAATTTCTCCACATGTGAATATTTTAGCTCAGTTGGATTCAAAGTTCGACTAAGGGAATAAATCACATGTTCACTACCAAATTCATCTTCCTGAACTAATACCATCCCGATGGTGGAATGAGAGGCGGCGAGATATAAGAAGTAGTCCTGGTTGTAGTTGGGAGGATGCAATAACGGTGCATGGGTCAATGCGTGTTTTAGTGCTTCAAAAGATTTGTCAGCTATCTCATCCCAAAAGAATGGAGTATTCTGTTTCAACAACCTACTAAAACCTTTTGTTATCTCGGGCGTAGTTAGGAATGAAACGACGTAAAAAGTTTGCTTTCCCTTGCAAACTTTGGAGTTGGTGAAGAGTCGAAGGAGGAGGCAATTTGACAATAGCTCCAACCTTCGAGGGATCGACACAAATGTCGGCTTTAAAAACAACAAATCCCAGTAAACGACCCGTTTCTATACAGAAAACACATTTGTGTGGATTCAACCTAATTCGATAATGCCTACATCTCATAAATATTGCTCGTAAATGAATAATATGATCGGCCCTACGTAATGAATGAGAAAGTAAATCATCGAGATAAGGTTGCACAATGTGCTTGATGTCATGAAACGCGTAAGACATAGCTCTTTGAAAAGTTTCTCCAGCGTTCTTCAGCCCAAAAGGTAATTTGCAATAAGCAAACATCCCCCATGGAAAAATGAAAGTCGTTTTTGGTCGATCAGTAGGTAGAATGTTGATTTGATTGTAACCGGAAAAACCATCCATAAAGGAGAATATTTCACTACCGGCACAATCATCAATGATTTGATCGATATAGGGAGTCGGATAATTATCTTTGGGACAGGCTCGATTAATATCCCTATAATCGATACATATTCTTATCGTCCCTTGATTTTTATTAACAGGAACAATATTCGATACCAAATCCGTTAAGGGAATTGGATAAATGAAACCTGCTTTAAGTAATTTCTCAACTTCTGCTTTAATAGCAGCAGCTTTTCGTGGGTGGATCTGACGTAAACGTTGCCGGACGGGTTTAGCATCCGGCTAAGTTTTGATTTCATGAACAACAATTGTTGGATCAATTCCTGGCATTTCTTCATATGACCAGGCAAACACGTCGCGGAATTCTTGAAATAGGGCCTTATATGTTTGAAATTCATCTTCCATACAGGAGGCACCTATATGAATGTTTTCAACAATTCCAGGTTTAACTGAAATGTCAATAGGAACTGTTCGAGAAACATTTCCCAAATTTAACTCAGAATCAGGATTTTGCAATGGATTCTGTGGTTCCTTGACATAATCAGTCGTAAAAATAGATGAAAAATCATTTTCAAAATGATCAATCTCAGGTAAAAACAAAGATCTATGATGAAGATCTTCCCATGGTAAATCATCAATAGACAAAATTTCACGGATCTGCTCATCAGTGTGAACAAGTTCGGAAAAAGTTGTTGAATCTGAGTTTGATGTTGAAAGTGATTCTTCATGGACCACATTCATTAAGTCAATTTCAGTTGAAGAAGGGTCGGAAAACGACTGTACGACCTGATACGCAATTTCATAGGGACTCAAAGGCATAGCATCAACAAATGAATCCATTTCAGATTCGGAAGGTACGATCCAAGGATCATCATAAACAATGGTGTCTGATGAAATCATATGAATGGTTGCAGTAGAAGGCAATACATTAGGAGGAGGAAAGGAAAAAGTTCCTAGTAAACCAGAATCTTTTACTAATCCTACTCCAACATCCTTATAAGGGATTGTTTTTTTGCCGACATGCTGGATACTTTCAAAATAGGCTGGGTCGGATGAATAATAAGTTAGTTGGTCTATAGTTACGATCTTTCCATTATGAGGAAAATTTATAAGCCGAAAGACCGATGAAACAACAGCAGTCATAGCGTAAGACCAACTACGACCCAAGAGAAGGTTGTAATCTAGAGGGGCATCAACCACTTCCACATCTAGATTAACAGTTTTGCCTTCAACCCCTATAGGTAAATCGGACCTGTAGAATGCCAAAAGGATGGAACCTACGGCCATCAAAAGCCTTTAGAATCGTCGGGGATTGATTAAGTGTAGGAGAACCAAGCGATCTCCAACACTGGATTGACATAATAAACGTTGAAGCTCCCTCATCAATTACAGTCCTATAGCAAGGTGTGTTTTTTACTAACACTGGAATCTGGAAAGCCATTTGATAAGGTAAGTGAGGTGTACTATTTTCTAAATCAAATATTATAAGGTTCGAGTCCTTATCAACAGCTCCTATAGCCAACAATAGCAATTTACGCTATGCTGGACATGATTGCAGCACCTCCAAAGCCGACATTACTGAAGGTGAAATGGCTAAATCTTCAACAATGTTATAGTTCTGAGCAGCTCTCGTATGTGGATTGAAAGCTGACTTTCGAAGTATACACTTGGCGGGCGGTTTGATTACTAATTCTGGGTTAGGTTTCTCGATCTGTAGCAGATCGGAACCGGGAGTTGAAGTTGATGGGTTCGAATTAGAAGATTTTGCTTCCTTACCACCAACAAGACTTTTACTTCCATAATCTTGCGATCATGTCACAATCCTAACATGGGACATCATGATTATGGGTTCTTCTGAGGAATTTGAGGAAGAACCTATCATCTTACTATCTTGACTAGGAAAAGGATCCTTCAAGACAGCAGGCATTTGAGAACCTTTGACGATTTTCGCAACCTCATCACGATGAGGGCAATCTCTTGTAAAATGGTGTTCGTCACAAATGAGACAAGGATAACGAGGTTTACGTTTCTCATTAGTAGATTCCGTTTTATCTGGTTTCTCTTTCGAATTTTTATCTGATTTATTTTTCTTCTTCCCCTTCTTCTTACCACCAGATTTTGATTTGGTCGTAGATGACTCTATGACATGAATATCGGTAGAAATTTCAGCGGAAGAGTCTCCTGTCGAGGAATCTGGTAAAGTTATAATAGGAGAATAATTCTTTGAAGATTTCTTCTTACTTTTGGTGTTAACTGAACCAATCATACCGTCAGCGGCATGAGACCCTGAAGGAGCTGCAGTTATTTGATTTTGTTTAGGAAGGTCAGGGATTTTCTCGTGTAAAGTACCCGACTGTGTGTAAACGAGGTCAAGGTACTGAGCTTGAGCAATTACTTTATCTTCAGTAACAACTCCTGCCTTATCTACATCCTCAGTGATTTTAGGTAATAATGATCTAACCAACCATTCTGCTAAGATTTGATCTGGAATAAAAACTTTCACTAAACACCATCGACGTCTCCATTCATGAATGTGATCTGAAATATAAGTGGACGTTGACTATTTTAATGAAGTTAATAATTTCGTGCCATTGCCATATCTGACAGGCAACTGAAAATGAGTTAAGAATGAAGTAGCTAGCTGACTAAAATTATAAAAAGTGGTTCGCGGTAACTCAATGTACCACTTGGCTGCAAGACCAATTAGAGTGCGTTGAAAAAGACATAAATGAAATGAATCATCTGAAATGGAGTTAGATGCACACCAGAGGTGATAAGTCATCACATGGTTTAACGGATCCTCTCCTGATTTACCTTCAAACTTTGGGATATCACTGGACAACTTATTCGGCATTGGCGGCCAAAACGGAAGATAATTAATCAGATCATTCGTAAGGCGCAACAGATCAGGCAAGTCCAAAGTTGCAATGAACGGTAATTGATGATTAGGGTCTCAAAAACCCTGGGTCATGAGACCAGCCCCAGGAGGAGGATATCCAGGATAACTTGGAATTGGAATGGAATTTGGGATATTATATCCTCCTGGAAAACTAGGATTAACTAGACCATACTAGGGTTGTTGAGGTTGCTAATAAGTATATCCAGGGTATGGTTAATACTGATAGACTGGGTTCTGCACAGCATGACCGAATTGGTATTGTCCCTGGTAGGTTGATAAGTAAATTGAGGTTGACTTGTGACAACCGTACTTGGACCAGGTTGTCCTACAGGAATTTGAACCGAAGTCTGAATTGTAGGTCCAGACTGAGGTAAAGATGCTTGAGGAATTGATGCGGGAATAGTAGAAACTGGAGCTGCTGATACTCCAGAAGTAGGTGGGGTAGATGGAACAGATGTTGCAGCAGTTGCAGCAGTCGTTTGAGGTGGAGTTCAAGGCGAACTAGGCCCAGGCTGAGAAACTACACCAGGTGCAGAAGTTTGAATAGTAGGCTGGATAGGTTGCTGGGTTGAACCAGAAACCAAGGGTTGTCCAGATTGAGATGACAACTGCACATTCAGCTGCAAGATCTATTGAGATTGAGATGGATCCCACATTGCGTTCATTCCGGGGTATGGACCCATAGAAGGTTGAGCATATTGAGGACCATAACCGGGTTGAGGGTAGGGTTGATAATTCAAAGGTACATTTCCAGCTCCTTAGGTGGTTGGAAACCTTGGGTTGGGTACTGACCTTGAGGTTGATAACCTTGAGGCACGTACTGACACTAGGGTTGACCTTGAGGCATATATTGATACTGGGGTTGACCTTGAGGTACGTACTGAGTCTGGGGTTGACCCTGAGGAATGTGTTGTCTCGAAGGTATGTACTGTCCTTGAGGTTGCCCCCCAGGCGGTAACTGGGTACCTTGAGGTTGCCCCCCAGGTGATAATTGAGGACCTTGAGGTTGCCCCCTAGGCGGTAACTGACTACCTTGAGGCTGCGGATTCGGAATGGTACCTGACATCATAAGAATGTCTTCTACACTCAACGGTTTAGTTCCGTTATTACCAGTTAATAACCCTTGTTCAACAGGTTGAGGAGATGCTCCCGAAAAAGTACCACTAAGTGACTGATACCCAGAGGGAACAGAAGGACCGCCATATAAAAATGTTTCTGGAGATTTAGAAAACATGGATGACTGTCTCGACATATTCAAAGGAGGATAATAACCTGTAGGTGTTGGATGAAAAGGAATGCGAGGTGGTGAAAAACTTAGTCCCGGGTTTTCTAGAAAATTTCTCAATGAAAGATACCAAGCGTCCCTCCTAGGTGGACTGTAAAAGATCGATTCACGCTCCCTAAGTTCTATATTTGGTTGATTTTCAAGGATAGATATACCTTCTTCCGGAGTAACCCGTTCTTCAATAGCAATAAGTCCAGAAGGAAGATTTTGGCTAATGATTCTTCCTACCCTGGGTGAACCAGGACCACTGGAAGTTGGAGAGGCAAATCCTGATGATGGAGTAGCAGAAGGTTCAGTTTCAAGTTTAGAAATTTCAGGTTCCTCGGCTAATTCACTAGTAGAAGAAAAACTACCAGTAACTTCGGAAAATGAAATAGGTTCAATAATATGCTCTGGTGCTTGAACTTGATAATCAAGATGCACAACTAAAGAAGATTCTCCTTCTTTGGGTGACCCAACTCTACTGTCACTAGGAGTTACAAGAGCTCGTAGCCCTTCAAGCTGGCTTGGTGAAAACTCAGGAGGTTGGCCCCGAAGTCTACGAGACTGTCTCGGTAATTCAGCCACGATTAAATATTTTAATTACTTCACACGCAAACAAAGAAAAATCTCAATGAAAACCACCTAAAGTCTCTAAAGAACCAAACAATTTGAAGCACACGCCTAAAGAATCCAGGAGTTCAAACCACACACAAACAGTAACTTTCCGTACTGAAAACACTAGTTGGTGATGAAATCCAACGTCGCAAAATTCAATACAGAAATGGCGGTTGGAACAGTTACCCCGACAACCTGCTTAATGAAACAGACTGGCACAAGTTTCTCCACTAAACCGTCTCGAGTGAAGAGAACCCCCCAGAGAGTCCAAGTGAGTCTAGTCGACGTCTGCTCCAGGTACAGTGGGATCCTCCCTCCACCGTCACCTTAGGAAAGAATCCTATAGATTATGGTCACTATGGTTACCAACAGAAACAAATATAACTGGGGGAACAGTCTGTGATCCGATACACACGCAAGGGCAAAGTAGCAAAGCTCAATCCCCTTGAATGCTCCTTGACATAATTCAAGGTTTACCAACAAGTGACCCCAGGCTCCTCGACAATGGTTAATCCGAGGTTTACCGTTTTTAATACGTGTATATCTGTTATCGTTCCCAATGAGAAGGATTGATTACCCCACTGGTTCGGATATGACCTCGTGCTTGACTCCTTTAAGAGGAGCTTCCCAGAGCATAGATGTAACAATTGGAATTTATCTCCTACCGCAAGATACAGGTACTTGTTTGTTTTTACTATCTTGGAGAGTTAATTACTCCCTACTCCAAGATACTAGCCTAAGCTATGTTGGTGATAAAGAGCCCTAGAAATAAAAAGATTGCTAGATAGATTTTACTTTAAGCGTTATTTTTATTGGTTGTTTCTTAAGTCAAAAGGTGTGGAGATGAAACTTTATGGTATGAAGACTCGACTCCAAAACACTAAAAATGCACCTAAAATGATAAACAATCCTTTTTCTTCAATGAATTTCTAACTAAAGAAAGAGTTGAGAATGCAATTTCTTGAAAAACAAATATTTCTTTAACAAACAAATGAAAAGAAAAACTTTTTTGTCTTTTTCAATAAACTCAAAAACGAGACTACTAATTATGCTCACGAAAAATATCCCTTTATTTTTTCCACTCAAAAACTACAAAAACAAACCTTTTCAAAAGAGATTTTAAAATTCCTAGAAAACACTCAAAACTATTAAAAAAAATCTAATCTTGAGATCTATAAATTCTAAAAACCTAATTGAAGTAAAAGCTTACAAAATTTCTTTTCAAGGATGTTTTACTTAGTTATCAGCAAACTAAGGACTAATTCGTTCAGAATAACAAATTAATCAAAAAACAACCAGCTTATGTTTTCTTTTTTAAAAATGAAATCCAAAACTTTCAAAACAAGTTCTTTCGAAGCTTTGCAAAGAGAAAAACGAGATGTATTCCTCACCAAAGGCAGATTTTACAAATCGGTCAGACTCATAAAGAAGACCAGCAAAAACCAGGGTGATATGAGGTTTCTAAGGCTTCTAAGCTCTAAGTTACTACAAAGACCAAACGAAAATCAAGCCAGGCACACAAAACTTCTAGAAATTCACCTAAAACCTAAATGCCAATGGAATTCACCTACAAAAATTTTCTGACAAGACAGATGCAGATCTGGGCAGAGGCGAAAAAACATAAACAAATCCTAAGCTTAACTGAATGAGAAGATTTTAAGTTTTTCAAAAATTTAACAGGGTCCGCAGGCCCCCAGTATAACCAGGTGCAGTACCGCTCTGTGTAGTAAAGCAACAGTGCGGGGATGTCTGCACTGTGTTACAACCAGAACGTGCGGTCCTCTTTCAAAAGCATGAAAAACAAAAACAATTCAAAATCTAAAGAACCTACCCAATCCCACACACATCAAGCAAAAACCAGAAACAGAGAAAAAGTTTCTCAAGTCAAAGTAAAAGCAAAGGCAAAAACCAAAAATTCAAGTCCCAAGTGGAGTCGCCATTTTGTCAGGCGGATAAATTGTTCTTGTGGACAGGACCGATCTCCCTAGTATCTATGGATATCTAGCGACAAGCAAGACAAACAAATTCTATCTTTCTCTAAATATTGTGATTTATAAATAAAAGCCAATAGATGTTTTAGACCCTACCTCAAGTCTAATGCCAGTTTGTGGAAGCCACATTCCGTTCGTCCAAATGAGCTCCCTTTTAAAGAACCTGCAAACACAAACAAGCACACATCAAATAACACCTGCATAGCCAATATAATAAACCATATTTATCATGATGATCAAGGAATTCATGAAATAAACCATAGAATACAATTTATTGAGAAAAATGAATCTGATTGTATTAACTTTAAACAAAGAAAAACTTTACAACCTTGGTGCCTTGATGCTGTAAAAGCTCCTCCCAGGGTCCAACAAGAATCTCCTCTACTTTGACAAGATTCACTCTCTTCCTAATGAAGCCAAAAGGTATGTAATCTCTCCTCTCAAGCTCAATTAGGAAGTCTAAATTCCAACAGCATTTACCCTCAAAAATATTCAGCTTTTAACCTCCCTAGCAACCAGCCCAATGCCTCATTTTATAGTGCAGAGTAAGGAAGTTACCAGGTCCACCTTCAAAGGGATAGAGTCCTCCTTCAAAGGGATAAGCTCCTCTCATCAAGGGGTTAGCTCCTTTAGTTATGGGATGCATGAACCACCTAGGAGCGAACTTGCCACCTCAAGATTCCTTCTAGAAGCGTCCAGAATTAACCCAAAGTGAGTTTTTAATAATAAACTTGCGCCTTTTTTACTTTTACAGGGGTCCGCACCCATTCCTTTAGAGACAAAGCGGGCAGGTCCACAGGTGATATGACCAAGAGGTGCGGGATCGCAGGTAATGCTAAGAGAAAATGCAGAACCAGAGTTTTAGAGATTTTCAAGGACTTTCTCTCATTTTTAAGGCTTAACATGAAGAGCTGAGGTTTGAGACTTGCAAAGGAGGACAGTATGAGTGGTGATAGACTCACACTGACTGCAGAAAGTCATGGTGACAATATTTTGTGTAACACTTTCCTTGTTCTTGTTCAAGTTATTGTATTTCTTTCCTTTTTTAAGTAGGGATTATATTACAAAACATTGTAGTTATAGGTTTGACCACCACCTCTCTTGTGGGAAGTGTGGTTGGAGGATCTACAACCACAAGCCAAAAACATGTGTTTATGATTTCTTGGAAATTGTTAACTTTTGGATTGTAACTCTCCTTCGTGATCGGTTTTGGAAACTTAGAAGTTAGTAGCATTGATTTGGAAATTAGAGTAGTTGTATGTTTTAGGGTAGAGTAGATCTTATAAAAATAAAATTCAACTCATTTTTTACAATATTGATCATTTAATGCATGTAGTTGACTAGTCTGCAAGGAATGTTGTTGACTTGTAGGGGTTGGCACACTCATCCACATCCACTTAGGTCATTCCACCTTCCTCTTGGACATCTCATACTTCTCTCAAACTCTGCCACCAAGATCACCGTTACAACGCCAATAAAGGACACTGTGGGCATGAAATTTTGTGCAAGATAGGCCTTTGAGGGCTACTAGGCTTGGGAAAAGGGCTCCCACACCCTTCATTCACCTTCATACACCTTCCTCCACCTTAAAGACACTATCCTTTCCCTCATAAATCTCTCGAACCCACTCCTATAGCAAAATAGGGCCTCCTATAGCACTTCTTGGAGCAGTGATATAGCACCGCCTAAATCCAACCAAATTTGCTCCAAACCTTGACTCTTTCATTTTGAAGTTTAATAATGGCCCCCAAGATTTGATTTCATGATTAAGGAGACTCCAAGACCACTCCAAACCTATCTTTTCTTCACTGCAAATACAAAACAATAAGTAGAATTAAACTTAGTATTTTTGAATTCCATAGTTGTGTTGAAGATTGAATTCCTCCTTTTCAAGAAAGTTGTAATTAAATAAATGATTCATGCAAGTAGAGTAGCATGGTTTACTTCTGCAGCTAGACTAGTCTATTCCTTTCATGCAGTTACAACTAATCTTTACATTTAATGAATAACATTTTCATTTATGTTTGGTGTGAAAGTAGAGTAGCATGGTTTACTTCTGCAGTTAGACTAGTCTATTCCTTTCATGCAGTTACAACTAATCTTTACACTTAATGAATAAAATTTTCATTTATGTAGTTAGAATCATGTTCATTTTCCTCGCAATCATGATATGCTTTCATAGAAAATTCTCTTCGTAGTTAGCTGAAGGATTGGTCTTTGAATACCTTGATCTGATCTAATGAATAAGGGTAACATGAGGAGAACTTAACCTATTGCGCATATAGCACTGCCACCTTTGAGTTTGTATGAACCCCGGGTTGATAAATTAAGTTGAGAGCCTTGGAAGTTGCAACATCCTTTATGTAATCCCACGACTCATCACATGCTTTTTCCTCTACACAACAAAAGTTCCACACAACGAAACTGTACCAATTACAACATCATTGATTTGTGTCACAACACTCACTATGCAAAGGACCCCATTTTTCCCGCATTTACTTTGTCCTCCGTACAAGGAAACATAATAGTATTAATTCGACATTTGTTCAACCCCTACCACCAAGCCACCCCCCCCCCCCCACCCCCCTTGGAGCCTATGTAAACCACCTGCAACCACATCAATTCTCGCATCATTGAACAAAGCATTAACATAACAGTGTCCTGCAACTGCATCAATTCTCACATCATTGAGCAAAGCGCTAACATAACAGTGACAATGTCAGAACACTCACCAATGCAATGGTCACTCACAAAATTACTTTTATTTTAATTTTAAAATGAATTGTCAAGGACTAGGAAAAATGAAAACAAAACGCCCACCACTAGGGAATTATGTCCCATCAAAACTTCCTCAACCACTAGAAAATTAAAAACAACTTTTACTAAAAATTTGAAAAAAAATGAATTTATGCAAAAATAGAAATATTACACATTTTCTCATAACTTTAGTTAAAATTGTAAAAACACGACCAAATAATGCATAATAAACACAACTTGACCACAAAATGAATGTTATATTCCCTTGCGAAAAAATTAATAAAACTATTTTTGATATTTATTATCATAATATTGTTTTAATTTAATTAATATTAAATTAAATCACTTTTAAAATATGTAATAATGAAAATTAGGAATTCCCTCGTATTGCATATAGATTTTCATTATTTCTCAGGTGACAAAATCGAATCAACTCAAATTTAATTTATTAAAGTGGAACTATATATGTATAAAATATCCAATGATATTTTAAAGGGTAATCTTATAAATTATCAATATCAAAATCTATTAAAGGTCTAAAAGAAGCTCTTAATTGGACCACTTCATCATTTTTTCATACAACAGATAAGGCGCAATATCTATTTTCAAATAAAAAATTTCCGTAGACATAATGGGCACACTCCCCACTCTTAAATTCAATAACGTTTCATATTATATTTATTTAAGTCAAATGATTATCATTTCCTAATTTAGTTCGTTACAGCAACCTAATCAATTATTGCTTTCGTCTCCTTGATTATATGTGAATATGTTTTTCACATTTAGCAATAAGATACCAAATAATTAAAAATTAAAACAAACCCCCCCATGATAAAAAGTCATAAGTTCGTTGCTATCTCTTATTCATTTAATGAAAATCAATTACTCATTTTTCTTATTATTATATATCAGGGGATATGCATGAAAGGGCACGCTCAAGTTAGTCATATCAATTTAATAATATCTTTTCCACTTTATTAAAATTATATTTTTTAAAACATATTATATTAATAATTTAATAAGCCAAATGATTATATTTTCTAAGTTTGTAAAATTATATTTTTTAAAACATATTATATTAATAATTTAATAAGCCAAATGATTATATTTTCTAAGTTTTGTAATTAATTATTTAATAGGCCAAATGATTATATTTTCTAAGTTTTGTTCAAATGTATGGCATCATGAAATATAATTATTAATAAGACCCCAGTGTGTTTTACACATTTTGCAGCCTATCAAATAAATATGAAAGGAAGAATCACACTCTAATAAAAGCCATAGTTTTGCCTTCTATAATAATATATATGCCATCCCATGTCTATTTACTATCCAAAGGGGGAAGCAACAAGTGTCTTGTTATGAATGGGGTGGGTGAGGTTAGCAACTTTAGCTGGACTATCATGAGGTGCACCTTGGTAGGGGTAGGATGAAGTTGCCACCCTCATGGGATGGGGTAGGAGTAAAATTGTGTAATTGATTTTGATGTTTTGTAAAAGTATATATCACTTTAAACCTTTGATTTTAGATTTCAATTCGAAGTTATATTTAGTGTTCCATAGTGAAATAAAAGAGAGAACTTGTAAATAAATAGAAAGGAAATTAATAATGATTAATTTTACAAAATTAAAAAATAAGTTAATTTTGTAATATTATATATTTTTATATTAAATAGTTTAAATATGTTATGAATTATTTTTCCTTAATTAAAATAGTAAAAACGTTAATTAATATTTTTGATTTGAAATATGATAAGAATTATTTTGGATTTATAAAATCATAAATTTTAATATACAATATAAGTGCCTACAAGGTTTATATTTATTTATCTTATAGTTATAGCAGGTTTTTTCTTATAAATATTTGGGTATTGATTTTTCTCATCAGTTCAACTGGAATTTTAGCATCGAGAAAAGAATTATTGGAGGCTGGAAAGCTTATTATGAGCTTGAAAATAATTGTAAGTTGGTCGATCTTTACATTTGGAGTAAAAAAAGGTTCCTCTTTGAGACTCTCGTCACCCTTGTTATCTTATACAGATGTGAAGTTTGGGGTTGCAGTATATCTAGAGAGCCGTGGAGAAATATTGAGATGATCCAAAAGAAATTCATAACCTATAACCTCAAGATCAAAAGATCAAGGAATATAGTCCCTATCCTATCCTCTTGATCGAAGTTGGTTTGTCCCCCATTGAAAGTACGACTATGTTTAGATATCTGATGTATAAGAAGAAGCTTTAGTACATGGAATCCGAGAGGCACCCAAAAATTGCTTCTAACTTTAGTCAAAGCCCCCACCTGTGTCTCAAGCACGGGGGTCATAAGGATGCCCAGTCTTGGCTCAACCTTTGGGGGATTAAGGAGGAGATCATCATGGGAAGCAAGGATAGTATCAAAGATAATATTAACTCCAATTTTAAGGACAAAATATTGGATGATAAGGAGCTAGAAGGTAAAAGGAAGCTAAGATATTATAAGAAGGTGATCAACCCCACCCTTGATAATCATAATTATCTATCTATGCTGACCAACAGTAAGAAGAAAATGAACATCGCTAGGATAAGAACTAATTCTCATGAGCTTCGAAGTGAGACTGGGCGGTGGTCTACTCCCAAAACTCCTTAGGACGATAGAATCTGTCAAATTTGTGATACTAAGAAAGTGGAAAATGAAAAGCACTTCCTTTTAGACTACCCGGCTCTTGCTCACATCCGCTCTCAATTCCCTATCATCAGCGACACCTCAAATCTTCTTGACTTATTAAGCCAACCCAACTATAGTGATCTTGGAGCGCTTCTTTCCCTTCTCCTTGATCACAGAAACAAGATTTTGAAGAATGGCAATTAGACTCTCTTTTCTTGAGATTCGATGGACCAAATTGATCTTTATACATGTTAATCATCATCATCATAATAAAAATAATTTGCTTAATAAATAATTATAAAATAATTTTATTCTAATATAATATTTAATATTATATTTATTATAATAATTATTATAATTATTGGTTTATAATATTAAATATTTTTTTTTTTTTTTTTCTAAATATTTAATATATATATTTTCATTTATTATTAAAATAATTAATTAAAAATAAATAACAAATATAACAAATTATTAACAATAAAGGGAGGATGAACTTATTGTTAAATATTATTTACTAATTTTATTATAATAAATATTATATTATTTATTTATAATATTTAATATTAATTTTATTATAATAATTCGTTTATAATATTCAATAGTTTTTTTAATATTTAATATATTTTTTCTTTTTATTAATAATTATAATTAATTAAAAAATAATAATAAATATAACAAACCATAAAGGGGAGGATCAACCAATTACTTCTTATCTTTTTCATGCCAAATTCTCATGAACACCACCGTCCATTCCAGCTCAAAAGATTTTGCCATATATTACCTTAATGATTGTTTTAATGACACGCAAAAAGATAGTTGTAATATAGATATATCTTTTTTGGTTCATGGATAGATGCAGGTATGTTAACTAAGATATAATAATATGAAGTATATGGATTTCTGATAATGATTAAACATTAATTATAGGCAAGTTGGAAGATTTTGTAAGATTTTTCACTTTGAAATATTTAAATAGAGTATAGATGTGAAATATTTGAATAATGAACAATGTTGTCGACAAATGGTAATTTTAAATTAAATTTATTATTTATCATTCACAATAATATTTTAATTATGTTAGAGGCACTTTATAACTTTAAATGACGTAGAGTTTTTGATATGAAAGATAATGTTAACCATATATTAAAAATGATAATAAGAAAAATAAAAATACTATATTAATTAAATATTAATAATATTTATATATTGAATAGATAATAGTTATATATTGAATAGATAAAAGAAAATTTATAACAAATACAATAGATATATAGCACACTAATATGTGTGAGCTCATGGAAGTGAGTAGTGAACACGAGCAATGAACTTATTTAAGTAAGATAATTAAAGTGAGCAATGCATTGAATAACAATAAAATGATATGAGAAATATATGTATTTTTTTTATGATAAAGTTAACAATTTAAAAGTAAGAAATTTATTATTGAAATTTTATTTTATTTTACATAAAAAAAATTAATGTTAAATTTAAAATGGTGTTATTAGTAGCATTTTTTTTTTGTTAAAATTTCAATAATTTTCAACAAATGTATTAAATATCAAATATCATGACTATTAAAAATCTTAAAATTCTTACATTTTTTTAATCGCGGAATTAAATACCAAATAGCATGAGTGCGAGAAACCTTAAAATTCCAAAATTTTAGACTATGACATTAAAAACCAAATATCATGACAAAAAAACCTTAAAAATCAACACCTAAATTAGAGAGTGGTTCTACCAAGAGTAGTTTATTTTTTTAAGATTAAAATTATAACTCATCAAATATTAGCCTAAAATAAGTTGCCCCCTTTTCAATGGTGTAGCAAACCCAGTTCCTCCGAGTGCATTCTGAGAATGAAGTCTTAAAGTTTCCTCCTTTTTCTTTTTCCTTTTTCAATTGATGACCCGAGTCCAACAATACAAAGCTTATCACTACAAAAGTTACTTCTCTAAGAGTTATGATGTAACTGACCCTTGCCCTTTTCACTACAATATATTTCTTCTCTAGCAATATGGGTATCTGACTCCTCCCGTTATAACCACAATAGATTGTTTCCCAACAATTTATCACCACTAAATGCAAATTCCTAAGTGATACTAGTCATGTCTTCTCACATGAACAAATGGATTCTTCAACATTGTAGGGAAATTGGGCCTCTCTCTATTCACTTGAAGATGTATAATGCACATTGATATGGGGTTTAATAATGGTTACAAATATGAAATATATGTAGGGAAATCCACATTGGGGTTCACCAGGGCTTATACAAATGCCTAAGCCCTAGTTTGATTGGTAGAACTTTCTTTATTTCACTCTAAGTGAAATCATTCCTTCAACCTTTCGCAGTTACAAAACTCCCATATCGCACTCTAGTTTGGTGCATATTCAAGTTCATAATTTGAGCAATACCCATCCATTGGTTGTTGAAGTAGGACAAAAGGATAGGAATAGGAGAATTATGAAGTATAGAGAGGGAAACAAAGCTCAACTCCATTTCCTTCCCCTCACGATCACCTTTAGAATACAACCAGGCCTCCATAATTGGAAAGAATTCTTACCCTATGAATTCAAATTTGTCTCATTCATCTTCGCCTAAGTATGCATGAGGAAAAGAGGGTTTTACTCTCAAATTTCGCAACCCAAATCTAGGATTATAACACTCAATAACAATGTTCTCAAATGACAAGGATGAGATCAAGTTTCTTTTATATCATTGATAAGACTCTTTCTTGCAGAAGATGATCATGAACCCCTCTCTTATTGTGGACATGTATACTTTTCATGCAAGATGAGATAGAACCCTCTTTGTATTACAAGAAAACAAGCTTTCCATCTGGTGACAACATTCGCCTTATTGTTGGTGATTCTGGGACTTAAACAATATAGCCTATGGATGAACTATATCTACCCTTTAACTGATACTTCAATGACCAAACTTCTAAAAGAATTATTTTTTCGTATGTTCTGATAAATCTAGATACCCAAGAGAATTATTATAATCTTGTATTTGTTTAATCATTTGAATGGACATTCACTTCTCTTGAGATTTAGGACAATTATGTTCTAGATATCGTAGCATGATTACAATAGTCAAGATCCTCTAAGAGTCTAGCCATAAGACTAGGGACCATATATGTATATGTACATACACACATAGTAAACTATATGCATCGAATGATCCTAGAATAGGGGCATGTCCATAGGCTAGGTTTGTACTTAAAATATGAACGTTTAAATTGTAATCAAAGACCATTATGTATCAAGAAATCTCACAATGTCTCCTTATGAGGTGAACAAGGAGGGTTATAAATTAGCTTTCATGATTGCCCTATGCTTTCTGAGCATTTCCATAATTATAAGGAGAACCATAAATCATTAGTTTTATCCCATAAGTATGATATCATATCTCATATATCCATTTACATGATGCTTAAGCTAACACTTTAGAGCAAATTTTCCATGAAATGAGTACATTGGAGAATATTTTACATCATGCCATCAAATGAATACTCAAGCTTGTTGAGTCATAACAATAAGACTTATTATGCCACCTGTGAGATTTTTCAATCAAGCCAAATTTTAGTTGTGAAGTCTATCAATAAACCAAGTGTCTAGGCATATTTGAAAGCATTGTTTAATGACCTAGTTTATTCAGTGAAGGTATCAGATTCATTATCAAGGAATCTTATACAACATGTAATATTAAAATAGGAAATGTACCAAAGACATTTTCAACTGAAAAACATCAATTGAAAAAAAATGTAGAGACTTATCTAGAAGTTTCTTCGTGCAATTGAAGAGGGGTGGATGCTTTTGCACTCAACCATTGGCTTAATTGTGCATGTTCTTTCCTAGAATTGGCCACCCTCTATCCAAGCCATGATACCTCTAGGGGAAAACTTAGAATCCTCAAGAAAATTCCCAATTATGAAAGCCACTCTCCTTCACAGGAAAACAATAGCATCCACCCTCTACCCACTAGGCCAAGACTTCCATGAATTGTCTAGATTCCCTCCCAGCTAGTTGTATTTACAAAAGGAATTCCCTTCTCTACCAATGTAGTCCCTAAGTAACCTCCCCTCTCGATGTTTTATGTCCAACCTAGCTATCATTCACAGCCTCCTTCTCCCCAATTTTGGTTTAGGTTTTTAACCTCGAATTAGTAGTCAAATTCATGATTTACCATGCTAAAACACTCAAGAATAGTCCACATATTGATTTAGCACCATTTTAGCATGAATTGTGGCCTCTCTAGGAAGTTATATCTATTAGAAATTACCAATTGGAATCCCGCATTCAAATCAACTATTTTTTTCACTTTTGGATGTTCTTTGTTCCCTGCAAACTCTTCGTTTACACTTCCTATGCCTTTATCACCCTCTCTACACTTAGAAAACTTTCCCTCTTGACCACCACATGCATTCCCTTTCTCCAACCAATGAAAACTCGTGATCTCTAACCTTTTATAGGGGATTTTGTGGGTTATATAATAGAACTTGAGATGGGTACTTGTTGTACAATACTCTAACCATTTTCATCTTCTCGCTCCATTTCCATACTTCCATAATTGTGGGTGGTTAGGTACCCAATTACCCAACTCCCTTAAATAACTAATATTGGGAAAGTGGGAAAGAGGGAAAATAATTTTGAATTCATAATTTTTCATTTTGGTGACATGGGTTTTAGGTTGTGATTGTTTTCTTAATAACTGCAGTGATTTCCCAATACCGTCACTAGTTTTCATTCATGGTATTTGTTGTAGCGACTACAACCACCCTCTAAAATTTTGGCTCGCATGCAAATTTCGGAGCCTACTTCAAATCCTACGATCGATTATCCTTGGTCGCTTGTTGGTAAGATGATGATTTCAAGATCCCCTCCTTGATCTTAAGAGTTGTCCATGTTCTCATCTTCATGCAGCATGTGTCATATTTGGGCATAGGGGTTGTTGTTTGTCATGTAAAGAGAATGTTTTCTTGCTTCAAGGGAATTGTTTGTGTATGAGTGATTGTCATCACATAGACATGTTTCACACTTACCTCATGCACTCACGTCATGAAGGTTGTTGCATCAAGCAAAGTATGTCTTATGTATTTTGGATGGTCTATGTTGTGTCACTAAGTGTCCATGCGTGATCTCAGTCAAGTCCTATCAATGTTTTCATATGTTTCACTGATCTCAAACTTAGCCATTTTCCCAAGCAACCTAGCCTCATCCAGCTTCCTGGAATTGTGTGCTTTACTTTTGCAACCATCAAGCTCCTCCCTTGTCTACTAAAACCCTGCAGTGTGCATAGACACAAACCTCCCTTGCCTATTAAACCCTCACAGCCCATAGAGGCCCCAGTGTGCATTTCACTTAGAAATTGCATAGAGATGTCCTCTCAGGACCCCTATCTCGCGACAGTGCCTTGAGCCTCAAAACTACGCAGTGTTGTCCAAGTTGTCCTGTTTGTCTTGCATGTAGAAACTGCACAGATGGGCCTCATTCCAGCAGCAGTCAATGTCTGTTGAATTCGTGCAAATCTACCTCTCAGTGACTGCAGGAAAGGGTGACATGCTAAAATCGCTTCCAAGGAGTTGAGGAGAAGGACCAAGGAACTAGATAATGGAAAAGATCAGGACCGCATGCAAACTCCGCCATATGCATGATCATCTTCAGGGTAAGTATGGTAAGTGAAGAACTTCTTCCGAAGTATGCCTCTTAGTTGAATTTGCAGGACTTTTTGTCATTGTGAAATCATCATGTCCTCAGTAACATGCATGTGTGCAAATGCAAAAAGTCATCTCATGTGTTTCTTCTACATGTCTTGCTTCTTTTCACTTGTTCGACCAACTGTCGTCTTCTGCATGTTGATTGATATGTCATGCTTGTGACCTCATCCTGGTGATGTTGAAGGTTGTGTTTGAGTTGTGTTCACCATGTACACATCTATCACACTCACACACAATGTTGTATGCACTGTCGTAGAAGCGTCATCGCGGTTGTTCAACGATCCATCACAAGCGTCGTGCTTGTCGCTCGCACCATCGGTCAGTCATGTTGATCATATGTTTTATTGATGGTTTGAGGCGTCTTGTAGTCAAGTTATGTTGAGTGTGTGTTCGCAATGTTCGCATATGCACAAATTCACTCGCTCACACACTTAGTCATTTTGTTGAAGTTATGATGACCAGATCACCCTATAAGTCATTTTGTTGAAGTTATGATGACCAGATCACCCTATAACAGCCCGACCTCCACCTTGTAATCAACTCGACCGACTGTCACCCAGAAAAGTATAGAAGTGTCTAAAAATCCTTTTCAATTTGCAGTGACTGCAAGCTGATCATCCAACCCTCCTATTGGTTAACCAAAGATTTTGACTGACAGTCACCCCGGGACTCACTCCCCTCAAAAATTGCGCAGAAGCTGCAAACCTTACCCACTCCACCGACTAAGAAAACTACGCAGACAGGCTAGACAGACACCAAGTGTCCATCCCTATTTCCCCTCCAGGATTGTACATTTTTCCAGTTAGTCATCAGTAAACCGATCGGCTACTCATTCAAAAAATTGCACAAATTTTTGAGCAATCCCCTCAACAACCCAACATCTCGCTTAGCTCATAAACTACGCAGAGGTGGTCAGTAGGTCATCATCTGAGAAATTGTGCAATTTTTATCTCCAGCAAACTCCACAGCCCATTATGAGCTCCCTCCGGGAATTGCGCAGTTTTTGCTGCCAAGCCATCCCGCTGCCAACTCCCTCTAGGCATTGCATAATTTTTACCTCCAACAAACCCCACAACCCACTGCTAGCTCCCTCCGAGAACTGCACAGTTTTTGCTGCCAAGCCATCCCGCAGCCTGCTGCCAACTCCCTCTAAGAATTGCGTAGTTTTTGCGGACAAGCCTCTTGAAGCACGTAGGCTGCTCCCTCCAGTAATTGCATAGTTTTTGCTATCAAGACCCTTTGCTGCACAAACTACTTCACCCCAAAAATTATGCAGATCTGCCCTCTAGCCGAGCCAAATCCCACGGAAAGTCACTGCTGATCCAGATTGTCCATCTCAATCTCCAGTGACCTTTGCACAATTTTCACCAGCAGTTCCTAGAGCTTGCATACTATCTCGAAACCTCCCTTGTGCAGTTTCGCAGCCTTGTCCTCTCTCCCAGTCACCTGCATCCAAAAGTGAACGATCATGCATCATGGTAGACTAGGAGGTTTATGGATTTGATGTCATCTTGTCATGAGTGATTGCAGATATAGGTACATGAACAAACATGATGCAACGACGAATGGGATGAACAAGGAGAGTACATGCAAAAGGATGTGTTCGTGAACGAGCAAATGGACATAACATGTGAAGAGAGAGTTTCACGTATGGATGAAACATGTGAAGAGAGAGTTTCACAAATGGACGAAACATGCAAAGAGACGGTTTCGCAAACGGACGAAACATGCGAAGAGACAATTTCGCAAACAGATGAATGACGAAACATGCGAGGACATATTTTCATGAACGGATAAACATGTCAAGCATGCCAAAGTACAAAAAAAGGAGCAATGTGCACATATAACATCAAGCGAACACAATGACCATCGAGGACTCTGCACACCTTGCCATGAGGAGGCGAAGATGTGATACACCAAGAAGACATCCATCACTCAACAGCACTACAGCTCGACATACACACCAGCAACAGCATGAACTTACCAGCATTGTCATGTCAAGTCGTGTCATGAGTCATGTTGGCCACATCACTACTATGGGCCATATTGTTTTCAATGAATGTCATGTAAAGTGGAAGTCCAAGAGACCCACTCGTAATCTAAAGAGTCATGTAATCTGAAAAGTCATGAAATTCAAAGAGTCATGAGGGAATTCAAATAGTCACAAGGGCTAGTTTCACCCTTGGCTATAAATACCATCTCATTTGTACATGCAAAGGACTTTTCACCTTGGCTCCTCCCACATAGCCTTGAGAGTCTACAATCTTTTCTTTGAGGAGCGAGTAGTGGCTCCAATGCCCCGCCCACGGGGTTAGTGATGTATGGTCTATCAATGTGTCTTGGAACTTTCACTTAATTTAGAAGCCTTCTCATAGGCTAGCAAGTTTTCTCACATGTCTTGTAAATGTTTGTAAGAATTAATCTTGAACACTTGTAATACATGTTGCTTTAACATGTGTTAAACAATTGAACTCATTCAGTTGTTCTAATACATATATTTATGAAAATGTGTTGTATAAGTTGCTAACGATGTCCTACCCATGTTGGTTACCTCTGGCACATCAGACAGAAACTTTTACGAAACCTGTTATAACAACCATTGCACCCGTGCGGACTGCCCTGGGTGTTGTACGTGATATCTTCCTTTTTGTGTTGTGACTGCCGCATCCGTGTGGATTACTCTTCTAGAAGTTGTGCATGTCCTATTGTGTTTTGTGTCTCTTACAGAGTTGGGATTTCCTCCCATATGACCTGAGACTCACTCCCACCCTCTCTCTACTGTGAAAGAACCTTGACACAAGTAACACTAGCACTCACCAAGCACGCAAACCTTGTTGTTAGAAGACAAAGCAAACCACTCTCTCGTGCTGAAAAGCAAGAGCTAAGGCATATCTTTAAGATAATGGTAACTGGACCATCATACTGAATGAGACTCCTACATCAAACGGTGTGAGGTCTAGTTGGGACTTCATATTGGGGAGATACCCTGATGTTGGTGGGTCCAGCACCGTCAGTGTTCTGGCGCTAGAAGGAGGGCCAGATGACAAGCTGAGTCCTCACATCAATTTTGAACCTCTGCATATCTATCATGACTAACTACAGAGTTCGTCTTCTGAAGTGTATGTCTTACGGAAACAACTTCAAATTCTAGGAGGAACTCTTGGATAACTTGTCACATAAAACCTACGATGGTGGAGGCTATGTATCCTTGGTTAGGCATGCAGTCGGTGTTGTAGGCTCATGTGAAAGACACGAAATTTTTGAAGATTACATGTCTTGCGTGTTGTTCGCATACACGCTTCAAGGGAACCCAATGCACTGGTGTGCCACGCTTCCTGAAAAATCTATTCATCCTCTTTCTCATCTGGTCGCAGAGATAACCGTGCTTTCAATCATTTTGACCATAAAGCACTCAATAAAGAAATTCTATAATTATGTAAAGCACCTGATGAATCCGTTGAATAGTTTCACACACGCTTTTGTAATCTTGCATATCGATTTCCCAAAGATGAGATTGATTAGGAATTTCTCGATGGAAGATTTGAGTATCTTATTTACATATCCAAAAATCGCAATTCTTGAAATCACTTGAATCCCGCTTAGCATACTTTGGTTATGGAGTTGTGCAATCATATCTAGGCACAGTTCCTGTCATAAGTGACTATCCACCTTCACGTCATCAAACAGCACCACCACCATGGAGTGATGTGGGAGAACATGCACACACATCTGTTGCGCTGTCACATCCTCCAACCCCACCTGCTCTTGATATCTGCGCAGATTTGGCTTGCAAGCCTGCTAGTTGTCACGTGGATTTGTTCCCTCAACCTTCGTCCCCACGTTCTTTTGATCCTCCAGATTGTAATGTCTTGTGTTCTTCCATTCTGGACTCCACACTTGTTGTGAACGAGGATGAAGCTGTTGACAGAGTTAGTCTTGTGCAGCCAACTTGTGCCATCATTCATGATGAGTGTGTGCGGGAATCTAAAGGAGAACCCGCGGTGAAGGATGACTCCCTTCCATCTGCGCCTCATCCACTTTATCCTAACATCTTGTGTGATTCTGCCACTACTGATTTCCCTTTTGAAAACTCATTTCCAAATGTTTCTACTTCTAATCGTTCATAGGAAACATTGGATGTGAGTTTGTCATTACATCACGGAGAGGACACGGCTTCCTTTGAAAATTTGTTCAATTCATCATCTTTCATTTCTGAAAACATAGAGGGTGAACATCATTGCTTCTCATCTACCCCTCTGCCTGATTCATCAAATCATGAGGATGTCAGATGAACATCTTGAATTTTCTGATCGTGGTTGTCATGACCTCTGTACTTCTTCATTCAATCACGATGTTGGCTCACTTGTTGTTAATATGTCTAGGCCATTGGTCTCCGATGATCTACCTATCGACAAAGTCAAAACCCTGTAGACTATCGAGGCACTTCAGCTCGAGCTGATGGTTATGTCAGGCCCTCGCTATCATGAGGTTGATTTCACTTCTGATCAGGAAATTGTTGAAACATGAAAGGCTCCTCATCACTCTTTGCTTTGCATTGAAGATTAACCAAACACCTAGATTTCTCTTCCTCCACTCGAATAACATGATCCCATTTCTCTTGCATTGGAGAAATCTTACACAACAAGCACACTAGCGCAACGTAACTAGTCTACCTTTCTCATGTTTTCTTGCATGTCACAGCCAAGAGAATGCGTATGCTTAACATCTGCATGTAGTGTAGCACAGCACCATGACAAGTCCATAGAGTGCATGTCATGTGATTTCACTCATTTCTTTTCTATGGACACACTTAAGCCCGGAGTGTGTTTGTCTTCATCATTATATCTTTCATGTTTGTTGGTTTGCATGAATGTGTTATTCACAAACCATGCCTTCACCAACATGGGTTGACCAATGCGCTAGTGGCTGCATTGGAAGTATCACTTCACATAAGTAGGCCCATGCACTGTTTAGCATAGGAGTAGGAGTAGGGTTTGCTTCCTTGCTTTGCTTTGCTTTCCATTCTAGTTTGAATGTTTGCTTTCTTGCTTACTTGCTTTTGTTTGCTTGCTTTCTTTCTTTTCTTACTTGTTTTTCCTTCACTTTACTTCTGCTTTTTTTCTTTTTTCTTTCTTCGCTTGCTTGTACCTGTAGGTGAGCCTCTTGTGAAACCATGTTTGAATCTCAAGACAAGTCGAGCAAATCTAAGAGGACTTGTACAACTATCAACATTTGGTTATATGTTTTCCTCTCTCTTATGAATAACTTGTTGTCTTCGGTCGATGATTCCTTGATGAAAAATACATTTTTTCCAGAGTGAGTCTTGGTTAAAACACAACACTTGTGCTCTAACTAGCACCACCTACTCTAGTTGGTTGTTTTGGGTTAACCCTTGTAGGCTCAATCAAGCAGAGTAAGGTGGGGGGGGGGGGGAACCTTAACAAGTATGTCAGAGGTATACATAACATACTTCTCTGAAGGAACAACCTATTCTGTTGTCAATAAGTCAGGATCCCTCTTCCGCCTCTGAAATAAATAAGTGCCTACACACAGTTCTTTGAAAAATGAAAAATGAAAAAATGAAAAATATGAAAATATGAAAATTCTGAAAAAATTAATAGGGCGAAAGAAGAGAAAGGCTTCCTGCTTAGAGAGGTAATGCAAGTAACTCCTTCAGGGTACTGAATAGGCTTGCTGGAAGCGGATCGATGCTTGTGTTCCTGTGTGACTCCATCGGGGTACTTTCTAGGCCCGCTGGCAGCAAAGCAACACCAGAGATGAAACTTAAACTCTGATTTTCATATTACTTGTGCACCAATATACCCCTCATCCCATATCGAAACAACTAAGTTGACTTGGCTTGGAATGTGTGCTCACTGATCAAGAGAATGGTAGGGACTACATCTTTCAATCAAGCTAGTGTGGAAACCACAATGATCAAAGAATTGAACAATACTTCCAGAAGGGTTAGACTCGCTTTTCATGAAATAAGGTCCATTCAGAGAGCTGGAGTTCTACCAGTGTGTCACCAAGTGTTGTAGCGCTACAACCACCCTCCAAAATTTTGGCTCGCATGCAAATTTCGGAGCCTACCTTGGATCCTACGATCGATTATCCTTAGTCGCTTGTTGGTAAGCTGATGATTTCAATCTCCCCTCCTTGATCTTAACAGTTGTTTGTGTTTTCATCTTCATGTGGCATGTGTCATATTTGGGCATAGGGGTTGTTGTTTGTCATGTAAAGGGAATGGTGTGCATATGAGTGATTTTCATCATATAGAGATGTTTCGTACTCACATCACGAAGGTTGTTGCATCAAGAAAAGTATGTCTTATGTATTCCAAATGGTATATTGTGTGTCATTGAGTGTCAGTGCACGATCAAAGTCAAGTCCTATAAATGTTTGCATATGTTTCACTAATATCACACTTAGCCATTTTCCCAAGAAACCTAGCCTCATCCAGCTTCCTGGAACTGTGTGCTTTGCTTCTACAACCATCAAGCTTCCTCCCTTGTCTTCCAAAGCCTCGCAGTGCGCATAGGCACCAACCTCCCTCGCTTGCTGATACCCCACAACCCATAGAGGCCCGAGCTTGCACTGCACTCAGAAATTGCGTAGAGGTTTCCTCCGAGGACCCATATCCCACAACAGTGCCTTGAGCCTCAAAACTGCGCATTGTTTTCCAAGTTATCTTGTTTGTCTTGCATGCAGAAACTGTGCATACAAGCCTCCTAGGGCCTCATTCTAGCAGCAGTCACTGCCTGCTAAAATCGCATAGATCTGCCTCTCAATGACTGTAGGAAAAGGTGACATGATGAAATCACTTCCAAAGAGTTGAGGAGAAGGACCAAGGAACCAAGTAATGGAAAAGATCAAGACCGCATGCGAACTCCACCAGATTCAAGAGCATCTTGAGGGTAAGTATGGTATGTCGAGAACATCTTCCAAAGTATGCCTCTTAGTTAAATATGCAGGATTGCTTGACATTGTCATACATCATGTCCTTAGTGACATGCATGTCTTTCTTCTTTTCACTTGTTTGACCAACTGTCGTCTTCTGCATGTTGATTGATATGTCATGCTTGCGACCTCATCCTATTGATGTTGAAGGTTGTGTTTTAGTTGTGTCCGCCATGTACAAATCTATGCACTCACACACAATGTTGTATGCATTGTTGCACAAGCGTCGTCGTGGTCATTTGATGATCCATCACAAGCATCGTGCCTGTTGCTCGCACCGTTGGTCAGTCATCTTGAGCATATGTTCTCTTGATGGTTTGAAGCGTCTTGTTGTCAAGTTATGTTGACTGTGTTTTCGCAATGTTTGTGTATGCACAAATTCACTCGCTTGCACACTTAGTCATTTTGTTGAAGTTATGATGACCGGATCACCCTCTAATAGCCAGACCTCCACCTTGCAATCGACTCGACCGACTGTCACCCAGAACAGTACAGAATTGTCCAACAAGCCATTTCAATCTACGCTAACTACAAGCTAATCATACAACCCTCCTATTGGTCAACTGGAGAGTTTGACTAGGCAGTCACCCCGGGACTCACTCCCCTCAAAAATTGTGCAGAATTTGCAGACCTTTCCTGCTCCGCTGACTAATAAAACTACACAAATAGGTTGGATAGACATCGAGTGTCCGTCCCTATATACCCTCTAGCATTGCGCAATTTTCCAACCAATCACCAGTAAGCCGACTAACTGCTCACCCAGAAAAATGTGCAGATTTCTGAGCAAGCCCCTGAGCATCCTACTCAGATCAGAAACTGTGCAGAGGTCATTAGCAAGTCAGCCTCCAAGCAATTGTGTAGCTTTTTCCTCCAGCAAATCTCGTAGCTCACTACCATCTCCCTCTTGGAATTGCACAGGTCTTACTGCCAAAACATCTTGCTGCGAGCTCCCTCCAGGAATTATGTAGTTTTTGCTGCTAAGCCATCACGCAGCCCACTGCCAACTCCCTCCAAGAATTGCATAGTTTTTGCTGCCAAGCCTCCTAAAGCCCACAACCTACTCCCTCCAAGAATTATGTAGTTTTTGCTGCCAAGGCCATCTGCTGCACAAACTGCTTCACCCCAGAAATTGTGCAGATCCACCCTCTAGCCGAACCAGATCTCACGGAAAGTCACTGTTGATCCGGATTGTCCATCTCAGTCTCCAGTGACCTCTGTGCAATTTTCATCAACACTGCTCGGAGCTCGCATCCCAGTTCAAAACTTGCCTCATGTAGTTTTACAGCCTTGTCCTCTCTCCTAGTCACCTACATCCAAAACCGAACAATAATGCATCATGGTAGACTAGGAGGTTTATGGATTTGATGTCGTCGTGTCAAGAGTGATTGCAGATACAGGTTCATGAACAAACATGACGTGACGACGAATGGGATGGACAAGGAGAGTACATGCAAAAGGATGTCTTCATGAAGGGACGAATGGATGAAACATGCGAAGAGACAATTTTGCAAATGGACGAAACATGCGAAGAGATGGTTTCATGAAAGGACGAAACATGCAAAGAGACAGTTTCGGGAATGGACGAACGACGAAACATTTGAGGACATATTTTCATGAACGAGCAAACATGTCAAGCATTCCAAAGTACTAACAAGGGATCAATGTGCACATGCAGCATCAAACGAACCCAATGACCATCCAAGACTATGCACACCTTCCCATGTGGAGGAGAAGTTGTGATACACCAAGAAGATAGCCATCACTCAAAAGCATTGCAGCTCAACATGCACACCAACAGCAACATGAACATACTAGCACAGTTATGTCGAGTCGTGTCATGAATCATGTCATCCACATCACTACTATGGGCCATACTGTTGTCAATGGATGTAATGTAAAGTGGAAGTCCAAGAGACCCACTCATAATCTGAAGAGTCATGTAATCTGAAAAGTCATGAAAGTCAAATAGTCATGAGGGAAGTTGAACAATCACAAGGGCTAGTTTCACCCTTGGCTATAAATACCCCCTCATTTGTACATGCAAAAGACTTTTCACCTTGGCTCCTCCCACATAGCCTTGAGAGTCTGTAATATTTTCTTTGAGGAGCGAGTAGTGGCTCCAACGCCCCACCCACGGGGTTAGTGATGTATGGTGTATCAATGTGTCTTGGAACTTTCGCTTAATTCAGAAGCCTTCTCACAGGCCAGAAAATTTTCTCACATGTGTTTTAACTGTTTGTAAGAATTAATCTTGAACACTTGTAATACATGTTGCTTTAACCTGTGTTAAACAATTGAACTCATTCAGTTGTTCTAATACATATATTTATGAAAATGTGTTGTATAAGTTGTTAACATTATCTTGCCCGTGTTGGTTACCTCCCGAACATGAGACAGAACCTTTTATGAAAACTTCTATAACGAACGTCACACCCACGCTGACTACCTGATGGGTGTTGTATGTGCTATCTTCCTTTGTTTGTTGTGACTGTTGCATTCGTGTGGATTACTCTTCCGGAAGCTGTGCATGTCTTGTTGTGTTGTGTGTCTCTGACAGAGTTGGGACTTCCTCAAATCTGACCTGAGACTCACTCCCACCCTCTCTCTCTACTGTGAAATAACTTTAACACAAGTAACACTGGCACTCATCGGGGAAGCAAACCTCATTGTTTGAAGACAAAGCAAACCACTCTCTCATGTTGAAAATCAAGAGCTAAGGCTTATCTTTAAGATAATGGCAACCGGGCCATTGTACTGGATGGGACTCCTACACCAAACGGTGTGATGTCTAGTTGGGACTTCATACTAAGGAGATCCCCTGATGTTGGCAGGTCCAACACCATCAATAGTATCATGGTTAGTTCCAGTGCCCCACTCTTCAATTAGTTGGTATGTGATTTTCCATTAATTAACGAAATAAATTTACATAATTTAAAATCAATCCATCATAATTCAAAAATTATCAAAGCGTCTATGCTACATGTTACAACAACACTAAGTCATAATTAAATAGGGTGTTACAAATAAGGCATTATAATTGCAATGTTTTTTTAACTATGATCGAAAATAGCATTACTAGTGTAAACAAAATCATAAAAAACACCCTTAGATAGAATAATGCAAATATTTTTAATTTTGAAAAAACAAAATAAAGAAAAAACTAATTAAATATTAAAAATAAAAATAAATAAATGATTGGAAAGAAAAAATTTCAGGAAAATAAAAGAAAACTAAAATACACAAAAATGAAAATAACTAAAAAAATCATAGTATTAGAAAAATACAAAATCAAATATATATATATATATATATATATATATTAAAAAAAAAAAAAAAAAAAAAAAAAAAAAAAAACAAGTTAACACTAGACAGCAAAACAAAAAAAATCAAGTTAACACTAGGCAGAGTTAGCTATCGCTTGGGCTGCTGGGGATAGGAGTAGGGAAAGGGTAGGGTCAAAGGAGTGATGCTCAACATCACCCCATCCACTAGTTTTTTTTTTTTTTTTTTGTAAATATTCTAATTTTTTAATTTTTAGCTTTTTCCACTCAATTTTAATGATAAGTTGTTTACATTATTTTATTATTTTTATTTCAAGGTTTATTTGTTATTTTTCTTTTAATTAATATTTCTATTAGTAATGATTAGTTACATAAGGAATTTTCTATTGTCTACTAGTGGCCTTCCACATAGGAAACCATACCAAAAAATGTCTAAAATAAGAGCAAGAGCAAACAAAGTAAATTGAAAATTTTTGTATTAGAGAAACTAGCTAACTGTATCTTCCTATAAAAGGTAATATGCATAAGCCTATAAAATCTAATAAGTATAAGACTATAAATCTAATCAGACTTAATAGGTAGACTAACAGGCATCAACCTCACTGAGATTTAGGGCATTACGACCAGGGTGACTTGGTGTTCGACTAAGACCAAATACTTCATCAATGTGCACCATCCAAGCCTTCAAACCTTATAGATGCATCACCACATTGTTCAACACAAGAAAAAATTATTATTTCACATCATTCCTATCCAGCGATACCTTACCCAACAGAGATTTCATGCCCAAATACAAGTCTATCGTACAAGTAAATATTGATTTTGATGGCCTCTGGTGTGGCCAACATCCATAACCTAGGCAAACACAATAGCCATAACTTTTGATTCTAAAAGACATGTGCGTTCCCACGCCATGTTAACTTTAGCTTCATCAATTTGCTCTCTCACCGGCAAAGGGATCTATTCCCTGTAGAGGTGGGTTGAATTCACCACCTACACATGTTCCATATTCCTCCTAGTGAGTCTCAACCTCCTCCACCATGATGGAAGTGAGCCCTTGGATAGACAATTAGTAAATTTTCACAAAATGACAATGAGAATAGAGCCAATGCAACAAAGGAAAAGGAAGCAAAGAACTCAAAAATGGAGCTGATGAGGAAGAAGAAATACCATAGTTATATGTCCTAAATAAAAATATAAAGACAAGAATGGAAACTTGATGGAGACTCTAGATACTTGTAGAAGAGTCAACTCATAGATAAAAGGAAGAAATGTCTATTTTAGAAAGATAATAACTACTGAGCTACCTTAAGAGTCCAATGATTAGCTAAGATGAAAGGATAAGTAAGAATAGTACTATAAATTCTAAGTGCCATAATAACCAAGTATAGGATCGTTGAGTAGAACAATGTAGAGCATGCACTGAATGTCATAGCCATATGGCCCAACTTTTCCACCCCAAACTCCCACCTAACTAACAATTAAATGTGCATGCTCTATATTCATAATATAACTTAACATGAGGTGTGGGAGGGAAACATATCAAACCCTTTCTGTGGGGAAAGTGGTGGCATCCTCAACCTTCTCTACCCATTTCATGTCTCCCCTATCCTGATGTGGAGGTTTAAATTTTTTATTTTTTTTTCTTCGATGAGGTTTTTTTTTAAATGAGGGGAAATCTGGGCATATCAACCTAAAGGGATCACATTTCATTGTCCAAACTATTAAGGCCTAACCCCAAGGGCATCGAGGAGAATTGACCACGTGACCTCCCAATCAATGGGGTACTTAGTAACGAGCACTCAAGCAATTGAGGTATCCCTTGGAGCTTATTTTTAAATTTATATTTTTTGTTTTCTTGTTTTTGTTTTTTGATTGGTTATTATGTTGAAATTTGAATTTGAATTTTTAGGTGTTTTTTTCAAATTTATTTTTAAATTATGATTTATCGTTTTTTATTAATTTTTTTTTAATTTGTTTTTATTATTCTCTTTTTATTGTTATTATTTTGAATTTTTTTTTTTTCTTTTTTGGGGGGTTTTAAGATAGATTGTAATTTTTTTGAGCTCTCTCTCTTACCACTTTTGAATTTAGAATAAATCATCAAGGCCATAATGCCAATTAATTCATAATTTTAGCCTTGAAAAATAAATTAAGATAAAATGTGATTTCAATAATAAAAATTAAACAAGCCTGCGGGGCAAAGAGCGAACATTGATAAAGTGTTTTGTTAAGAAACTCTGTGGAGTAAAGATCACTGGTTCAAAACTCCATGGAAAAAAATCCAACCATGCTAAGAGCTGGCGTAGCCCAAGTCGGGTGCATTTCTCAAGTGATTTTGACATCTTAGATACCCTTGCGTCATAGCTACTCAAGCCAAAGGTTAGGTGTGTTAGTCATCTCAGGACTCACATAACCTAGCAAACCAACAACAACAAAAAAATTGAACAAATTTGAATGATGCTTAAAAAAATGAACCTTAGAGGGAAAAGAAAAGGTAGACAAACTTGAAAAATGCTTAAAAAACCAACAATCAAAGAAAGAAAAAAAAACACGAAAGATATACAAACTTGAAAACGCTTAAAAACCCAACACAGGAAGGGAAATAAACTTGAAAATGCTTTAAAATGAAAATTTGAAAGGAAAAAAAATTGATTCTTTATAGATTAGAAGATTAAAAAATCAAAAAATTGCACACCCTACCCATGCCCAAACTAAATAAATAAAGCGGTGTTACTAATAGTACCACTTTTCAAAATAAGGCTAAAAATCAGCACTTAATGCGACCTCTAAAATAATAAGAACTCGATAATGTTCTCATTAAGTTGATAACTTTGTTCAATCCATTAATGTGTCCCAAACCTATTAATCAAAATAGATTGGTCTAAGTGGTACGATTCATTTTTCTTTGAAATTCCATGCTTTTTATGGACAATATGGATAGAGAAATAGTCTTACATAGGTGGATGTGTTTCTTAGCAACCAGTTAGAACTAATTATCTAACAATGATTACCAACTATTCACCTTAATCAATAAATACTTTTCCACAACTCACACCAATGAAGATCATTGTCATGAATACTTTCCATTTTTCTTCAAAAATAAGTAGAATAGTCATACAAAAACAAAACAAAAAATAGTAGACACCTTTTTTTCTCACAAGCAATGAAATCCGCACAATCTCTATCCAAATTATGATTGTATCTTGAACACCAAGTTATCTATTTAGAAAATTGTGCCTCAGATTTTGTGGAGCCAATATTGATCTAGAATGGATCATTATATAATTTTTCATTTATCTTGGCACTTTCTAGGTAGAAAAATTGGAGGAATGGCTTGCAATGCCCATCTTAATTCCAGGTCACCATTTTGAGATTTGAGGTCTAAAATCTTACAATGTTGATTTGATACATCAAATGGAACATTTTGGGGTTATAAATTTGTGAGCATAGCTCCCAACATTTTAACATTGTTCCACATACCAAGAGCTTCCTAACAATTTGAAAATCACCTCAATTGAACCTTGTATTTGAAAGTTATGTCTCCCAATATTTGACCTACCTTATCGACCACCATGGTACTAAGTGGATGCCACTTCAACCTCCATTACTCATGCGTGTAAATCTAGTCACATGTGGATTTTCAAGAATATTTTAAAGGTTCTAAAACCATAAAATTAATTATGGGTTGAATAACGTAAAATCCCAACCCTAACCTCAAACAATTACAAGACTATTTTAAAATGTTTGGACTCTAGGAAGATAAGGGGCCCCATTCTTTTGGCATTATAATTGTTCTATAGTTGAGCATAACATCAAAGATTGGGATTTGACAGCATAATAAATGAGGTAGAAAATTGTGTAGCACCCATTCAAGTCACTGTGTCAAAGGCAACTCGATAGTGAGTGCACCTTTCTTTGTACTTGCATTTGATAACTAGAGAAAAGGAAGCAAAGCATAGGCCTCACCTTCTAGCTAGGTTTTCTCTTTTATCAAGTTTCCGAGTCACGTCTTAGTTCATTTGTGTAGATGGTGTGTTCATTTGTTTATTCTTTCATTTTTGGATTCCAATTATTCTATAAATTTGAACATTAAGATAGTGATAACAAATCTGAAATATAAAAATAAAAAAAAATAAAAATAAAAAAATTACATAATCAAAGATTTCATTATAATACAAGATTTATTTCATAAATTATTTTAATAAAATATCCATAATAATTTACAAATTAAATATAAAAATTTACTACACTACATCAATATCCTATACTTTATTGAATTCATAAAAAAATAATTATATCTAATATCCAGCTCCTCTTAATCAACAATATCAATTACTCTCATGGATACATATAAATAATCCACTTATCCATAATTCTAGTCATAGTCAATGGCGGTCTGATTCTCAAACTTACCTATAAATTTATATTCTAATAACTTTAGCTATTGAACAAGATCAAGCATTCGCTCAAAGTTATATACTAATCACATATTTATTTACTCCATTATATAGATGGATATATGTTGAATACAACCATCCTTTATATTTATTACAATAAGGAACTATCAGTAATAGTTTTTTATATATAATGTCTTACTCTCTTATATGTAGGAGATGCAAACATAGATGGAGAAGCTTCGCTAAGAAAAATATGAAAACAATAGTGCCTCCAAGGATTATTAGTCACATAACTAGATACAACCATCTTGATGAACTATAAATTTTGTTTTATGTTTGATCATTTTTGGTGCTCCTATAAGTGATATAAGGAGATCAATGGCACTGAATGTTTAAACTTGATGCACTCATAAAGTAGAGACTAGATGAAAATAGAAATATAACAATATCTCTAAATCATTTTGACATGTACTATAGTTGAGCTTTATGATCAAGACTTTTTATGATCCAAGTGGATATTGGTGGCCATCCACCTATTCCACTTGGCTTACAACACATTTTCATATCATTTTTCTATTTTCCGGCACAGTTTCCTATTTTGGTAGTTTTATAATTTTGGTAGTTTTCAAGTCCTAAACTTTCAGACCCGTTTTGAGGCCCTAAATAGTGTTTTTTGGGGAAATGGATAAATGTGAGTCAAAGGCTACATTTTCAGTCCAAAGTTGTTATCCGCAGATAGACCTTTCTAATGGGTTATCGTTTGCGCCAAATGGAGATCGTATGCCAAAGTTACAAACCTGGAAAGTTGGTGTTCCAACTTACCCCACAGGGGCCCATAAGCTTTTGGTGCTTCATCTCCTAGGGTTAGCATTTTTTATTTTTACGGTTTCTCATTGTTTACTCATGATAAAAAGGCCTTGAAGCCTCGTTGTAACATAGTTCATAAGGCGCGTAGCCATCACATCTCTTCTCAGAGATAATCTAACACCATTCAAGTTAGTTTCTTTCTTCATGCATGTAAATAGTTTCATCATTTCTATTTATTAAGTGAACTTCAATTTCACTATATCTACATGTTTCTATTTTAAATAGGTATTTGTTCATTCACAAATCCATATCATTGGTATCAACTTCATCTTCTCTTTCTATTATTTTCTTTGCATGTCACCAACAAGCTCGGGGTATAAGGAGTTGGGATTCAAAATGCTTGATCCTTTTCAAGATCGGCCTTGTCAACCCCGATAGTCTCCCATGGAAGAATAAGAGAAAGACAAGGGAGTAAGAGATCCTAGAATTTTATATCTTGAAGAATCCCTCAAGCAACAAGGGAATGAGATGATGTATAATTTTTCTCAGATCCTTATGCAAATACTAATAAGTAACGCATCTTCATCCGATAGCCACTTTGGAGGATTCGCCCGCTTTAAGCTACAAGTTAATTTTGATGTTCCTATATTTGAAGGCAAGATAAACAATTATGCTCTTAATAAATGGTTAAATCTTCTAGAAGGATATTTTTTGGTACATAATTTTTCTGATAGGGAAAATATTAATTTTGCACTCCTTAAGGTCAACCCCCATGTCAAGGATTGGCAGGAAACTTACTGTGAGCAAAGGGTCAAAGAGGAATCCCCACTACTTTCAGTTGTACCCTCTTGGGACTCTTTTCGAGATGTTGTTAAGGAACAATATTACTCTGTTGGAAGTTATGAAGACAATTACATAAAATGAACCACACTACCATAGGGAAGGGACTAAGAAGTTTCAAAGTTCACAAATACCTTTCATGCCTTGCACACAAAGTTGGGTATCAAGGAATCAGAGTGACATTTGGTGCTCAAATATCGTGTTTGTCTGCATAAATACATCTAGACACAAATGGAGTTCATCTACATCTCCTCACTTGGTGCAACATATCAATATGCTTCTAGAATAGGGAAGAAATTTAAACAGAAGAAGCAATACTTTGGATATGTGAATCTCAAGCAGGGAAAGGGCACCCCCATACCATAGAACAAAGGATAGAGCCAATGTGGAATGACCCAGGACAACCCATCAAAGCTGGAAGTAATCAACAGAAATGGGACGACGAAGAAAGACATGGGAAAGTGGTATGAGTACCACAAGAGCCCCACTCATAACACAAATGAGTATCACACAAAGTAGTCAGTAGTGGTTGAGATGAAAGCCTTAGATTCAGATGGAAGTTTTGACTGTAAACTAGTCTTTGACAAGGGGAAACAAATCATTGAAACAAAACCAAGTGTCATTGTTTCTACCACTAAGGTCCAAAAAGTGAGCCTAAAGATCCAAAGGAAGGTGAGTGTTTATTACACTCACAAATTTAGATGAAGGGGGATCCACTATATTTCATTATCGATAGTAGGAGCCAAAATAACCTTATATTATCATAGGTCATTAAGTGGTTGGGTCTGCCAACAACACCACACCCATAGTCATACACAATTGGGTGGCTCCACTAAGGGTGATATCTCCACGTTAACAAGCAGTGCCACCTGCCTTACAGCATCAAGCCTTTCACAGATGACGTATTGTTTGATGTTTCTCCCCTTGAAGTTTGTGATGTTTTGTTGGATCAACCATACTTGTGGAAGCATCATGTTATGTATGAGTCTAGACCTTGTATTGTTATTATTAATTTGGGAAGAAAACCTTATAGGATATCAGAGGTAGCCCTGGCTACTGCCACTTCTCTAATCTTTGCTAACTAGTGTGGTAAGATCATCTCCTAGACTAGGAAATTTTTCTTCCTCTTGATTTGATTTCAAAGTAAGGGGAAGATCATAGACACATCCATGGCCTCCACACAGGGCTCCTCTAGGCAGTAAAGGAAAATGGATAAGGTTGTGTAGGAGTACATAGACATCTTCTCCTCACCCACAATGGTACCCTTGCACTGTCAAGTCAATCATTCAGTTGATCTAACCCCCAATGTATCTATACCCAATGGACCAATATATCATTGGTATCTTCTAGAAAATAAGGAAATCAAGTGATGGATCTAGGAGCTACTTCAAAAAGGGAACATATGACCAAGTTCATCACCTTGTGGGAGCCCAATTGTACTTGTTTAGAAGAATGATGAGACCTAGAGACTTTGCATTGATTATCAAGCCCTGAAAAAAATCACAGTCAAGAATAGCTATATGATTCCAAGGATTGATGACCTTCTTGACCAGCTCAAGGGGGCCAAGTACTTCACCAAGATTGATTTGAATTTTGACTATCGCCAAGTTTCAATAGAACCTACAGATGTGTGGAAGACAATTTTAAAGTCCAAGGAAGGTCTTTTCAAGTGGTTAGTAATTCCATTCTATTTGACAAATTCCCATGCAGCTTTCATGAGGCTAATGGATGAAATATTGCAGAATTTCACCAATTTGTTTGTGGTTGTATATCTCGATGATATCCTCAACTTCAGCAAGAGTTGGGAAGAGCACTTACAACATATTTTATGTGTCCTGAATACTCTATGGTAGCACAAGCTATGTGCTAGCTTGGAAAAATGCTCCTTTGGCATGGACTAGGTCCAATATCTAGCTTACATTATTGATGAGAAAGCTGTGTATGTGGATCCAGCTAATATCCAATTCATTCGGGATTAGCCTACCCCGACGAGTCTCATAGATCTTCATATCTTCTTGAGCCTTGCTAATTTCTACTGAAGATTCGTGTTAGGGTTATATCATATCACTTGACCCTTAATTCAAGTTACCAAGGGTGGAGAAAAAGAAAATGTTTTTTTTTCTAAGTCACAACAGAAGGTATTTATTGAAATGAAACACCACCTTTGCTTTGCACCAGTCCTCGCCTTGCCAAACATGCAACAACCATTTAATATTGAGATAGATGCCTATGAGTATGTTGTGAGTGCATTCATCACTCAACAAGGGAATTTGGTGGCCTATCACAGTGATACACTCTTTGATACTATTCAGAGATACCCCACCTATGATAAGGAGGTGTATTCCATCCTGTAGCTTTGTGGACAATGGAAACATTACAGTTTGGGGAAAGAGATGATCATCCACATAGAATACTGACATGCTCAATTTATGCAGACACAAGGGAAGTTATAGAATGATCATCATTAAAATGGTCCATATATCTACAACAATTCAATTTGAACATTAAATACAAAAAGAGTATCACTAATCATGTTACAAATTGCCTCATTTGGCCCCTAGTTGTGGAAATGACCACTATTATCAACTCTTATGGGCATAAGACCTCTAGAAGGCCACAGATATATATTAATGATCTAGATTTTGCCACCACATACAAGATGATGATTATACAAAGCAAGCAAGTTGCATACTTCCACCTATAGAATGAAATATTGTGCTAACAAGGACATTTTTGGGTTCCTTCAAGCGAGTGTGCCAAGCTAATTTGGGAGGCGCATTACAGTCAAGTAGTAGGGAACTTTGGCGTGGAGAAGATAGTGGCAGTATTGCATAAGTATTTTCATTGGTTGAAACTCGGATAAGATGTTTGAAAATATATCAAGTCCTACACTACCTATTCCATTACCAAGATAACCATTTAGAAGCAAATCATGTACCATAATAGATGATAATGTAGCTAATGATATAAGGGAACAATGCTTCTTAGTGACTCTCAGATAAGTATGAGACCCCTATGCTTAAATCTGTTGTTTACACTTGTAGATTACATATTTGTGATATGTTTGATGAAATTTTTTTCATGGCTAGTAGGGGTCCAGTCAAGCCCTTGTTCAATTAATTGCATTTGTATCATCATTACCTTGTTATATTTATGTTCTAGAGGTGTCATTTAATTATGGGCAATGACCTGGGCTCTAGGCCTAAAAAAGTGGCTCAAATCCTGGGGACGTTGGCACAACACTAAGAAAAATAAACCATGGATGTTGGCATGCCATGTTGTGGGAGCGTCCAAAGCCCTCTGGATGTTGGCATGTCCATAGCATGGGAGAGTCTGGGAGTTAATTGGTCTAAAAACTTAGTGAGACCTAGGGGCTAGTTACCTGAGTGGTTAGGATGGTTCCTGGGAGTCCTGTAGCTAATGTGGAAGGTGTGTATATTTTGTTTCCATTGATTCCACTTCCTTAAGGTCACATAGGAGGTTGAATCCCATCATAGTAGCCTCTTGTCACATGTTTACCCTGGTTGGTCGGTTACTTCGGTAGATGTCGGAGGAGGGTGTTACAGAGTGGTATCAAAGCATGGTTCACCCCTCGGACTGGATGGGTTGTGTGTTGGTCATGAATTCATGTCGGTTGCATATGTATTCCTTATGCTTGTATTCGATGTGCTTGTTTCATTTTCATGGTGTTGATCATGGTTATAGTGATGTCGGCATGTGAAGGTTGATGGTGTTGTTGTGGGATGTTTCATCATGAGTGTATGGTTGTATATGCATTTTTTATGCATATCAGTGTATATATGTTGCCATGCATGCATTTTCATGATGAAGGTTGTTGTGCATGAGGTCTGTTTTTGGGAAAAGTATCCAATACGGAATGACCCTATCCCACTCTAAGGGTGATAGTACCTCAGCAACAACTGAATGCAAAGCTATTCAAGATTACTTCTTTATGAGATGAGAGAGAGAAGAGAAAAGGGATCCACTAACCGTTATCTTCCGCTAATGGTTGATCCAATCTTCCCTCTTGCTGCTTGCTCCTAGCTCCTTGCTCTTTCACCGACCCAGCTACACAAAGATCCTGTAAAAGCACAAAGAAAGGAAACTACAAGAAGCATACATCCATAACTGATTCAAGGATTAGAATAAATCAGATATACAAGCATCAATTCACCATAGAGACACATGCATATAGAAGAACCTCAAATACTTTATTAATAGAAGAAGTAAAGTTATGAGAGTGTTACAACCATAATAGGCCCAATCCAGCAACACCTCCCAGCAGAAAGAAATCTCCTCTCCACCTCCTTAAAAGCAATCACCCAATAGTTCTATGCACAAACCAACAACACTTCCTTACATTCACAAGATTCCCTCCCCCTAGACCTCATGAGAGAGCTCTATATATAGGAGTTTTGGAGAAAGGATGAGTCAGCTTGAGACTGGCATGAAGCTGACTAGTGTCCTCTCCCACTTCAGTTATACTTCAGTTCTTGAGTCCACTTGGAGTTTCTTGCTTCCACTTGGAGATCTAGATCCTCTTACTCATCACAAGGCGAATTCCCTGATCCAAGTGTCATTTTGGAAGCTTCCTGGGCATTTGACACCTTGCAGAATGACTGTGCCACTTGGCCGATCTCGCCCAGCGCAGGTAGCCTTCATTGCTTTTGACATTCAGCGCAGGTACAGAGTGGAGCAGTTGACATTCAGCGCAGATGCTCAGTGGAGCAGCTGACATGATCCAGAAATAGCTTGTTTTTGAGTGTTTTCAGGTGGAGAACTGATTTTCAGTGCTGTGGTTTGCTGACCTTGTTCCTCTAGGGGTAGGAACAACATGTTTAGGGACTTTGGATCCCTTAGATTATTGACATTTCATGCTTCATGCTGTTAGGCACAAAAATGTCTATAACAGTTGCCCCCTAAAGTATGAGGTCGTTTATCGGGTGAAATGCTTTATCAGGAGGATCCGAAGTTCATTCAATCGCTGAGAGGTGCCCTGTAATAAAATACAATACAATACATTATTTTTCATTCTGCTTTCATGATCTAGCTGAGGCGGGCATTCCCATGCTCAGCTTTATAAATTCATTTTGGTACATAGAACAGACGATCGTCTGGTGGTAGACTGATAATTTTGTGCTGAAATTATCATCCTTTGAGTAGGATGATCATCTGCTGCAATGATGTACATAACAAATGTCTTTATATCCTGAATATATATATCGCAGCCCGGATGGATGAAACTAGATCCGGGGTCTTCAAACTCGTTCGATCTTCACTCTAAGTACAAGTCGATCCATGTGAGAATTGCGCTGAAGTCGAACATGGAAAGACATCGCTTGATTACCGGTCAATAATGTAAACCGTTAACAAGCGCGAGAGGAATCACCAATAATGACAATGATCCTCAAGGTACTGCAGTACAATTCACGTGGTGTGAATAAAGGACTTGGCGTCAAACACCACGAAAAATCTTCTGGTCGAAGGTCATTGATGTATACCTGTCGCCGGAAGTGAGAAACTTGCCATTGAGGCATGCAAGCTTCAAAGTACTGGGGGGGTTTGTTCCTAGATCAACTTCTTGGATAATGAGCTGAAGTCGACAAGAAGCGATCCGTCAAAGGAGGGCCTTAATGAATCCCACATCAATGACACGGAACGGAGCTAATGATTTTAGTGGAGGCGAAAACAATCTGTGAAATATGATTCAGGGTGGCGATCATGGGTGGATGAAGGATAATGTATGGCAGTGGATGGGACACGGTTGACTCTTTTTGAACAACATCTCTTGAACATATAACGACACTGATGTGATGGATCGGTAGCATTACCCCAAATGTGGATGGTTTGGCGAGGACCATGGTGATGAGACCGGTGAATGAAACAACCCAACCCGATGTGATACGGAGGACAAAGTGTCATGTTCAAGAGCGACTTGCTACCATTAAAGCTTTGAGGTTCTCCCAATTTTTCCCCAGTCATTTCTGACCAGTACCTCTTTACTTTTGTCAAGCTTGAGGAGGATAACATATGCTTGTTCTATAACCTGCCCTTCGGGCAAGCCCATCGCTACGTTTTAACGAGCTTAGCGATAGGGAAACTCGTTCTCGTCTAAAGACAAGTTTGTCGCTATTTAATCATTTTAACGAGTCTAACGACAAGGAAAACTCGGTCCTTTTCATTTTTAGAGAGTCTGAAAAGGTACAGAGAGTTAACTCCAAAATTCCTTTTTCGTCATCTAATCCCTTAAGTCCGAAAAAGTATAAAACAATACAGAAGGGATGAGTTTTCGATTACTTTAACGAGCCGAATAAAACAAGTGCTCGACCTTTTTGTGTAATAATCCCTCAGGTCCAAAAAGATTAAAATCTAGAGGAGGGATAGCTCTTCCGGTCATTTTAACGAGCTGGAAGGCCAAAACTCGGCAAACTTTTCATATTTTACGAATCAGGAGAAAAGAGCTCAAAGAAGACTCGTCTTTTGAGGAACGAGTGATAAACAGGGATAGCAGCAGATTCCAGGTACAGGTTGGAATTTTCCAATCACAGCAGTGTCACAAGGATGGCTAAGTGAAATCACTCTTCGCAGCTGTTCCTCAAAATGGGTAAACAATCATAAACAATTGGCCAAATGAAATGGAGGTGGCGGGTGCAAACACGACCAAGGCTTTTTTAGCTAATAAATTTACGATCACAACGGTTATTTACCGGTACTGGGTTCATTTTTTAAAGAGCTTGAACGCGCCAAAACACTTCTCAAAAGCTTATGTTTATTTTTTAACGAGCATGAACTATGACGCTAAAACTGCTCGGATCTCGCTTTTCTATTTTTTAACGAGCATAAATTCCGCGGTAAAACTGCTCAATATACCAGTCATAAGATAAGAAATGTCTCCTGTGAGATGGCTATTTTTTATGGAGCTTTATCTCACGAAGCTATGCTCCTCATTTGGCAAATTTTGACCTTTACCCCACATCCTTTCTTTATGCAAGTTCGGAAACGACTAATCCAAAAAACAGATAAATAACCGCTCTTTGCTTGCACTCCAAAAGGTTCGCATGCCCCCAGGTATAAAGTACAATTTCAAGGCTGCCCCTACTTATCCTTCAAAACATTTGTTTTGATGGGTGAGGCTTGCCTCTTTCAGGTTATCCAAAAAATGGTTTTATTTGCTGCCGCAAATGAAACTCTTTCTTCGGCGATGTCTATCATTAGGTTACTCAAAGATGGTTACAATTTTTTGCAGCAAAGGAATCTCTTTCTTTGGAGGCTACCCCTACTTATCCTTCAAAACATTTGTTTTAATGGGTGAGGCTTGCCTTTTACCCAAAGATGGTTACAATTTGCTGCCGCAAAGGAATCTCTTTCTTTGGTATTGCCTACCTATTTAGACAAAGGTGAATGACTAGAAATCATCAAACACATAACTTTGACAAAAGAATCTTATTCTAGAACAACCCCTCTTCCATCCACGGACGGGGTACGGACTAGTCACATTCTTTCGCGGAAATTCTACCTTATACCCAAGGTTTCCTCTGCCCAAAGCAGACCAGGATGCATGCCCCCTGGGTTCCAGTCCCATCTTTCCAAATCACTCGCACTCATCGGGAAGGAGGACTGGGGGTGGAGACATTTCTTGGGTGAATAGACCATTCAGGGTTGGTATTTGACTATTTGCGATGCGTGATCCCGGAAATGAAAGTTGGTCTACGAGCTTGACCATTCTTCCTTCGTGTGGAAAACACATTACTCTAAAGAGTGAGGAGACTACAGCTCCCATGCAATATATATAGTCTCGTCCAAGGAGTAGGTTATAATCCAAGGGTCCTTGAACGACCATCACGTTCATTTGAACGGTCTTCCCTTTCAATGTAACAGGCACATTGGGGAGGATCCCTAATGGTCGACTGGTTCCTTTATCAAAACCCGAGAGATTTCTTATCTCAGGCAGAAGCTCTGGGGAACCCAGTGCTTTCCAAGCAATAGAGGAAAGGATACTCACAGATGCCCCTTCATCAATGATAGTTCCAGCCATTACCATTCTGTAGATTTGGACTATGATTCTGAATGGTATATTGGCTGGTAACCGGGGTCTGCCTAGTTGGTTCCAATCAAAGGACACAACCAGGTTGCTCGGTGGTGGGACCGAATACACGGCCGGATACGATCCTGACGATGTTCCTTCCTGCGATAAAGGAATGGGCGCATTGCCCTGATGCTCATCAGAATCTGTGTTGATGAAAAGAATCTGGATGGTGTCATCCTTATTCTCTTCAGTGAGGGTGTCATTTGAAGATGAATCTTCAGTGACGGTGTCATTTGAGGATGAAACCTCTGAAGGAAGAACCGGGTCAACTGTCGTATCGACCTTTAGACTTTCGTCTGGTCTGGATTCAGTAGGTTCATTTTCAATGACTGACGCTTCAGCTGACCACTTGAGCAGGCCAGCTGTATTTTCAACCAACGAAGGACTTGGCACGAGTTTTTTGTATCCAGGAGGAAGCCCCAACGGTGAAACCGGGCGATCTTCCAAAACTCTCTTCGCTTCATCTAAGAAGGGACAACGGTGGATGGCGTGATCGCCTTCACACAGTCTGCAGGGGGATCTTGCTCCCCCTCTTTGTCTTGAACCTTCACTTTCGTTGGTTGACGGTAAGCACTCAACCTGGCTATCAGAGGTTGATGCTCCCGAATTGTGCAACCGAGGGGACCAGTCCCTTAGTATCCGGGGAATACAGGGACAATCTCTATGGAAGTGGTCTCCTCTGCATATGACACATGGCGATTTAGGCCCGGTCTGTGCTGTGTGTGGATTTTTGTCAGATGTCTTTTGCTTGCCCCCAGTCGCCTTAGGCTCCTTCTTCTTCTTCTCCTTCTTCTTCTTCTCCTTCTTCTCCATGGGAGCTTGGCTTTTGCCGGCTCTACCCTGCGAAGATGAAGGATTGGAGGAAGAGTTATAAGAAGTGGAAGGCTGGTGGGCAGCTCTAGACTGATCTAACTGTTGACTCGACTGTTCAGGAACCATGGTGGTCTGAACTACATTAGTTGAGAAAAGCCAAATAGGCAGGCCAATTGTCAGTCCTGGAAGCGACAATGTGGCCATGTGGGGCGCACCAACTTCTCCCCAAGAGGAGAATGGACTAGGATTTCCATCATGTGGAGTTCCTTGGTTGGGGCGTTCCATGTTCTCAACTTAAGATCAACGCGGGAATAGGAGGTGATTATGTTCCGTTTAAAATAAATTTTATAACGACGCTTAGACACAACTTGCTTTTTCACTTTTTAAGAGTCGAGAAAAAGCTAAAGATGACTCTAGTCTCCTTCGATGTTTTAACGAGCCCGAAGTGACAAATGCTCGGATGGACTTTTTCAGTTATAGAGTTTGAAAAAGGCCAAAAGAAACTGCTCTGGAGTTCTAGGCAGAGGGTGTGCCAAACTTTTCGCAAAACCACAGAATACGTTTTACGGTACAAGTGGTCGATCTTCGTGAATGCTGTGTTCACTGCATTGCGATCAGTAGGGCGGCCGACACGGTTTCCTATTGGATAAAGGCTTTATTCCTATAGGGGTCTCCCAATATATACGCGACGGTACGTGGGAGCACAAGTCCGTATTGATACTTATCGCTTCACCGTGGAGGAATCACCCAACCACTCAACGCTAAGATATCACGTTTAACGACGCCGGAACACGTCTCTAGCTTAGACCTCTATGTGTTTGCGTTATGTTTCAATGCGTTGTTATGTAAATTCAATTTATTTTAAGGTTGATCTTGTTTAGCAGTTTGCCTTTATGGATCACCACGAGATGTATGATAACACTCCTAAATGCAGTCTAAGATGATAAGCAAGCTTTTCAATCTTTCAACTTTGAAAACCTTAACTACTGAGGGAAAAGAAAGATAACACCTTTTCACACAGATCGTAGAGCACACACTAATGCATTTTTTCCTAAATCAACATGCAAGCTGTCATAATGCATATGCACAATGCAAGTATTTCTTTTCTCTTTCTTAATGTTGGTGCAATACAAAAAGAAAGCTGTTGTATAATTTTGAATTCAATTTCAAGTGAAAGCAAACAAGCTTGTCCAAAATCAAAAGACACCTTAAGATTTACTTGTTTCGACACTAGAAATATATAAATTCAAACCAAATGACGAAAGCAAAAGCTCAATCAGCTATGAACAGCAAACAAACTAACTCTTAAGATCAAAACGACACTTTATCACAGGTCTAGATCTAAGAGGTCACAGCAAGACTAGTTCACTTTCGTTATGGGAAACTGTAAATGTACAAGAAATACACAAAGAACAAACATAGTTTCTTTATACAACTGAGGCGGAATAGTGACAAGGAAAGTTGGTTTCAGATAGGCCCACTGACTGGTAACAAACAGCAAAAACAAGAGTGAAAACAGGGCAAGAAACAGCAGGAAACCCCAGCAACACAAGGCAGGACTGGTCCAGCGCAGGTGGAACACTGCCTGTTTGACCTTCAGCGCAGGTAGCCCCTTCGGGAACTGCGCTGAAATGCAAACAGCCTTTGTACAGCCTGCACTGAAGAACGAAACTTTCATTTCTGGTGGTTTCCGGGTCACAGATTGCTCAAAAATTCACAGTTTTTGCTCAAATCAGAAGCTATCAGTCAAGGACACACTAAGGGATGACAAGGAGGATGAAAAGCTATCACTAAGAGCTTATTAGAGTCCTTGTGGATCAGCTCTTCAAATCATAAACTTGCCCAGAAACTGAGCTAGAGTAGCTGCCCTCTACTTTGTATTTGAATGATTCAAACACAGTTCGATTCGGTACTCCCTTTGTTTATGAAATGAATAGCAAAAACACAAACAACCAACAAGATACGATCCCCAGTGGAGTCGCCAATTTGTTGTTGGGAAAAGTATCCAATACGGAATGACCCTATCCCACTCTAAGGGTGATAGTACCTCAGCAACAACTGAATGCAAAGCTATTCAAGATTACTTCTTTATGAGATGAGAGAGAGAAGAGAAAAGGGATCCACTAACCGTTATCTTCCGCTAATGGTTGATCCAATCTTCCCTCTTGCTGCTTGCTCCTAGCTCCTTGCTCTTTCACCGGCCCAGCTACACAAAGATCCTGTAAAAGCACAAAGAAAGGAAACTACAAGAAGCATACATCCATAACTGATTCAAGGATTAGAATAAATCAGATATACAAGCATCAATTCACCATAGAGACACATGCATATAGAAGAACCTCAAATACTTTATTAATAGAAGAAGTAAAGTTCTGAGAGTGTTACAACCATAATAGGCCCAATCCAGCAACACCTCCCAGCAGAAAGAAATCTCCTCTCCACCTCCTTCAAAGCAATCACCCAATAGTTCTATGCACAAACCAACAGCACTTCCTTACATTCACAAGATTCCCTCCCCCTAGACCTCATGAGAGAGCTCTATATATAGGAGTTTTGGAGAAAGGATGAGTCAGCTTGAGGCTGGCATGAAGCTGACTAGTGTCCTCTCCCACTTCAGTTATACTTCAGTTCTTGAGTCCACTTGGAGTTTCTTGCTTCCACTTGGAGATCTAGATCCTCTTACTCATCACAAGGCGAATTCCCTGATCCAAGTGTCATTTTGGAAGCTTCCTGGGCATTTGACACCTTGCAGAATGACTGTGCCACTTGGCCGATCTCGCCCAGCGCAGGTAGCCTTCATTGCTTTTGACATTCAGCGCAGGTACAGAGTGGAGCAGTTGACATTCAGCGCAGATGCTCAGTGGAGCATCTGACATGATCCAGAAATAGCTTGTTTTTGAGTGTTTTCAGGTGGAGAACTGATTTTCAGTGCTGTGGTTTGCTGACCTTGTTCCTCTAGGGGTAGGAACAACATGTTTAGGGACTTTGGATCCCTTAGATTATTGACATTTCATGCTTCATGCTGTTAGGCACAAAAATGTCTATAACAAGGTCATTGAATGAAATTAGGTCATCTTGATGATATTGGTATGTTATGATGCTAAGGTGTTGGCTTAGATAGATCAGGAGATGCAAATCATCAAAATGAAGTCGCAACAATGGAGTTCGGAGAAAGAGAATATCGTCATACAGGTATTTTATGTTTGGCATGCAGGTATGTTAGTTAATGAATTTTTATATACATTAGGGTTATATACATATTTTTCATTTATTGTTATTATGGTTACATGTATGATAAATGGTAGTTGATTTGTGTAGTCATATGAACATGTGTATGATAGTCATGAATGATAGTAACTTGTTGTTATATGCATTGATTGTTGGTGTTTTATGTTAACTTAATGATTATGTTATATCTTGTTGTTTAGTATGTTATAGGTTAACTTCTTGTTGTTAAATGATAGTTAGCTTGATGAATATGCTATATGTTGTTGATGAGCATGATATGTAACTTATTGTTATATGCTAGTAACTTGATGATTAGGACTATTACACTAAGATCATGATGTTATATGTATCACACTAATTGGATTGGTCTATGCAAATGGTTAGGGTTATGACATTCAGGTATGAGTTAATATGTTGGGATATTATGTCATAATAATATAAACTAACTATGCAGATGTGATTATTATGTATGAATGATAATTGTTTATAAATTTATGATGTGAACATGTTAGTTAGTTAATGTTATGGATATCATGACCTTATTTATGGTTGGGTTCATAGGTTGTGAAGTTATATTGTGTTAATATGGATTGATTGTGCAGACAATATATCCTCCCCTGAGATACATTAAGGTATGAGTTTTTTATGTCATCTACTTGGTGCTTGAATGTTTGATTATGTCATCTATCTGACGTTTGAGTTTTTGGTGTCTATTATATCGTCTATCTTTCATTTGAATGTTTTATTGATTGCATGATATGAGTATGTGTATGTATGATTGCATGAATGAATGGTCGTGTTTTAAGATGTTTGTACTAATGCATTATGTGTTAAGAGCGCTGATATGTACCTGAGTGTAATAGGTGACAGTTGTAGCATTATGTCTAATGACTATGAGTTGAATATGGATTATGACATGATTGTTAGTCTTGGTAAAGGTTGATTTCAAATTGATAGATATGATGTCTTGATCTTTGGAATGTGATACTGACATGTGTGAGAACTTACAGGGCCACATGCTTGGTATTAGCGTGACAAAGTAACAATTGATGTGTTTATATAACTAACAATTGGGTGATATGACAATACATAGTAAGCCTCAATTGCAACAAGGTAAAAAAATAAAAGAAAGGAATTGGGGAAGAATTCCTTTGGCTATGTTTGGAAACACTAATTCCAAAAAAAATCAGTTATTTGCATATAGGAAGTCTTCTTAACCTTAATCTTGCCTGACATTATGTGGATATGTGCTATATTCATGAACATGTACTTGAGAGGTATATTAGCTAGTATCTAGTTACAGATGGATCTGTCAAGGGAATTGGAGCCCCTTGAGAGATGGCGTGGGTGTGTTCAGTTGCAAGCAATGTGCTTGGCACCAAAAAGAAAGGTAACCAGTGTATTGTTATGTTTATTTATGCACTGGAAGTTATGTGTTGATGGCAGTATGATGCAAGTGATTGCATGGAAAAGGAGATTGTGATGAAATCTTGAAGAAGGCTTGGGTTGATATTTCCCTGGGAACCATGGGAATTGAGTCATGGTGTTTGTTATTAGCCTTGTGCTTTTGGTCATTTGGGATTTGTTGTGCTTGATTTCCATTTTGTTTGCATATTTTGCATGGCCATGCCACTTTGTTGTGGTGTTGTATTGTTATTGATTTTCCATGGTTTCTTATTGTTTTTTATTGTCTTGCCTTTTATGTTTTGATCCTTGGGAATTTGTTTTGGAAAGAGGAATTTAATGGAGCTTGGGGAGAGCTGTGTGGAACCCAACATGTGATGTAAGTCCTGGAAGAAGATTAGTGCATGTATAAGGGCAGCTGAAGGCAAGCATATAACAACTAGTTGGATTGGTTGGGTCCACTGGTGTAAATGGATGATGGCAAGACAGTCATGATAAAAGTAATGAGGAAATGTAAAGTAAATAAATTTGAGACATCAAATGCCTTGGCTATGTTGGGAATCATTGTTCTCAATGTTGTGAATGATTTGAATAGATAGAGGGAGTTCTCTTAACCTTGACCTTCTGGTATTTAGTAATTATGCTATGATCATGATTATGATGATGTTTATATATGTATACATGTATGTAGGTATGTCATATCTGAAAGGGTCATCATGGATCATGGTTGTTTAAGACTAATGTTTATATGTATATATGTGTCTATGTATGTCGTTTTCTGACAGGATCATCATTATTTTATGCTAATGTTTATGTATATGTATGTATGTATCCATATATCTATGTCTCTATCCAACAAGGTCATTAGGGATCATTGTTGTTGAGGAATGATTGCTTACTTGGGTGAATGACATGAAGAGGTTCCTGGCTCATGAGGAATCAAGTGGGAATAATAGCCTAACAAATCTAGGAGGTCAGTATCATGTGGTTATGAGTTGATATTATGTAATTATATTATGTCCATGTTATGGACAGGCTATACCGAGAGATGCATCAGTGAAATGAAAGCAGTGTGGTATACGGCATGTTGGAACAAGCATGGATAAGACACTGGAAGCGAGGTTGCTTATGTTATGTAGAATTCTTCTCGAATGTGTACGAAAATAAACCACTTTAGGCTGTGGATGAAAAACAACCCTAAGAATAAAAATTTATATTAAACAGTGTGGATCTGCAGCAAATGATAGAAAAAAAACCTGCCAAAGCCCTGATCTATGCAACAAAACTAGTTAAACAACAAAATGGAATAGTAAAATAGGTGCAAGTAACTCCAATAATCTAATGGAAACCAGATATATAAAGAACATATTTTATTAAACAACACCTGTGAAGGGAAAAAATAATGTTACCAGTCCCCCTCTATGGGATGGGTTATTGGCTATCCTTAATGTCTTCAGTTTTTGTAGAGTCTCTCTCCTCTATAATGTGTAAAACCCAGCAAACAAAATGTTTGAGCTCAATGAGAACTCAAATGGAAAATAAAAATGGTGTACTTCGATCCATCTAGTAAATTATGGCTAGATGATCTTTTTTTGGTGATAACAGCTTGGTAGAGACGGTGTAGTTTTGGATGTGTTGTACTAATGTTGTGCATATGTTGTATATGTTGTATATGTTGTACATGTTACATCTATGATCTTGTGCGCATGCAGTGTTGTGTATATATAGTGTGTGTACAAGTTGTTTATGCAATGTTATGTATAGGGTGGTACATATAGTGTTGTGCGAATGTTGCATATGCAGTGTTGTGTACATAGGGTGTTATGTACATGTTGTATATGCAGCTCTATCTGAACATGGGCTTATGTGCATGTTGTACATGTGGTGCTATGTACATATGGTGTTGTGTGCATGATTGTACAAGCGGTGTTGTGAGCATGTGGTGTTGTGTACATGTCATACATGTGTTACTGTGTTCAGGTGGTGTTGTGTCCATGTCATGCATGTGGCGTTGTATACATGTGGTGTCATGTATATGTCATGCACGTGGTGTTGTGTACATGTGGTATTGTGTACATGCTGTACAGGTGGTGTGGTTTACATGTGGCATTGTGTACACGTTGTGCAAGTAGTGTAGTGTACAGGTGATGTTGTGTACACATTGTGTAGGTGGTGCTTTGTACTAGTGGTATTGTGTACATGTTTTACATCTAGTACTAGTGTACCTGTGGTATTGTGTGCATGTCGTACATGTTGTGTTGCGGGCATGCAGTACTATGTATGTGTATTGTGTAGTAGTGGTATCATGACATGTGTACTCGTTGTGTTGTACTATGTGTAGTACATGTATTATGTTGTCTTCTACGTCAGGTGTAGATACATGTATTGTTTGGTGTCGCTCATTATGTGTGGATGTATGTGTTGTGATGTATATTGTGTATGTGTACGTGATTGAAGAAAAGAAAAAGGCAATGGACGTTTGTTAGGTGTGGGTAACCAATTCAATGTGTGTACAAAAAGAACAAAGGCAAAAGTAAGGATCAGTGAAGGACAAGTATCGATATTTTATTTCAATTTTATTATGCATATGATCTATGATTCTAACTTGTGATGGTTACATGTGATTTATGATTATGGTTTTTGATGATTTGATGTGATTCATGATTTTAATTTATGATGGTTGAGTTTGAGCTAACTAGATGTGATATCTTTATTCATGATGATTTGATCAAACAGTTAATTTGACTTGTTGTGACAGCAAGCGAACAGAATTGCAAGTGTACCTTGTTGACGTGCCACGAATGAGGTATGAATTGAATTTATTTAAATTTATTTTGAATCTAATGGAAATTATGTCCTTGGTATAGGAAGCATGGAAATGCCTGGTTGGGTGGTTGAAACCGACTACAATATTATCAGCAGTAGCAAAAGGAATTCAAACAAGCAACAATATGTTGGTAAATCAATTTAGGAGCAAGGCCATAGTGGGACGCTAGTACTCAATAGTGTCCATTGGTTTCCATGAGCATGCTATGACTGGTATCATGGTTTTGAGGCAGGTATATGCCTTAGTTATATGACCTTATGATGCAAGGAAGCCTTGCCAAGGGATGGATCGTCTGGGATAGGGGATGTCGGGGAACTTGGAAGGTGAGTGACTACATGGAAGGGGGTGACTAGATTGCCTGAGGGACTGTGTAGCAGAGAAGGGAAGGTTGGGGATGGATTCGCTTTGGTCATTAGCATTTCCAGATGGAATCATATGCACATTTGGAGTGCTCCATGGAACAATGAGTTGATAACTGTTCACTAAGAGGACAAGTGGTGCATGATTATAGCACTGGAAATTAGATGCAAATTTGACCTTATAGTGGATTTTGGACTTCCTAGGAAAGTGGTGAATCCTGGTACTACTTTGAGGGTGGATATGTGAGCCTCTTTATTCCCTTATTACAGATGCAAGCATCATACCCTTTTATTTGTTGGTCGAGAAAATGTGCACAAATGTATATGTTTATTACTGTAAATATTGTATCAAGATGGATTTATAAAGCTCCATAGATAGTATGATTATTTGCTAGGTGAAGAAAATGTGTATGTGTGTATATGTGGTTATTATTGTAAATATCGTAACGAGTTGTGTTATAAAGCTCCAGTAAATGGTATGTTTGCCATGTTTTAGCAGAGCGTCATTGTAAATACTGCAATGAGTTATGTTATAAAGTTCCATGGGAAGTATGTTTTGTTTTCAACGGTCTTGTTGGTTATAGGTGTCAGTGAAAGCAAAAGACAATGTTCCCCCAAGAGGGAGGGTTCTATAACAGCCCTGATGAAAATTCCATGTAATAAAAGTTAATAGAGGCAAAATAATAACCACAGTTGATGGGATACGTATTCCAAGTTGAATGGTGGGAAAAACATCCTAGTGGGTGTTCATTTTGGTTATTATGGCTAAGGAAATTGGCAAAGGCTTTGGAAAGGAAAAATGGAATTATTTGGCATTTTATTTATGAAAATAATGGAAATTAGGATAAAAGGAAGGTGAAAGGTCACACATTACATGTGAGGAGGAAAATGAAGGAAAATAATGGAAAATGAAGAAAATAGAGGCCTCGTTGATAAAAGGGCTTATGAGGATCAGTTGGGAAGCTTTTGCTCAGATTTTACATTGCATGAAGAAAGGAAAAGGAGGCAAGAGGAAGGAAGGAGCAAGTAAGGAAGAGTAGGATCAAGAAGCTACAACAGGATTCTTTGCAAGTATCGATTTGCATGTGTGTTTTCCTTGCTAGATTTGGCATGCATGGTATTGCATGTGGTTCTTTTTCTGTTATGGCATGGGTTTTTCCAGGTGTGGCAGTGTTTTCAGCCTAGCGTTTCCATTTCTGGATAGTCATGGTGTGATGGGGTTCTCATGTTTTGGTTGAGCTGGATTACCGGATGGGTTCGAAGTTGAGTGAGGTGGATCTCTGAATGATAGAACACATGACCTAGTGACCCCTAAAACAAACTGTTGGTTGTGGTAAAGCCAGATTTTGTGTTGCCTCGATGGGCGTAGGAATCCTCAACTGTTGAATGGCGGGATATACGGTAAAGCCTAGAGGTGGGTGCTCTCCAACAAGCCTAGTAATCCTCAGATGGGATATGTGATAAAGTCTGGAGATTGGGTCTTGGTTTAGGGCCTAGTGGTCCAGTGTGGATTACGGTAAAGCCTAAGAGACTAGGAGACAGAAAAATTCCTCACGATGTAGGTGGATAAATCTGGTGGAATCCATGCTTGTTTTGGCCTAGTGATCTGGTGTAGATCATGGTAAAGCCTATTATTACATGTTTATTGTATTGGCCTAGTGATCCGAGATGGATTATCGTAAAGCCTAGTTTCTATTGATGAGGGTGAGGTGGTTTAGCCTCGGGATGCCCTGGTTGGTTTTTTTGGTTTGAGTCCCACATTCACGCTTGGAATATGACATAGTGGTGAATGGCTAAAGAAATATTTGGCTCAGCCATTCTATGTTTAGGTGGAATGTGGTGGTCCCATCACGGGTTGGATTTTTCATTCATTAATAAGAGGTTATCTTCTTGGTATCTCATGTAGAAATGTATTGGTTTATATGTGGATTTTATGGATGATGTATCCTTGATATTTTTGTTGTTGTTATGTTGACTATAAGCATGTATTATGACAACGATGATGCATGGCTTTACTCATGTTTTTATTTGTAAATGAATGAATAATGTATATATGACCTAACAGATGATAATGTAGCTAATGATATAAGGGAACAATGCTTTGTAGTGATTCTCAGATCATAAGCATGAGACCCATATTCTTAAAGTTTTTGTTTACACCTATAGATTACATATTTGTGATATGTTTGACAAAATTCCTATCATGGCTAGTAGGGGTCCAATCAAGCACTTGTTTAAGTAATTGCATTTGTATCATCATTACCTTGTTATCTTTCTGTCTGAACATGTCATTTAATTCTAGGCGATGACCTAGGCTCTGGGCCTGAAAAAGTGGTTCAAATCACAAGGAGGTTGGCACAAAACTAAGAAAAATAGTCCCTGGATGTTGGCATGCCATGTTGTGGGAACGTCCATAGCCCTATATACACTGGATTTCTCATGGCATGGGAGATTCCAACAATTAATTGGTCTAAAAACTCAGTGGGACCCAGGGGCTAGTTATCTAAGTCGTTGGAATGGTTCATGGGAGTCCTGTAGCTGATATGGAAGGTTTGTATGTTGTGTTTTCATAGATTCCACTTCCTTAAGATCACATAGAAGGTTGAATCCCATCATAGTAGCCTCTCGTCACATGTTTATCCTGGTTGTTCAGTTACTTTAGTAGATATGGGAGGAGGGTGTTACAAAGTCGTATCAGAGCATGGATTACCCCTCGGACTGGATGGGTTGTGTGTTGGTCATGAATTCTTCCTTATGCTTGTTGCATTTGCATGGTGTTGATCATGGTTGTAGTGATTTTTCCATGTGAAGGTTGATTGTGTTGTTGTGGGATGTGACGTCATGAGTGTATGGTTGTATATGCATTTGTTATGCATCTCGGTGTCTATATGTTGTCATGCATGCATTTTCATGGTCAAGGTTGTTGTTATTGAGGTCATTGTATGTAATTAGGTCATGATGATGATATTGGTATGTTATGATGCTAATGTGTTAGCTTACATAGAACAGGAGATGCAAATCATCATAATGAAGTTGCAACAATGGAGTTCAAGGAAAGAGAAGATCGCCATACAGGTATTGTATGTTTGGCATAAAGGTATGTTAGTTAATGGATTTTTATTTAAATTAGGGTTATATACATATTTGTAGTCATATGCACATGTGTCGTATAGTCATGAATCATAGTAACTTGTTGTTATATGTATTGATTGTTGTTGTTTTATTTTAACTTGATGATTATGTTATATATTATTGCTGAGTATGTTATAGGTTAACTTATTGTTGCTATATGATAGTTAGCTTTATGATTAGGTTATATGTTGTTGATGAGCATCATATGTAACTTGCTTTTTTTATATGCTAGTAACTTGATGATTAGGTTTATTTTTTTTTTCTAGCTAAGACTAACCTAAGTACCCACGGGGGATTTGAACCAGTGACCTATCGCAAGGAGTGCCTTAACAATACACCCATTCACCGTCAATCCAAAGCCCCGTGGGCATGTGCTTGATGATTAGGTTTATTACACTAAGAGCTTGATGTTATATGTATCACACTAATTCAGATTGGTCTATGAAAATGGTTAGGGTTATGACATTTAGGTATGAGTTAATATGTTGTGATATTATGTCATAATACTCTAGACTGATTGTGCATATGTAATTATTATGTATGAATGATAATTTTTTATGAGTTTATGATGGGAACATGTTAGCTAGTTACTGTTATGGATATCATGACCTCATTTATGGTTCGGTTCATATGTTGTGAAGTTATATCGTGCTAATCCAGATTGATTGTGTAGAAAAGATAGCATTCCCAGGGATACATTAAGGTATGAGTTTGCTTATGTCATCTACTTGGTGCTTGAATGTTTGATTATGTCATCTATCTGGTGTTTGAGTTTTTGGTGTCTATTATGTTGTCTATCTTTCGTATGAATGTTTGATTACTTGCATGATATGAGTATGTGTCTATAAGATTGCATGAATGAATGGTCTTGTTTTAAGATGTTTTTACTAACGCATTGTGTGTTGAGACAGTTGATATGTACTTGAGTGTAATAGGTGACAGTTGTAACATTATGTCTAACAAGTATGAGTTGACTATGGATTATGACATGATTGTTAGTCTTAGTAAAGGTTGATTTCAAATTGATAGATATGATGTCTTGTTATTTGGAACGTGAGACATACATGTGTGACCAGTTGTAGGGCCACATGCTTGGTATTAGTGTGAAAAAGTAACAATTTATGTGTTTATATAACTAATAGTTGGGTGATGTGAGAGTACATAGTAAGCCTCGATTGCAACAAGTTAAAAAGGTAAAAGAAAGGAACTGGGCAAGAATTACTTTGGCTATGTTTGGAAACCCTAATTCCAAACGAATGAGTGATTTTCATATGGGAAGTCTTGTTAACCTTAATCTTGCCTGGCATTATATTGATATGTGCTACATTCATGAACATGTACTTGACAGGTATATTAGCTAGTCTCTAATTATAGGTGGATCTGTCAAGGGATTGGAGTCCCTTGCGAGATAGTGTGGATGTGTTCAGTTGCAACAAAAAAGTAAGGTAATCAGTGTATTGTTATGTTTATTTATGCACTGCCAATTATGTGTTGATGAAAGTATGATGCAAGTCCCATTATATGGAAAAGGAGATTGCCATGAAATCTTGAAGAAGGCTCGGGCTGATATCTCCCTGGGAACCATGGGAATTAAGTCATGTTTTCTATTGTTAGTCTTGTGCTTTTGGTCATTTCTGATTTTTTGTGCTTGATTGTGGTTTTGTTTGTGTCTTGTGCATGGCCATGCCACTTTTTTGTGGTGTCGTATTGTTATTGGTTTTCCATGGTTTTCTTCTTGTTTTTTCCCTGTCTTGCATTTTATGTTTTGAGTCTTGGGAATTGGTTTTCGAAAGAGGAAGTTAATGGAGCTCGGGGAGAGATGTGTGGAACCCAACAGGTGATGTAAGGCCTGGATGAAGCTTAGTGCATGCATAAGGGCATCTGAAGGCAAGCGTATAACATCTAGTTGGATTGGTTGGGTCCATTGGTGTAAATGGATGATGGAAAGACAGTCATGAGAAAAGTAATCGGGAAAGATAAAGTAAATAGATTTGAGGCATCAAATGCCTTGTCTATGTTGGGAATTGTTGTTCTCGATGTTGTGCATGCTGTGAACAGATAAAGGGAGTTCTCTTAACCTTAAACTTATGGTATCTAGTAATTATGTTATGATCATGATTATGTTTATGATTATATATGTATACATGTATGTAGGTATGCCTTATCTGATAGTTTCATCATGGATCATGGTTGTTTAAGACTAATGTTTATATGTATAGATGTGTGTATGTATGTCGTTGTCTGATAGGATCATGATTGTTTTATGCTAATGTTTATGTATATGTATGTATGTATCCATGTATCTATGTTACTGTCCGAGAGGGTCGTAAGGATCATTCTTGTGGAGGAATGATTGCTTATGTAGGTGAATGACATGAAGAGGTTCCTAGTTCATGAGGAATCAAGTGGGAATAGTAGCCTGAAAAATATACGATGTTAGTATCATGTGGCTATGAGTTTATATTATGTAATTATATTATGTTTATTTTATGGACAAGTTATACTGAGGGATGCATCGGTGAAATGAAAGTAGCGTGGTCTGCAGCATGTTTAGACAAGCATGGATAAGGCACTGGAATCAAGGTTGCTTGGTAGAGACGTTGTGGTTTTGGATTTGTTGTACTATTGTTGTGCATATGTTGTATATGTTTTACATGTTGCATCTGTGATGTTGTGAGCATGCACTGTTGTGTATATATAGTGTGTACAAGTTGTTTATGCGATGTTATGTACAGGATGGTACAGATAGTGTTGTGCGAATGTTGAATATTCAGTGTTGGATATATATTGTGCTATGTGCATGTTGGATATGTAGTGTTGTATACATAGGGTGCTATGTAAGTGTTTTATATGAAATTCTATGTACATATGTTGTTGTGTGCATGTTGTACATGTGGTGCTATGCACATATGGTGTTGTGTGCAAGATTGTACAACTGGTGTTGTGAGCATGTGGTGTCGTGTACATGTCCTACATGTGGTGTTGTGTACATGTCATGCATGGGGCAATGTGTACATTTGGTGTCGTGAATATGTAATGCACGTGGTGGTGTACATGTGGTATTGTGTACACATTGTACAGGTGGTGTTGTGTACATGTGGCATTGTGTACATGTTTGTTACAGATCCATTTGGGCACATCAAATCCCAACATTTAGATCAGTGTTTTAAGGCTTATAAAACCCTTAATTCAGTTGTTCATGCCCTAAACAAGTCAACCCTTTGAATGCCTCCTTCCCAGACAGTTTCATGACTTGAAGACATCTAGAAATAGCCTCTAGAGGGACCAGCGTAGGTAAGCCCTTATGAAGGTGCACTGCAAAGCAGTTAAGTCCACTGCTAGGGTGCTCTGCAAAGCACTTAGGATTCCTTTCACTTGTGCTGGGTGAGAATGAGCGAAATTCACATAGGATTTGGGGAATATTCTTATCTCTTGGAGTCATCTAAAAGCTTCCCTCAGTTATCTACTCCTATGAGATCGAAAATGGATGAGGAATGAGTTAAGGTGCATCCTATCCTCTCATCCCTTCCTCCATGGAACTAATTCTAAGTATGGAAGGCCATTCAATGCCACCATTTATGACAAAACCTCCTTCATCCTCCTATAAATTGACCACTCATCTAAGTGATCAGGGGTTGGTGGGTTGGCTGAATTATGTTGAATTCTAAGGAGATAATGCTGCTATGAGACTTGACTTTGGAGCAAATGATGTGATGCCACAAGCTTGTCTTGCTTTTGATGTGATGTGGATGAGATCCAAGCTGGAGGAATGACTTTGAATCAGACACTGATGGTTGTAATTCCTTCTTCTATCTAATAAAGTGTTTGAACCTTTTTCCATACGTTGTGTTCTTTTGTAATGCTTATATGTATGAATATCTTCTAATTCCTTTCATTTATATTCAATGGATCGTATGCTTTGATTTGTTTTCATCTTCTATTGTGTTTATAGGGTACTTCTCAAGCGAATTAAGTGCAGGAAGGAGCGACGGAATCGATACAAGGGAGATGAGAGGAAATCAGAACTACAGGTAGGCCTTCTATCATATCTCCTTATCTATTGCTTATATGAAATGTCTAAAACTCTTTAAACTGTTGTTCTAGGCACAGGTACTTGTCTAGTGAATCATTGTTTATCCATAGATGCTAAATTCTCCAAAACAAATTGGCGACCATATTGGGGAATTATCACCTTTCCTAGTAGCTTATCCACCTCTTAGGATATTCTTCTAGACCCTACTTGTGTTCATTGACTGTATTTCAGCTCTTTTGCATTGATTTTAGTCAAAAATTGAGGTTATATGACTCTTGAGTGGCCTTTCGGGAATCAACGCAGGCTTGGTCAAGGTACAGTGCTCTGCAGAGCACCCTTGAGTGAGAGACGGTGCTCTGCAGTGCAGTTAGGCCCTCTTTGTCCTACATTGATCCACCTTAGGGAAAGTTTTCACCTTTGGATTGATTTTTTACCAACTTTCCTCTGTTTGATTGCTTGTTGATTGATCAATGAGCTCGAAAATGGATGAGGAATGAGTTAAGGTGCATCCTATCCTCTCATCCCTTCCTCCATGGAACTAATTCTAAGTATGGAAGGCCATTCAATGCCACCATTTATGACAAAATCTCCTTCATCCTCCTATAAATTGACCACTCATCTAAGTGATCAGGGGTTGGTGGGTTGGCTGGATTATGTTGAATTGTAAGGAGATAATGCTGCTATGAGACTTGACTTTGGAGCAAATGATGTGATGCCACAAGCTTGTCTTGCTTTTGATGTGATGTGGATGAGATCCAAGCTGGAGGAATGACTTTGAATCAGACACTGATGGTTGTAATTCCTTCTTCTATCTAATAAAGTGTTTGAACCTTTTTCCATATGTTGTGTTCTTTTGTAATGCTTATATGTATGAATTGCTTCTGATTCCTTTCATTTATATTCAATGGATCGTATGCTTTGATTTGTTTTCATCTTCTATTGTGTTTATAGGGTACTTCTCAAGCGGATTAAGTACAGGAAGGAGCGACGGAATCGATACAAGGGAGATGAGAGGAAAGCAGAACTACAGGTAGGCCTTCTATCCTCTCTCCTTATCTATTGCTTATATGAAATGTCTAAAACACTTTAAACTATTGTTCTAGGCACAACTACTTGTCTAGTGAATCACTGTTTATCCGTAGATGCTAAATTCTCCAAAACAAATTGGCGACCATATTGGGGAACTATCACCTTTCCTAGTAGCTTATCCACCTCCTAGGATATTCTTGTAGACCCTACTTGTGTTCATTGACTGTATTTCAGCTCTTTTGCATTGAATTTTGGTCAAAATTTGAGGTTAGATGACTCTTGAGTGGCCTTTCGGGAATCAACGCAGGCTTGGTCAGTGTACAGTGCTCTGCAGAGCACCCTTGAGTGAGAGACGTGCTCTGGAGTGCAGTTAGGCCCTCTTTGACCTGCATTGATCCACTTTAGGGAAAATTTTCACCTTTGGATTGAGTTTTTACCAACTTTCCTCTGTTTGATTGCTTGTTGATTGATCAATGAGTGTCATGTCTCAGAAAACAAGTTTTTATCTCCTTTTCCAAGCCTACTTTGAATTGATTGATTAATTTTTCTTAAATGTTTTCTTTGTCATTATCGATCCATAGTCAAAGTTAGATTATAGTTGATTAATCTTTGTTCGAAAGAAAGTGTAGTAAAAGTCTTCTTTTCTTTCGAAACTAAACTGTTGTAAAGTCTTCATTTTCATAAAAGATTGATTGATTGTATGTGCATTAGTTTCCTTTTTGTCCATAATAACATTAAGGGATTCAAAAATAAAAACTTGCATCGTTCATATTGTAGTTTGTGAATGCTTGAAAGGAATAGTTAAGGAAATTGCATTAGATGTGCTCTTTGCTCTTTGTCAAATATATGATTGCTCTATCTCTACTAGCTAAGGTTTTCATTGTTCAATTGAATGAAAATAATGTGTATCATATTAGTTGAATTTTAGGAATTGCAAACATACATGACGTGGTGAACCTTGAAAGGAAAATCTAAAGAAGATCAACTTAAAATTTATCTGAATTTACCTAATGGAGCATTGTCACCTAATGAAAAACATTTAGAGTTCTAGGCTAGAGATGTGTTCCGGCGTCATAAAACAAAGCAGTTGTCCCTAAATTGTCTACAATACATCCCGAGTGTGGTACCTCATTCCACGTATATAAGTATATCATATCTCGTCCACGTACCTTCGGGTATATAGGGCAGTGTTACAATACATAATTTATATGGGAATGCTCTCACTGTGCAGTTTTTCATTAGACAACGCTTATATGAATTGGGCCTCCACGTACTTTCGAGTATATATGGGATGATAACACTAGGTTTCTATCCATCCTTAGGTAACCGAGTCGGCCACCTTGTACACTGTGATACACCAAACACAACATTCGGGGAGATTGCCTACCCGTACTTCTTAGTTCGCCAAGAGGTATTCTACAGTTCACAGTTGCTTGGTAAACATTTTGACTAGATTATCCCTCTTTTGATTTGTTATGTTACTTTGATTAAAATAAAATTAATTGACCATGGATAAAATCCTCCAAGCCCACTCCTTAGTTGATCTTAGGTTGAAACATATGGCGACAAATCCAGAGTCCATCGATCAAAGAATTCCTTTTGATGGGAATACTAGTCCTTTTCCTCCTTTCGGAAATATTGGTGCCCCTTATATGGCTACATTGTCCCTTCCGGGATTTACCATTAGCTTGGTAGTATGGTCGTTTCAACCTCCTTGGTTCAAAATCTCGTGATTTCTCCGCAATCGAGTAAACCTCTGACTGGACAAAATCAACCTCCAGTTGATACTAAAGTTGACCCTTTGCCTTCTTCCTCGGTTGTTTCTTCCTTCCTTCTTCCTCTTCACCTGGTGAAAGTATTGGTACTAGTAACCAGGTGGCTAAGAAGAAGAAGAAAGGGAAGAAGAAGAAGCAAATTCAGCAGAGGAGCAACCAAGCAACCATTGCTTTGAATGCAACATCTGATAAGAAAATGTCCGTCAAGCCTCACAAAGTTCGATATCCATGCAAACTTTGTGCGGGAAACCATCTTCTTCGAAATTGTCCTGATATTCCTCAAATATTAGAAGAATGGTCTTCTCGTTCACATCATCCTGTGTCATCAACTTCTGGAGATCATGCTAGTGACACACCATCAATTAGTGGTAGTAAAGTTCATGGAAGAAAAGGGAAAGTTAAGTTTCCCTGTAGGTTATGTGAAGGGAATCACCCCATTCACCTTTTTCCTTATCTGGATGAAGCCAAAAAAGTGTTGGATAACCGTCCTGCTTCACCGCAGTGACTTTCATCTAGTTACAGGAAATTATCCCTTAATCCTTCACTAGTTGATGAATTGACTGACCAAAATCAACCGTCGGTCAAACTCACTCTCTCTGAAAGTGAATCTTATGAGTCTATACCCGTCCCAAATCAACAGGTCGAAGTAATAGTTGACCCGATTTCACCTTCAACTAACCGTACTGTTCCCGTAGAGATTGAGTATGATACCACTCAAGTTCTTTTTGTTCCTTCAGCTTCTAATCAGCTTGGGGCCAGTCCTCTTGTTCCATTAAGACAAGAGGAAAATCCTCTAGTTCTCGTAACTCAAGGGGTTAATTCTCTCGTTTCTACAGTACCCCCTCCAAGTAGTCTGGTCACTTCCTTTGATTGGAATCGACTGGCAAGATTATGTCTTCCTTCTTATGTGCCTTTCCAGATCATAGTACAAGTTTGTAATATGATTTTATCGGGCACTATTATAGATGAAGGTGCATCTGTGAGTATCCTTTCCTCAAATGCTTGGCAAGTGCTTGGTTTGCTTGGCAAGTGCTTGGTTTGCCACCGCTTGTGCCTGTTACACAAAATATGTTGGGTTTTAACAGAGGAACCAGTCAATCGTTAGGGATCCTCCCTTAGTTACCTATTACTTTGGGAGGAAAAATCATTTATCTGAATGTGATGGTAGTCCCAGGCCCTTTAGATTACAATTTACTTCTAGGGCGCAACTATGTTTACAACATGGGAGCTATTGTTTCAACACTCTCTCAAGTGATCTATTTCCTGCATGAAGGCAAAATTGTCACCGTTGACCAGCTTTCATTTCCCAGTCCAAATATGGCTTCTAGTCAACCATCTTCCCTAAATTGTCCTTTTGTACCAATGGTATCATCCCCACCACGGGTTAATTATGTGGAAACCTGTTCCATACCTACATCAATTGACGATCATTTTAGTGATGTTGTACATCATTTACTGGGGGCATTGGAACCAGATCTCTCCTTCATGACCACTTATGAGTTGTGATCCAAGGTATATGAGGATAGTTCCTGGTCTTGTGTCAACCTTGTTAAAAAAAGAAACAATGGTCTGTGAGGATAGTTCTTTTACTGTGTCAACCTCATTAAAAAATGAAACAAGTCCATGAGGATAGTTCTTGGTCTTGTGTCAACCTTGTTAAAAAATGAAACAAGGGCATATGAGGATAGTTCCTAGTCTTGTGTCAACCTCGTTAAAAAAGAAACAAGGGTCTATGAGGATAGTTCTTTTACTGTGTCAACCTCGTTAAAAAATGAAACAGGTCCATGAGGATAGTTCATGGTCTTGTGTCAACCTCATTAAAAAATGAAACAAGGAATATGAGGATATTTCTTTTACTGTGTCAACCCTGTTAAAAAATGAAACAGCCCCCATGAGGATAGTTATTTTACTGTGTCAACCTCGTTAAAAAATGAAACAGGGCAATGAGGATAGTTCTTTGTCTTGTGTCAACCTCGTAAAAAAAGAAACCAAGGAATATGAGCATAGTTCCTTGTCTTGTGTCAAGATTGTTAACAAATGAAACAAGGAATCTGAGCAGAGTTCCTTGTCTTGTGTCATGCTCATTAAAAAATGAAACAAGGTCCCCTGGAGAAAAGTTCCAAGCCGAGTCTTTGAGAAGATCTCGTAAAATCCCAGTCGAGTCTTTCACTTGATTTCATAAATGAATCTTCATTCCATCCACCTGATAGTCACGAGTAGTCTACTTAGGTGAATGTAATGAAGCTTGGGGGGCATGCACCTAATGGTAAAGTTATGTTTCCCTGTAGGTTATGTGAAGGGAATCACCCCATTCACCTTTTTCCCTATCTAGACGAAGGCAAAAAGGTGTTGGATAACCATCCTGCTTCACCGCAGTGACTTCCATCTAGTTACAGGAGACACTCCCTTTCATCATGTTGGGGGCATGTAAACCAATCTCAAGCATAGTTTTTCGTTTCAAGCTTGTGTAAACATGAAACTGAATCCAAGCATAGTTCCCTATGGTTCAAGCTTGTGTAAAAATGAACCCATTTCCATTTTAATGCTTGTGATTTCCATTCTATCAGCCTTTTCTATCAGATGATCCTTAGTTGTTTCATTCCATCACCACCATCTCTTTGGCTGATCATACGCTTTCACTTGGTTGTTTTACCTTTTTAGAGGAACAATTACAATGAGTGGTCTTATTAGCCAACCTCTTCACATAAATCAACATGTTTTGAGAAGTTCCAACATCACCGGAACCAATTGCTACCCTAGACACCACTCATTCCTCAAAATGGGGTCCTCTTTAAGATCTTTTCAGACTCTCTAAATATGAAAATATTGTCGAGTGCTTGTCCTTTCCAGCTCATTAACAGATCGGAAAAGATATATGTCTTGTATTATTTTACGCCTTTTTGGACTTGAGAGATTAATTTACGAAAAAGAACTTGTGGAGTTTTCTTTTTTTACCTTTTCAAACTCTCTAAACATGAAAAGGACAGAGTCATCTTTGTCGTTAAACTCATTAAAAACATCAAATAGCGACAAACTTGTCCATCTAAACAAGACTGAGTTTCACCTTCGCTAGATTCATTAAAACATCAAAGAGCGATGGATTCCCCCGGAGGGTGAGATTATACAACAAGCATAAGTTATCCTCCTCAAGCTTGATAAAAATAAAGAGGTACTGGTCAGCAATGACTGGGGAAAGTGGAAAAAGGGGAAAACCACTTTATGGTAGCAGGCCGCTCTTGAACATGACACTTTCACTCTATCATCGTGACTATCTGGGTTGGGTTATTAGCTTGATGGTTATCACACCATTGGTCTATCATACCATCCATCGCTTTGTTTTGGGTCAATGCTACATATTCACTTTAGTGTTGCCGATATGTTCAAGAGAAGTCATCCAGTCAAAATCCATCTTTTGAAATACCATAAACCTTCATTTTCATGACCGCCATTCCTGAACTTTGTGTTTTCAGTCGAATTCCATCTCTAAAATCATTACACTCGTTTTGTGTCGTTGATGTGGGATACATCAAGGCCCTCCAGAAACAAGTCACTCCTTGTGGACATCAGCTCATTATCCAAGAATTTAACTTAGAAACACCCATTCAATACCTTGAGACTTGCATGCATAAATGGCAGGTTTCTCACTTTCGGCGATAGGCATACATCAATGGCCTTTGACCAAAAGACTTTGTATGGTGTTTGACATCAAATCATCCATTCACAACATGCAGAATGTATTGCAGTACCTTGAGGATCAGTATCATTATTGGTGATTTCTCTCGCATCTATTAACAACTTACATCTTCAGTTGGTAATCAGATGGTGCCTTCCCATGTTCGACTTCAAATCACATATTCACATGGTTAGACTCATACTTGAGTGAACGGTTGAACAATATTGAAGACCCCGGACCTAGTTTCATCCATTCGGGCTGTGATATTAGGAGTACTAAATCATATGTACAATGGCTTTACATTGATAGTCATTCCGGTCATGGGTCTATATCTACAGACGATTGTTTATGTACATGTAATGAAAGTTTACAAGTTGAGCATGGGTATGCCTTCCCTCGGAAATTCATGTAAAATCAAATATCATTATATATATATATATATCTATATATATATATATATATATATATATATATATATATATATATATATATATATATATATATATATATATATATATATGTAATTGATGCAAGTCACCTTCCATTTCGATACCTCCTCATCACATCATAAAGCATTTCATTCGACATTGGCATTTTTCCGACTTCATGCTTTAGGGGGAAACTATTCCAGATCCATTTGAGCACATCTCAAATCAATGTTTTAGGGCTCATCAAACCCTAAATTCAATTGTTTCATGCCCTAAACAAGTCAACCCTTTGAATGCCTCCTTCCCAAATAGTTTCATGACTTGAAGACATCCAGAAATAACCTCTAGAGGGACCAGAGCAGGTAAGCCCTTATGAAGGTGCACTGCAGAGCAGTTAAGTCCATTGCCAGGGTACTCTGCAGAGCACTTAGGCTTCCTTTCACTTGTGTTGGGTGAGAATGAGTAAAATTCACGTAGGGTTTGGGGAATATTCTTATCTCTTGGAGTCATCTAAAAGATTCCCTCAGTTATCTACTCCTATGAGCTCGAAAATGGATGGGGAATGAGTTAAGGTGCATCCTATCCTCCCATCCCTTCCTCCATGGAACTAATTCTAAGTATGGAAGGCCATTCAATGCCACCATTTATGATAAAACCTCCTTCATACTCCTATAAATTGACCACTCATCTAAGTGATCAAGGGTTGGCGGGTTGGTTGGATTATGTTGAATTGTAAGGAGATTAGGATGCTATGAGACTTGACTTTGGAGCAAATGATGTGATGCCACAAGATTGTCTTGCTTTTGATGTGATGTGGATGGGATCCAAGCTGGAAGAATGACTTTGAATCAGACACTGATGGTTGTAATTCCTTCTTCTATCTAATAAAGTGTTTGAACATTTTTCCATATGTTGTGTTCTTTCGTAATGCCTATATGTATGAATTGCTTCTGATTCCTTTCATTTATATTCAATGGATCATATGATTTGATCAGTTTTCGTCTTTTGTTGTGTTTACAAGGTACTTCTCAAGTGGATTAAGTACGGGAACGAGCGACGGAATCAATACAAGGGAGACGAGAGGAAAGTGGAACTACAGGTAGGCCTTCTATCCTCTCTTCTTATCTATTGCTTATAGGAAAAGTCTAAAACACTTTAAACTATTGTTCTAGGCACAACTACTTGTCTAGTGAATTAGTGTTTATCCATAGATGCTAAATTCTCCAAAACAACGTTGTACAGGTGGTGTTGTGTACATGTGATGTTGTGTACACGTTGTTCAGGTGGTGCTTTGTATAGGTGGTGCTGTGAACATGTTATACATATGGTACTGGTGTACATGTGGTATTTTGTGCATGTTGTACATGTTGTGTTGTGGTTATGCGGTACTATGTATGTTCATTGTGTAGTAGTGGTATGGTGACGTGTACTCATTGTGTTGTATTATGTGTAGTACATGTATTGTGTCATGTTTTACGCTAAGTGTTAGTACATGTATTGTGTGGTGTTGCATGTTGTGTGTGGATGTATGTGTTGTGATGTACATTATGTATGTCTACATGATTGAAGAAAAGAAAAAGGCATTGGGTGTTTGTTGGGTGTGGAAACCAATCCATTGTGTGTACAATAAGAACAAAGGCAGAAGTAAGGATTGATGAAGGATAAGTATCAATATTTTATTTCAGTTTTATTATGCATGTGATCTATGATTCTGACTTGTGATGGTTACATGTGATTTATGATTATGCCTTAGGATGATTTAAGGTGATTCATGATTTTAATTTATGATGGTTGAGTTTGATCTAACTAGACGTGATATGTTTGTTCATGATGATTTAATCAAATAGTTAGTTTGACTTGTTGTGATAGGAAGAGAATAGAATTGCATGTGTACCTTGTTGACAGGCCACGAATGAGGTATGAATTGAAGTTATTTCACATTATTGAATCTAATGGAAATTACGTTCTTGGTACAAGAAGCACAGAAATTTCTGGTTGGGTGGTTTAAACTAACTGCAAGATTAGCAGCAGCAGTAAAAGGAATTTGAACAAGCAGGAGTATGTTGGTAAAGCACTTCAGGAACAGGGCCATTGTGGGACACTGGTACCCAATAGTGTCCATTGATTTCCATGAGCATGCTATGACTGGTATGATGGTTTTGAGGTAGGTATATGCCTCGGTTGTTTGATCTTCTGATGTGGGGAAGCCTTGCCAAGGGATGAATTTCCCGGGATTGGGGGTGTCGAGGAACTTGGAAGGTGCGTGACTACATGAAAGGGGGTGACTGGATTTCCTAAGGGACTGTATAGCAGAGAAGGGAAGGTCAGGGATGGATTTTTTGGGTCATTAGCATTTCTAGTTGGAATCAAATGCAGAGTGGGAGTCTAACCTATAACAATGAGCTACTAATTGTTCACTGACAGGACAAGTGGCATAGGATTATAACAGTGGACATTGGATGCAGATTTGACCTTGCAATGGATTTTGGACTTCCTGGGAAAGAGGTGAATCCTAGTAATACTTTGAGGTGGATATGCGAGCCTCTGGATTCCCTAGTTGTGGATGTAGGTATCATATCCTTTTATTTGCTGGTTGAGAAAATGTGCATATACGTATGTGTGTATTACTGTAAATGTTGTATCGAGATGGATTTACAAAGCTCCATAGACAGTATGATTATTTTTTGGGTGAAGAAAAATTGTATGCGTGTATATGCGGTTATTATTGTAAATACCGTAATGAGTTTTTTTATAAAGCTCCAGTAAATGATATGTTTGTCATTTTTTAGCATATGGTAATTGTAAATACTGCAAAGAGCAATGTTATAAGGCTCCATGGGAATTATTTTTTGTTTTCAGTGCTCTTGTTGGTTATCGGCATCATTGAAAACTAAGGACGATGTTACCGTAATGGGGAGGGTTCTTTAATAGCCCTGATGAAAATTCCATGTAATAAAAGTTAATAAAGGAAAAATAATAACCACGGTTGATGGGACAAGTATTCCAAGTTGAATGGTGGGAAAACATCCTAGTGGGTGTTCATTTCAGTTATTATGGCTAAGGAAATTGGCAAAGGCAATGGAAAAAGCTTTGGAAAGGAAAAATGGCATTATTTGGCAATTTATTTATGAAAATAATGGAAATTAGGAGAAAAGGAATGTGAAAGGTCATAGGTTGCATGTGAGGAGGAAAATGAAGGAAAATAATGGAAAATGAAGAAAATATAGGCCTCATTGATAAAAAGGCTTATGAGGATTAGTTGGAAATCTTTTTCTTAGGTTTTGCATTGGATCAAGAAAGGAAAATAAGGCAAGAGGAAGGAAGGAGCAAGCAAGAAAGAGCAGGATCAAGAAGCTATAGTAGGATTCTTTGCATGTATCAATTTGCATGTGTGTTTTCCTTGCTACATTTGGAATGCATGGTACTGCATGTGGTTCTCTTGTTGTTATGGCATGGTATTTTCTAGGTGTGACAGTGTTTTCATCCTAGGCTTTCCATTTCTGGATAGCCATGGTATGATGGGGTTCTCATGTTTTGGTTGAGCTAGATTGCTAGATGGATTTGAAGCTGAGTGAGGTGGATCTCTAAATGACAGAACACGTGGCCTAGTGACCCCTGAACCAGATTGTGGGTTGTGGTAAAGCTGGATTTTGTGTTTCCTCAATGGGCCTAGGAATCCTCGACTAGTGAATGGTGGGATATACGGTAAAGCCTAGAGGTGGGTGCTCTCCATCAAGCCTAGTAATCTCGAGATAAGATATGCGGTAAATCCTGGAGAGTGGGTATTGGTTTAGGGCTTAGTGGTCTGGTGTGGATTGTGGTAAAGCTTGAGAGACTAGGAGACAGGAAAATTCATCATGGTGTAGGTGGCGAAATCCGGTGGCATCCATGCTTGTTTTGGCCTAGTGATCTAGTGGAGATCATTGTAAATTTTGTTATTACATTTTTATTGTTTTGGCTTAGTGATCCGTGTCAGATTACAGTAAATCCTAATTTCTATTGATGAGGGTGAGGTGGTTTAGCCTCGGGATGCCCTGGTTGGTTCTTTTGGTTTGAGTACCACATTCATGTTTGGTATATGGCACGAGGGTGAATGGATGAAGAGAGATTTGGCTCAGCCATTCTATGGCCGGGTGGAATGTGGTAGTCCCATCCTTGGTAGGATTTTACATTCATTAATAAGAGGTTCTCTTCTTGATATCTCATGTAACAATGCACGGGTTTATATGTGGATTTTATGGTTGATGTATCCTTGATATTTCTGTTATTATTATGATGGTTGTGAGCATATATTATGATAGTGATGATGCATGGCTTTACTCATGTTTTGATTTGTAAATGAATGAACAATGTATCTATGACCTAATAGATCATAACGCAACTAATGATATAAGGGAACAATGCTTCTCAGAGATTCTCAGATAAGTATGAAACCCCTGTGCTTATATCTATCGTTTACACCTATATATTACATATTTGTGATATGTTTGACAAAATGCCTGTCATGTCTAGTAGGGGTCCAATCAAGCCCTTGTTCAAGTAATTGAATTTGTATCATCATTACCTTGTTATATTTATGTTATGAAGGTGTCATTTAATTTTGGGCAATGACCTAGGCTCTGGGCATGAAAAAGTAGATCAAACCCTGGGGACACTAGCATAACATAGAGGAAAATATTCCCTAGACATTGGCATGCCATGTTGTGGGAGCGTCAAGATCCCTATAAATGTTGGCATGCCCATAGAATGGGAGATTCAGGGAGTTGATTAGTATAAAAACTAAATGGGACCCGAGGACTAGTTACTTAAGTGGTTGGGATGGTTCCTAGGAGTCCTGTAGCTAATGTGGAAGTTGTATGTTGTGTTTATGTTGATTCCACTTCCTTAAGGTCACATAGGAGGTTCAATCCCATCATAGCAGCCTCTCATCACATGTTTACCCCAATTGGTTGGTTAAGTGGGAGGAGGGTGTTACATTAGTATGGTGTGGATATGATTTGATATTATATGCTTATACTATGCCCATACTTATTCTATGGCAGGTAATGTTGTGGGATACATCAACGAAACGAAAGCAATGTAAATTGTGGCATGCTGGGATAAGCATGGATAATGGATGTGCAGTACTAGTGTGGTGTACATGTTGTATATACAATGTTGTGTACATGTTGCATGTGGTGTTGTGTACATATAGTGTTGTGTGCATGTTGTATATGTGGTGTTGTGTACATATGGTACTGTGTGCATGTTGTACATTTGGTGCTATGTACAAGTTGTCCATGTGGTGTTGTGTACATATTGTACATGTGGTGTAGTGTACTCATCATGCAGGTGGTGTTGTGTACAGGTGTTGTTGTCTAAACATTGTGCAGGTAGTGTCATGTACATTTGGTGTTGTGTACACATTGTGCAGGTGGTGCTATGTACATGTGGTGTTGTGTACACATTGTCCAAGTGGTGTTATGTACATATGGTATTGTGTATATGTCCTACATGTTGTGTTCTGTGTATGTGGTAATGTATTACAGGTATAGTGTAGTCATTGTATCTCAACACGTGTATTTGTTGTATTGTATGGTGTGTACATATATGTATTTTGTTGTACACTGGGTGTATGTATATGTATATTGTTATACACTAGGTGTAGGTGTATGTGTTGTGTTCTACATGGGGTGTAGATGTATATATTTTTTGGTGTTGTAAATCATGTGTGGGTGTATGTGTTGTGATCTTCACTGTGGGTATGGGTATGTGACTAAACAGGAGTCCACTTTACTACCATCGATTTCTCTTTTCCTGGATTGTTCATGTACTTGCTTACAACTCCCATTTCATGTGCAATATCGGGCCTTGTGCAGACCATTGCATACATTAATCTTCCAATTGTTGATGCATATGCAATTTTACACATATAATCCATCTCTTCCTGAGTCTTGGGACACATATCCTTATTTTGAAATGGCTAGCCAAAGGTCTACTAACTAGTTTTTCATTCTGCATATTAAATATTTCCAACACTTTTTCTATGTACTCATTCGGAGGCAATGTTAATTTGTGATTTTTCATGTCTCTATTTATTTTAATACCAAGGATTTGTTTTGCAACACCCAAATCCTTCATTGCAAATGAACCTGCCAATTTTTCTTTAAGCACATTTATTTCCTATATGTTAGACCCTACAACAAGCATGTCATATTCATCCAATAACAATATAATATGGATGCCATTATTTTGTTTTTTAAGATAAACACAATGGTCAGAGTGACATCTAGTATAACCTTGTTCTGACATAAACCTGTAAATGTTAGATACCACTACCTTGGAGCCTATTTTAAGCCATACAAGCTCTTCTTCAATTTGTAATCTAACTTTTCCTTCCCTTTTGCCTCATACCCTTGTGGTTGTTGCATATATATTTCTTCTTCCAAATCCCCATGGAGAAAGGTTATCTTTACGTCTAACTGCCCAAGATGTAAATCATTTGTTGCCACTAGACTTAAAATAGTTCTGATTGAAGTCATTTTAACAACAGGAGAAAAAAATTTCATCAAATTATCTACCTTTCTTTTGTGCAAACCCCTTCACCACAAGTCTAGCCTTATACCTTTGTTTAACTCCACCTTCTTCCTTCAACCTATCAACCCATTTATTATGCAATGTTGTTTTATCTGCAAGATACTTGACTAAGTTCCAAGTCTGGTTATGCATCAAGGAGTCAATCTCTTCTTCCATGGCTTTCTCCCACTTCTTCCTAGTTTCTACCTGCATTACTTCTTCATATCTTTCCAATTCACTAGAATCAGCCAACAATACATAGTATAATCAAGAAGAGTATTGTTCAGGGTGTCTACTTATCTTAGTAGATCTTCCAACACCACTTTATGGTGTTTCAGGTGCCTGCTACTGTTGTGGTTGATGTTGTTGTTATGGTTGTTGATCATTATGATTTTCAGACACCTTTACTTTGTCTGTGATCTCATCAAGCATTTTGTATTCTTCGTTTTCCTTTTCCTATTTCTTTCCCTGCATTTGATCATTATACAAGACCTTTTCATTGAATATGACATCTCTTCGCCTAATGATTTTGTGATTTTCATAATCATATAAGCGATAAAAAATATCATTTACATCATATCCAATAAAGGTACATTTCTTTGATTTTTCCTCAAGATTTGTTCTATTTTCTTTATTGATGTGGATAAAGGCTTCACAACCGAAAGTCTTTAAAATTGAGTAGTTTACCTTTTTACCTGTCCATGCCTCCTCTGGAATACCACCATCCAAGGATCTTAAAGGTCCTATGATTATTAGATAAACAACGGTATCTACAACATCTACCCAAAATTGTAAGGGAAATCATGCATGTAATTTCAGGCACCTTGCACACTCCATGATTGTCTTGTTCATCCTTTCTGAAACATCATTTTTCTGTGGTGTTCCTAGAATTGTCTTCTCTCTACCAATTCCATGCTCTAAACAGTAGTTATCAAACTCTTTGTTGTAGTATTTGGTGAGCCCTGGTATTGCACCAAGAGTGTTGCAAGTCCCACAGGCCCCTCAACTCTATTTATCAACCTGGGGTTCATACAAACTTTGAGGTGACAATGTTATATACACAGTAGATGTAATTCTACTCATGACACCCTCAAGTAGGTCACTTGAACATTAAGGCTCCAAGACCATTCTTCTATTGAACTAGGGAGGATTAACTACTAAAAGCATGATTCAAAAGCTAGTCCTAGTGTAGAAAAAGTAAATGTTGTTCAAACCTAACTTGTAAATGCTATTGAATCAATCCATGAGAGAACACAAGAATTATGCTAACTACAAAAAGGAAAGCTATACTAATTTCAATCATCCATCTATCTATTTTTTGAAATGAGCATAGATGTAAGATAATTCGAGCCTTAATACACTATATGCCACTTTTGGCTAGGGCTCAGAGCATTGTGATGACTTGGAAGAGGCACGATATTTCCTCTTTTGGACCACCGTCCCCACTTGGAATAATTATTCCCTCGTGCCTCGTAATCACTGCCCACTCTATGTTTTCTAATCTTGACTGATGTGACACCTTCACCTTGCATGAGGGATCATAAATCACTTTTTGTTCATTGACCAAGGGTGGCAAAGTTAACTGGCCACCTCTAGCTTATAAAAATACCTCTTCTTGACATTCATACGTTTTTCATTATTTACACATAGGGAGGAGAAGAGAGGTTTCCATACCCGTTCCTACCTCATGATTGACTGATGCAGGGGTGAGTATGCTGGAGTGTTGGACCTTTGTATTTCCATTAAGGGATCTGTCTTGCTATGTTTTTTATGTTCCTATATATATCTTCTTTGCTCCAAAGGGTATTTGATTGTTGTTGTTGCTATGTGTGCAGGTACTTTATTGATGTCCCAAGTGTTTCTGTTGTTGTTGGATAGTACTTCTTGGAGTGGCATAGTGCCTCATGAGTTGGTATCACCCCTTCTACTTGATGGAAGGAAAAAAACTAGGATTATGGCTTTTCTGTAATGGTTGCACAGGCTACTATAGGAAAGTCTTTTAGCAGCCCTTTTCTTTCCTTCCAAGGTCTTTTAATTGCATGGGAGTGGTGTGAAAGGGTGTATAGGGCTTGGAGGATGATGTTAGGGATCTGATTGAGTCATCTAGGGTTTTGAAACTAGAGGGAATGTGCTCTGTGTTTCTCAAGTAATTTTTAGGATGAGACAAAGTGGAGGGTTAGTTTTGAATGATATTGACTTTTCTTGTGAACTATGATGTGTGAATGATGGATGGGTGGTGGATCAACGTGGGAGAACCTCATTTACCTTTGGTAAGGTCATGCTTGGTGGTCTCTCATTTGGATCCCCTTCCTATAGTTTTTTGGGATCTTCTTGTAGTGTTAAAGGATCTTCCTGTAGAAATTAAAATCTCCCTGTAGCAATCCAGAGAGGGGCTGAAATTTTATTTTTGAGCCACTAAGATGATGGAGAGTGGTGAGGACATGGGTTTTAATGGAGGATATGGAGTGGATGGACAGAGAAGTGGATGGAATCTTGAGGTTGTTGGCCCTGTAGCTCTAGAATTCGCCAGTATCCTCAAACCTGTAAAATGACAAAAATGATTACCAAACACGTTGTGGATCCATGTATTGAGATTCTCCTTTGTTTTCCTTTCATTTTTTTTTTCTTTTCTTTTTTTTTGAGACATACAAGCTACCTCATGAGAGGTTTTCAACCTGTATGCATGCCCTAAGTGCCTCAAGAGAGGTTTTCACCCTAGTATCTTTATTTTTTTCTCTTTTTCTTTACTCCTGGGCTGCCTCAGGGAGCTTTTAAACCTAGGAGTTTGTCTCAGATGCCTCATAAATGTTTTCATCTAGGCATTTTATTGTTTTTTCTTTTTTGTTATTTTCACAAAAAAGGAATTATCTAAGAATTCAATGACTTGGAAGCTATGACACTTCCAATCGAATTAACCTCTCTGTTGATGGTGTTGGTGAATTCTTCCTTGGACATAGGGTTTATGTATACCTTCAATCTATAACCATTGACAAGAAAGGGAATCCCTTCCTCATTAATGGTCCTGATTTGAACAACTCCATTGTCATGGAATTTCTCTATCAGGTATGGTACTAACCATCTTATCATTAATTTTCCTTTGAAATCCTTGAACCTAGATTCATATAGTAATTCCCAATCCCCTTCTTGAAAAAAGTTGTCCTTGATGTGCCTATCATGCCAGATCTTCCCCTCTAATTGGACAACCTCGGTGCGTAGGAAGGCATGCATTCTGAATTCATCTAAGACATTTAATTGGAGTAGCCTCTCCTACTATGCTTTGTTGACATCTAAATACAATTTGGCTCTCATTCTCAAAGTATTGTACTCAAACTCAATAGAGATCAGAGCTTTCTTTCCATAGACCAAATCATATGGGGTAAAACTAGTAGTTGTTTTCCAAGTTGTGTTATAGGCCCAAGTGGCCTCCACTAATATGTTTGCCCAATCCTTTCTATTGTTGCTCACAAACTTGGTGAAGATTCCCTCTAATTGCCTATTTGTGACCTCTACTTGTCCATTGGCCTAAGGATGATAGGCAGTAGATTTTATGTGCTTGATATGATGTTGCCTTAACAGATTCTTGATTAGATGTGATGTGAATTGAGCTCCTTGATCGGTGACTATCTCTCTGGGGTACCCAAATTTGTAGAACACATTCTCCCTTAAGAACTCAGCCACTTTCTCCTCTGTTTCTTCCTTGACAGCCTTTGTCTCAGCCCACTTTGTCAAATAATCAGTGCACACAATGATGTACTTTTTTGTCCTAATGGTGGATCAATTGGCCCAATAAAATCCATGCCCCGCTTGTCAAATGGCTCCAAATCCACCTATAGGGGAATTTCATCATGAGGTATAGGTTCCCCATCCTCTATCACTAATCACATCTGTTGGTATATCTTATTGCATCTTGGTTGAGAGTGGGCCAGCAGTAGCCAACTTTTAGAGCTTTGAAATTTGTTCTCTTTGTAGCCAAGTGACCTCCACAAGGCCCATCACAACATGCTAAGAGGATGTCAAATACTTCCTCTTCCTTGACACATCTCCTTAAGATTTTATCTGGTCCTAGCTTGAAGATATTTCCCCCAATCGAAGTGAAAGGGGCATTGTTCCTTACAATTCTGCTCTTCTCCCTGGATGATAGATTTGGGGGAAATTTTGTAGCAACTAGGTAGTTGGCTATGTTAGCAAACCATGGAGAGAGCATTGAGATAGAAAATAAGTGATCATCTAGAATTTGATTGATCTGAAATGGGGATCTAAAGGCTTCTTGACAAACTTACAGGAACCTCTCCCACTCCAAAGCTTATATATTCCCAAGATCTATGCTTATGATTGATAAATGCGGAATTAAAAGAACTTGAAGTATGTGTATACTTTTGTTTGCCTTTAACTATTAAGTGATTGAGTTCATTTTCTTAAACTGATATTTAAACATATAACAGTAAATGCAATGCAGAAATAAGCAATCACAAAAGACAACAATATAATATGGAGTTCACCCTGATATATTGGGCTACGTCTCCTTGAGCTCTAATCAACTCGACTAGGCTTTTTGGGATTATGGCTTAAATTCTTTTACAAGCTCCACACTCAACTCCATTGGTTTACAACTGAACCTATGGGTTTAGAATACCATCTTATCACGTTGGCTATCCATACTCTCTAGACAAATCTAGGCTTCTCTGGACTAGATTCCTTCAATCAGCGCTTCGGGCTATCTTGAGTTCCTAGCTTGCACCAACTCCCTCAGAATTCCTTTAACTATCTCTGGAATTCCTTCTTCTGTCTTCAACACACATCATACACCAACAATAGTTTGATCATTTCGATCTCTTTGCTGTTCTGACTTCATTACAGCTTCATGGCTTGTAGAAGTCCATTGAGCCCTCTAGCTCTGTGGCTCTGCCTCCAACCTCTGGTGGCTATGCCTTTGTCAGCACTCTGGCTCTGCCTTCCAACCTCTAGTGGCTATGTCAAGCTTCTCTGAGCTTCCTCTGAGCATTACTCTGCCTAAGCCTCCGAGAATCCTCTTTCTCTATGCTTTCTGTGTTTTGCTCGGCCTCTGCGCAAATCCCTATCAATTCTATTCTCTGTCTACTTGTAACCATTTGGTTACAATCCTCTAATGCTTAGAACCCTGACTATTTCCCAAAAGAGTGAGTTTGCAATTGGAAAGGAACAGGCAGGCACGAGAACCCGATCGTTTGGCCTTCCCCCTGCCATAATCCCAAAAATACCAATATAACGGAATACACAGGAAACGCATGAAAAACACATCATGAGCCGTTTAACCGGACTTCAAATACTATGTAATCATGCTAAAAATCCTATCGAGTCTGCCTTTCCATCGCATGTCACATATCGCATTGTGTATGGCCAAAAACACAACACACAGAAAATCTGAAATTCTGGAATTCAAAATTTATGAAATCATGTCTATAACTCTATCAGGTTCGTGCCTTGATCGCAAATTGCAATCGCATATGTCAATGGCCCTTTATATTGGGGATCCATCGATCGTCAATCGTCGATCACCGATATCGGCGCATCACATATCGCTATCGGCCCCATCGCATCGGCGTATTGCTATTGGCCCCTCACATCGCTGATATCACTGATCGGCACCATCGCATATTGCAATCGCAATGGGTCGAGGCCTATACAACATTCCATGGACTGCTTCGATGCGATATATATATATATATATATATATATATATATATATATATATATATATATATATATATATATATATATATATATATATATATATATATATATATATATATATATATATATATCGCCAATCGTCGATCCGCTTCGTCGCAATCGCTCTATCGGCTCGCCCGGGTTCCTATATCGCATGGCAGCCTACATCCGATGTGATACATTGAATATCGCTAATCGAGGAGCCCTTCCGCCTTTGCTCAAGTCCTCCCTTTCAACCTTTCCGATGCGATTTTCTTTAAGAAAATCATTTTCTCCATTAAGTCCCATTTAACAAGAAGATGCCTCCTTTTCAAAGGATAATGGGCAATTTTCGTTTTACAATATCCCCTTCATCCGAAGTCCGTTTTCACCCATTCAAATTGCATTAGATTCAGAATGAAGAGATCTCTGTACTGAGACTTTTTCTAGGAGCATTCTTTGACTTCTAATTTTCCTCTGTGAGGAAAATTCATAGACTTAGAAGTCTATGTTAGATCCATTTTGGATCACACCTTCCCACTAAAAAGCTTTTGGACTCCAAAAGACTGATATACTGATCTAAACAGTAAATGAGAGTTCCTCACCCTCTTTTTTCATCCCCCGTACACTTGCCTTGCATAGTGCCTCTGAACCAAAGCCTTTGAACACTTCCTTCCTGGATGTGCTTGTCCTCCTGGGAAGAACTATCTTCCTCCTTGACTTCCTGCAGAACTCCTGCTGAGAAGGTCACAGAAGGTAGTTTGAACTTCTCTGCCTTGATCATTGATCCAAGGTGGCTCAAACCAATGTGAAGTTACATCTGCTTCACAAAATTTTCATTTGTACCTGTTTGACATACTATCGACAACAACTTTTAACAACAACAGGATTAGAGACAACAAGTGGATGGCCTAAACTCTTACTTCATCAAAAGAAACAAATTTCACATCTTGTGAACACCTCCATGTCTTTACATCTGCATACAAATGATTGACTAGATAACAAGCCAATAAAACATGCCTTTAAAATAATTGACCCTTCAAGTCAAGCATGTAGAAAAATAACTTTAGGATTCTTTTGCAAAGATGAAACATTTCATCATTATCTCCATCTTGGAGACCAAATCAGCTTTTCCCAAGTCAATATTACATGCATGTTTAAAAACAAAGTAATTAACCCTTCAATTTAATTACACATACATGTTCAAATACAAGGAAATCATCAACATCCCTGTGTTCATGCATATCATGCTTATGCATGCATTTCATCTTTCAACTTTCGCTTAAGTACATTGTACTTCGGAACTGAAATGAATATAACGTTGCAGCAATAAAGTGAGTCTCCTACTCAACTTTTCCATTCACCTTCTTGGTAGAATCCTGCAACTTGCATTCCATTGACAAAGAAATACAAATAGATGCATTATATCAATAGACATGCAATCTTAATTGGATAAGAACTCTAACCATTTCTTGTGAATCCATTTCAAAGGTCCTTCCTTTGTCTGCACATCAGCATCAACATGTGAATCATCTTGAAACACATCAATCATGGAATCTTTCTTTCCATTCTTGCCATTTTTTCTTTCCACCTTCTTCAAGTTTCGGAGAAGCATTGTTGGATTCAAAGTCCAACACCTTTCAGCAATATGTCCTTGCTTATGGTAGTAAGTGCAACACATGTGCATCCTCTTGACAGCATCATTTGCCTTGTCTAGTGGACCTTTGGCTTCTTGCTTCTTTTCCTTTGAAAGTTTCCTGTATGTGGCCATTCCCTTCTAACATCTAGAAACATTATGGTTAACCAAACCACAAAAGGAACATGAAATTATTTTCCCATACTTATATGGAAATTTACCACACTGAACATAATCAAAAGGAATACGGTTAGAACCAGATTTATACCTTTCTCTTTCACCTTTATTGCCTTCATGAGGGGGTGATTTGAATGAAGAAGTAGCTCCCTTTGGAACACCATCAACCTCTTCAATGGTTTCATAGTTTCCACAACTCTCTGGTTCAAGTGTATGCCTATGAACACCTTCTTCCTAAAAATGATGTTTCAAGCTATTGCATTCCCTGTGAATACAATCTTTACACTTTTGAGGTAGAAGACCTTAAATGAAACTCCTTCTTGGAACTGTTTCAATGGCCTTCATGGCAGCGTTGGAACTCTCTCCATAAGACTGTCCATAGCCAAGACCCAAATACTTAGTTCTTTCCTCAACCATCATTGGCTCAACAATACCTTGTGCATGTTTGCCCAAGCCTTTTAATTCATAGCCCATCTTGGACATTAACTTGGAACCTATGCCCCTCATGTGTTTTTCAAAAGAACTAATATAAACATTCTTAGAAGAATTTGAAGACAAACAAGAATTGTTTACCTCTTCTTCAAGCTGATACTTGACTAAGGCTTCTTTGGTAACAAGGAGTTGTGTCTCCAACTCATGCATCCTTCTCAGGTTCATATTTGCAATATGAAGTTGTCTCTTCATTTCCTGCAATTTGTTAGAAAGAAACTGCTTCTCTTCCTTCGTGGAATTCAACTGCTCTCTAACTCTCATGCTCTTCCTTTCATCCTCATACATTTCTCTCACCATATCCATCATGGTGAAAAAGTCTTACTCCATGTCTTCATCAAAGAATCTTGTGAAGAAAGAAGAATTTGAGGACTCACTTGTAGAAGTAGTCATTATCAAAATGAACAAAAGAACTTCAAACAAGATTAAAAAAGAGCTTATTCAAGCAACCTTTTGCAACAAACCTCTTGTGCTTCAAGGATTGCTTTGAGGTCCTTTGGGATAAGAAGAATGCCTTCAGCCCTTCTTCCTTCTTGTCCTCTCCTGGACTTAGCTAACAATAGCTTTCCCTTTACCTCTGCAAACTCAAACAAAAGTTAGTTTACAACAATCAAACAACAAAATCCTTGCTACTGTTTTAACACCTTTCAACTCAAACAAGCATATAGATTGCTTTCTCAATCAAGCATTTTGATCTAATACCACTTTCATCATGATACAACCTGCTCTGGTATAACTTACTCTGATATAACCAACTTTTATATCACCTTCTTTGAAGGTGGGGTTAATTAACTTGATGCTCTGATACCACTTGATCTGAAATGGGGACCTAAAGGCTTCTTGTCAAACTTACAGGAACTTCTCCCACACCAAAGCTTATATATACCCAAGATCTATTCTTATGATTAATAAATGCGAAATTAAAAGAACTTGAAGTAGGTGTATGCTTTTGTTTGCCTTTAACTGTTAAGTGCTTGAGTTCATTTTCTTAAACTAATATTTAAACATATAACGGTAAATGCAATGCAGCAATAAGCAATCACAAAAGACAACAATATACTATGGAGCTCACCCTGATATCTTGGGCAATGTCTCCTTGAGCTCTAATCAACTCGACTAGGCTCTTTGGGATTATCGCTTAAATTCTTTTACAAGCTCCACACTCAACTCCACTGGTTTACAACTGAACCTATGGGTTTAGAATACCATCTTATCCTGGTGGCTATCCATACTCTGTAGACAGATCTAGGCTTCTCTAAACTAGATTCCTTCAATCAGTGCTTCAGGCTATCTTGAGCTCCTGGCTTGCACCAACTCCCTCATAATTCTTTTAACTCTCTCTGGAATTCCTTCTTCTGTCTTCAACACACATCAAACACCAGCAACAGCTTGATCATTTCGATCTCTTTGCTGTTTTGACTTCATTACAACTTCATGGATTGTAGAAGTCCATTGGGCCCTCTGGCTCTGTGGCTCTGCCTCCAACCTTTGGTGGCTATGCCTCTGTCAGTGCTCTGGCTCTGCCTTCCATCCTCTGGTGGCTATGTCAAGCTTCTCTAAGATTGTTTGAGCTTCCTCTGAGCATTACTCTGCCTGAGCCTCCGAGAATCCTCTTTCTCTATGCTTTCTGTGTTTTGCTCGGCCTCTACATGAATCCCTGTCAATTCTATTCTTTGTGTATTTGTAACCATTTGGTTATAGTCCTCTAATGCCTGGAACCCTGATTTTTTCCCAAGAGAATCAGTTTGCAATTAGGAAGGAACCAGCGGGCACGAGAACCTGATCCTTTGGCCTTCCCCCTGCCATAATCCCGAAAATAGCAATATAACGGAATACACAGGAAACGCACGAAAAACACATCATGAACCATTTAACCAGACTTCAAATACTATTTAATCATGCTTAAAATCCTATCGAGTCTGCCTTTCCATCGCATGTCGCATATCGCGCTGCGTATAGCCAAAGAACCCAATACACGGAAAATAAACAAAAAATCTGAAATTCAAAATTTATGCAATCACGTATATAACTCTATCGGTTCTGTGCCCTAATCACAAATCACAACCGCATATGTCAATGGCCCTTTATATTGGGGATCCACCGATCGCCAATCCCCAATCACCGATAATCGGCGCATCGCATCTCGCTATCGGCCCCATCACATCGATGTATCGCTATCGGCCCCCTTGCATCGGCACTATCGCTGATCGGCGCCATTGCATATCGCAATCGCAACGGCCCGAGGCCTATACAACATCCCATGGACTGCTTCTATGCGATATATATATAGATATCACCAATCGTCGATCCGCTTCATCGCAATCGCTCTACTCGCTCGGGTTCCGATATCGCATGGCAACCTACATCCGATGTGATATATTGAAGATCAGTAAGCGGGGAGCCCTTCTGCCTTTGCTCAAGTCCTCCCTTTGAACCCTTTTGATGTGATTTTCTTTAAGAAATGCATTTTATCCATTAAGTCCCATTTAACAAGAAAATGCCTCCTTTTCAAAGGATAATGGGAAATTTTCGCTTTATAATATCTCCTTCATCCGAAATCCATTTTTGCCCATTCAAATTGCGTTAGATTCAGAATGAAGAGAGCTCTGCAATGAGACTATTTCCAGGAGCATCCTTTGACTTCCATTTTTCCTCTGTGAGGAAAATTCATAGACTTAGAAGTCTATGATAGATCCATTTTGGATCACACCTTCCCACTAAAAAGATTTTGGACTCCAAAAGACTGATATACTGATCTAAACAGTAAATGAGAGTTCCTCACCCTCTTTTTTCAACCACCATACACTTGCCTTGCAGAGTGCCTCTGAACCAAAGCCTTTGAACACTTCCTTCCTGGTTGTGCTTGTCCTCCTGGGAAGAACTGTCTTCCTCCTTGACTTCCTGCAGAACTCCTGCTGAGAAGGTCACAGAAGGTAGTGTGAACTTCTCTGCCTTGATCATTGATCCAAGGTGGTTCAAACCAATGTGAAGTTACATCTGCTTCACAAAATTTTCATTTGTACCTGTTTGACATATTGTCAACAACAACTGTTAACAACAACAGGATTACAGACAACAACTAGATGGACTAAACTCTTACTTCATCAAAAGAAACAGATTTCACATCTTGTGAACACCTCCATGTCTTTACATCTACATACAAATGATTGATTAGATAACAGGCCAACAAAACATGCCTTTAAAATAATTGACCCTTCAAGTCAAGCATGTAGAAAAATAACTTTAGGATTCTTTTGCAAAGATGAAACATTTCATCATTATCTCCATCTTGGAGACCAAATCAGCTTTTCCCAAGTCAATATTACATGCATGTTTAAAAACAAAGTAATCAACCCTTCAAGTTAATTACACATACATGTTCAAATACAAGGAAATCATCAACATCCCTGTGTTCATGCATATCATGCTTATGCATGCATTTCATCTTTCAACTTTCACTTAAGTACATTGTACTTTCGAAGCTGAAATGAATATAATGTTGCAGCAATAAAGTGAGTCTCCTACTCAACATTTCCATTCACCTTCTTGGCAAAATCCTGAAACTTGCATTTCATTAACAAAGAAATGCGAATAGATGCATTATATCAATAGACATGCAATCTTAATTGGATAAGAACTCTAACCATTTCTTACGAATCCATTTCAAAGGTCCTTCATTTGTCTCCACAACAGCGTCAACATGTGAATCATCCTAAAACACATCAATCATGGAATCTTTCTTTCCATTCTTGCCATTTTTTCTTTCCACCTTCTTCAAGCTTCGTAGAGGCATTGTTGGATTCAAATTCCAACACCTTTCAGCAATATGTCCTTGCTTATGGTAGTAAGTGCAACACATGTGCATCCTCTTGACAGCATAATTTGCCTTGTCTAATGGACCTTTGGCTTCCTGCTTCTTTTCCTTCGAAAATTACCTATATGTTGCCATCCCCTTCCAACATCTAGAAACATTATGGTTAATGGTGAGCTCCAGTATTGTAGCAATAATGCTACAACTCCTGGGGCTTCCTGTCTCTTAATTTTATCAACCCGGTAGTTCGTACAAACTTGGAAGCGACGGTGTTGTATGCACAAGTACTAGCTCTTGTCGCAGCTGTCACTTGGTCAGCTGGCACAAGTCCGCTAGGGCTCAAGCCAAATTCTATAGGCTCTCAGAAGAAGCTTGTTAAATGATGGACGAAAGCTAGCTCAAAGTAGACTAATCTACTTGGCAAAAATGAACTGAAAGCAAATCAAAACATGGAAACCCTAATTTAACTAGTCTAACCTCTATGATGCAAAGAATGTGAAGGAAACTTCTACCAATGATGCCATTACTTCTAACAAGTGAAAATGCATGAATCTAATCTACTTGCAGCTTAAAAGACATGTTTTTGTATTTTTTCTTTAAGTGGATGGAGTGATTGTGATTTTGTGCTTATTAGGGTTTGGTTGTGCAAATGTGATGCGGAAGGAAGGAAAGCTTGGGAAAGGTTGGGGAGGCTAGGAGAGGTCCCCAGAGATCCTCAGCATCAGTCCACAGAGGTTCCTCACGTTCAGAGGCTCAGCAACCGAGTGAGTGGCCTCCTACAGGATGTCTGCAGGGGATTCTACAGGAAACGCAGGGATTTCTACAGGATGTGCTGTAAGTGGAAGTTTTGGGTGATGGTGAAGGGATGGAATGGTTTGGGTGGATAGGTAGGGTGGAGATGAGACTTGTGATGACTCAAGGGCAGAGAAATAGGACAGAGAATGAGTGCACGAAGTGGTTGGTGGATAGAAGGATGGGATCAACAAAAGGACAAAAGGATGAAGCTACGTGGTAATGAATGAGTTGGAAGGTGAACAGCAATGTAGAACCTATGAACAGCAATGTAAAACCGAGAAAAAGGAGTCGTGCATGGAATGAAAAATGTAGAAGTATGGTTCAATGTCAACAGTGCATGGATGGATCTTCAATGACTATGTTGCAGCATGTATAAAGTGAAGAACTGCATATTTTTGTGGTTGGTATAGGCTGCACTCCAATCTCCAAACAGAGATGGCAGTGGAGACTTCCTCAACCTTTTTCCTTGGAGTTCCAATGTATTATCAACCTGCTAGTCTAACTAAACAACCGAAAGCAATTCAACCATAAGCTAAACTCATTCAATCTCATAAAAACTAACTCAGCAAACCTGTAATTTCGAATTTCATGGTAAAGCAATGAACTAAAGTGCTGAAACAAAAAGAAATTAACATTACAACACAGAGGAGGTCTGTTGCTCTCTTAAAAAATCAGAATTGGATCAAAAGCTACCTGTCTTTATTGAATAATCATGAATCTAATGACATGCCAAAACTGGCTTACAAGGAGCAAAAACCGAGCTACAACATGACTAACCAAATTGACTAACTAGCTAACCCCAAATTGACTAACTAGCTACACAAAATGACTACCCACTAGCTAACCAAAATGAGGCCCCAAGCCCTCTTATTTATACAATTTGAGGACCCAACAGTCCTCCTAAAAGTTAGGGACTTGGCTGCCCAAGACTTGTAGTTAACAGCAGTCCAACTTGACTTGCTTGGCTGCCCTTGAGCTGATTGATTCGGTGGCCCTTGAACTCCGAGCTGATGGTGGAGAATTCGAGGTAAGGGCCCATAAATGAGGGGGACACCTTCCTACAAATCCTCTAGCTTGTTCTCCCACGAATTTGGCTTCCAAGTGCTCATTAAGACCTTCAAATTTGTCTCCAAGTTGACCAAAAAGGCTACACAAAGCACCCATTAGACTTGTTGGCATAATGACTAACAAAATTCACTCTATTAACATAAAAATAATCAAAAACATGCAATAAACAAATGAGAATGGTGGACTAAGCCAAATTAGGAGGTTGAATGAGCCCAAATAATTGTACATTTTTGGGGCTCATCATCACCCCCCTACTGAAAGTGTTGCTCATCCTCTGAGCAACCAAATCTCTCCCCTTGTCTTTGATGGCCTTGGTGACTTCCTTGGCTAGCATCTCGGCCGATTTCTCCTTTGGCTTCCCGCTTTTCAGACTTTCCTGTAGAAACTGTTCGCTGGCTTCCTGTAGAAACAGTCTCTGTCTTCCTGTAGAAGCAGTCTGCTAACTTCCTGTAGAACCAATTTCACTGATTTTACTTGCTTGGCCGGGGCTTCCTTCTCCTTGAACTGTGCTACCTGAAAGCTGACGAATCCAACATGAATGGCAAGTCTAATGTATTATAAAAGCACACAAGTACAATGAGCTGCCCGAGAATAGATAGTGCATGCCAAATCTGGATGGGAAAGAGTGTTTCCAGGCCTTTAACTAAATCGAATGGCATTCTTATTGAACTCTACTAAGAATTGATAACAGAAGCAGAACAGAACATAAGATAGATCAAGTTGTCCTTGCCTCAACAGCTACTGGTGCTTCCATGTATTGAAGGTGGTGTCCAATTTATTAAAGATAATAGCTGGTATATGATCTCATCAGATCCCAATAATGCAGCTGCTGTGTCATTTGTTCTTTGGGGCAATGCTGTAGACATAGCAAGGTTTGCATAGGTATTAGCAGCTTCTTCTCTCAAAGTAAATATAGTTAACAGTGGTGTGCATAGAAGGTCCAAGATGGGTCAGACCACCCCATCTTTGATCATTTGTAACGCATTCTCAGGTAAACTTGAAAGATTTTGAAGTGCCCCAATGGCTGCTAACTTTGACTTCAAATTAACATTTGAAATCATTTCAAGAAGTGGAAATACAACTCCCTCTTTGAGCAATGCAGCGTTGTTTTCATCTGTTAAACCTATCTCTCACAACTTACTTGCTATAACAATCTTCATTGTGTCAGACCCTTCTCTCAGGTTCTGTATCAAGGGCTTGAAATAGTTCGCCTATGCCATTTGCACTACATTATGCTCACTGTATGGGAGAACTCTGTTTGCATCCTTAGCAGCTTTAGGATTGTCGCTATTTGACATTGTTACAAGGAGGGGGATACAACCTTGTACCTTGCCAATTTGTTCACACACAGCCATATCCTTTGAAAGCTCTAAAAGCAATTCCACGGCTTTCATACCCTCTGCAATATCACGTGCAAGTGAACGAACAATAAAATAACATGATCCACCTCAGCTATTTTCACCTTTCTTCAAGCTCCAAACTTGATGAAGAGAAACTCAGGCTTCGCTGCTCTGCTGCACTTTCCTGTAGACGACATCCTGTAGAAACGCCTGTAGGATGTCTCTGCGCCTTTGAATGATCTTTGCATGCGGGAGAATTGTTAACAAGCCCAAAACTTGATGAAGGACGTGAGTTTAACATTTGCAAGTGTAAATGAACAACAGTTAGCAAGTGTACCTGAACAACAATTACGTGAGTCTTCAGCCGAGCGTTCCTTTATTCACTGCGTGATTTGTGGTGAGGTGGCAGAGACCTGCGCTTAGCCCATGCAAACTGTCCGTCCCTTGCAGTTCCATCTGCCTGTAATCCCTTACCATTTGTTTCACTGGAGTTTAAACTATCCATAACTGGCTGTGTTTTTTTTTAGTTTCACGTGAATGACCATGCTGCATGACTGCCGGCTAAGTTCTTAGGGATGACAATCAGCTGAACCTTACTAATTCGTGGCTTAATCCCACCATTCCATTAATTCATGCAGTTTTCGAATTAAATTTATGCAATAGAGGAATGAGTTTGTCACATACCTCGAAGTGGAATGGCTGCCGTGAGCTTTTTGCTGCTGCCTGCTCTGATTTTGCTGCTGCATGCTTAGTTTTCCTGATTGCATATGGCTTGGCTGCTGATCCTTGATTTCTTTTTTCATGTGCAGGTGTCCTCTGGCCGGATCTGAGTGCATGCAATCATTTCCACGTTCAACTCTGCCCGTTCAAGCTGCTGCTGCTGCATGGTCACAAAACCAGACTTCTTTTTGCCATTTCTCCCAAACGGTAGATCGGTTTGATCTGAAACTCGGTGAGCATGTTACTACCATCATTATGCATCTCCCATAGTAAATTCGTGATCAATGGATGCACGGATTTCGAGAAAAATGGAAAATGGCTGAAGATTTCAGAGGTCGATTTCTCGGAAACCGTGCATCGGAATCTGTTGAAACTACTTGGGTAGGCTACTATCACCCATGTGCATCTCCCCATGAAACAGGTTTTGAAACGGATGCACGGTTATGGAGAAAATGCAAAAATGGCTGATGGTGATGGAGGTTGATTTCTTGGAAACCGTGCACCGGAATTGCATGAAACTGCTCAGGCATGTTGTCATCAACCTTGTACAATTCCCCATAAAACGGTTTGTCAAATGGATGCATGGTTTTCAAGTTATGGCATAAACAAATTCTGCTCTATGGATTTTTGCCTCAAGGCTTTTTGCATGTGCTTGCATGGGATGACAAAATGAATTTTGGCTGTGATGCAGGTATGGAGCTGATGGAGGAGGAGTTGGAAGATTGCATGAGGGCTTCTGGACCCTTGAGGAAGCTACCATGCTTGCCAAACCACTTTTTGAAATGCATGCCTAGTTTCCCACAATTTCTACAGGAAGTTCCTGTAGAAGCACAATGAGAAGCACAAGGAGGTGAAAAAAATGATGGATGAAGGCAAGGGATGGACACACAAGTGCTTGCAGGCCTAACCAATAGACTCCCACCATCAGATTCACTTTTGAAATTGGATTTGGCTCGTCCAAAGGTTCTACAGGATGTTTCCTGTAGAAATACAGAGCTTCCTGTAGAAGACACAGTTTTGAGGAAAGAAGCATAATGACATGAAAAAAATGATGGAAAAGGGGTGAGGAATGGAAACATGGATGTGGGTAGGCCTCATGGACATATTCCAAGCCTTCAGGTCCTCCTCAGAGATCAATTTGGTTTTTTTGTAAGCTTCCTGTAGAAGATACGAAACTTCCTGTAGAAGGCACAAAAACTCCTTTGTCTTTGATTTGAGTGCTCCTCCTATCATGAAACGTCCTTCTTTAACCTGCAATGTCATTGCTGCAACATGAAATTATTCAATGGAGATTAGCTTCATTTTTCTTTTTCTTTTTTCTCTTTTTTTTTGAAAAACAACTAGGGCGCCTCATGGAGGTTTTCACCCTAATTGCCTGCCTTGGGCGCCTCCAAGGGAGGTTTTCACCCAAAGATCTTATTCTCTTTTCTCTTTTTTTTTTCAACCCATTGACCGCCTCATGGAGGTTTTCAATCAATGAGCCAATCTAAGGCGCCTCCGAGGAGGTTTTCACCTTAGATTTCTATTTTCCTTTTTTTTCATTTTTTTTCTTTTCCTTTTTTCCCTTTTTTTTCTTTTTTTCTTTTTTTTTTTTCTCTACCCTACCCTACTTGAAAAAAACAAAATCATTTTCAAGTATAAGAATACTTCCAATGGAGCCATGTGCACATCGAGATTAGAGAAAAAATGATGTGAAGGCTCGAAATGCATGCTTTGATAGGTATCCAGATCTCAGAGACCAAATGATCTGACTTTGAAGGGATCAAACATAGCTGAGGAAGAGAGTACTGCTGCAACTTAGTGACTGTTTGGAACCATGTCTCAGTATAGCTTTGATATCTTTGGTCCTTTTGCTGATCTGGATCATTCTTCATGTCACCTTCTATCATGATTTTCTCATCTTCCTCTTTTTGCTGATCTTTCTCTTGAGTACATGGAGGATTTGATGGTAACCATGAAGGAACTCTCTCGATCTCTGATTCTGATCTCTTCTCTTCATCCAGTGCAATCAATGGTTCTTTGATCTCCTCTTTTGAATCTTCTTTTGCTGGATGTGATCCTTCAATGCTTTCAAGATGATCTCTTTTTTGCAATGCTTTTCCTGAGCTATGGTGAAGATTATTGAGCTCAAAAGGAGTCATTTGCACATGTTGTGCCTCAACTTTGCAATTAGGTTGAGCTACTCCATTGCATGGCTTTTGAAATGGTACGGGTAGATGAGTGGAGGTGTGAGTTTGAGATGGAGATGGATGGCATTGTGGTTGGGTAGGCATTTGGGGTTGCCTTGGTGGAGGAGGAGGCGATGGTTGTGGATGAGCAGGTGGTGGAGGAAAATGAGCGGGATGAGAGTTGTACTGGGGCCTCCACTCCTGATAAGGTGCATCCCACTGAGGCTGTGGCTGAGCATAAGAGTGAAATGAATGAGCAACTGGTTGGGCATAATATGGATCTGTGAAGGAACAAGGAGAATATGCCCAAGGAGGAGGTGTAGACCAGGAAGGATGAGTAGGGGGATCCCAAGAAGGCATGAAAGTGGCTTGATAAGGGTCATAATAGGTCTCGGGTATCCCTTGCAGTTCCTGCTGGTAAGATCTAGGTCCATGTGGCCTCCTTTGGTTCATATAATAGAGTGATTCAGTGGCTCCCTTGGCTCTTTGATATGCAGCTTTGATTCTGGGCAAGGAAGGGCACTGATCTGTAGGATGGTATTCTTCACATACAAAACACACTTCTAGGGAGTGCATTGGACATTCGTTCCTAGGATGCTTTTTAAGGCACCTAGGACAAAAAATGACCAAAGCCCTCTTGGCTTCTTCTTGCTTCTTTTGGATCCGCAAGGTATCCAGTTGCATGGCAAGAAACTGCCTCATATCACTCTTGAAATCTTCGATCTGATTTGCAAATTCATCTTTGGACAAGGGACTGCTCCCAACATTTCTGCTTGTAGCCATTTGCTTCAGAGGAATGTTTCTTCTTCTTCTCCCCTAGAGGTTCTTCAGATATGTCTTGATGTCCACCCAGGGGTTCTTTCATCACAGCCATCGAAGAAGAACGTTGGCTGTGTGAAGCAGTGGGGGTGTTGTGCAATCATTTTTCTAACTTATCTCTACTCCTACAAAGCATGAAATGAAATCTTTTTGGTTGTTTTTTTTTGCTTTTTCCTACTTCTACTTGCAAAACTGAAATAGATTGAACTGCAACTAACTATCTTGCGAAAATGAAAATGCGGAATTGAAATGAAAGCAGGAAAGGACTAATCTATTTTGCTCAAATGAAATTGCAAGAATGAAATGCTAGTCTACGCTTGCGGAATTGAAATGCTAATCTACGCTTGCAGAAATGAAATTGCGGAATTGAAAGGCTATTCTAGGAAAGCAGGAAATGCTAATCTATGAAAGCAAGAAATGCTAATCTACTTTTGCATAAATGAAATTGCATAATGGAAATGAAATAAACTACTTAGCAGAAGGTTGTAGTAGAAAATAGAAGAATAGCAACAATCACCAATACTCTGCCGCTTCCCCGGCAACGGCGCCAAAAAGATGGTGAGCTCCAGTATTGTAGCAATAATGCTACAACTCCTGGGGCTTCCTGTCTCTTAATTTTATCAACCCGGTAGTTCGTACAAACTTGGAAGCGACGGTGCTGTATGCACAAGTACTAGCTCTTGTCGCAGCTGTCACTTGGTCAGCTGGCACAAGTCCGCTAGGGCTCAAGCCAAATTCTATAGGCTCTCAGAAGAAGCTTGTTAAATGATGGACGAAAGCTAGCTCAAAGTAGACTAATCTACTTGGCAAAAATGAACTGAAAGCAAATCAAAACATGGAAACCCTAATTTAACTAGTCTAACCTCTATGATGCAAAGAATGTGAAGGAAACTTCTACCAATGATGCCATTACTTCTAACAAGTGAAAATGCATGAATCTAATCTACTTGCAGCTTAAAAGACATGTTTTTGTATTTTTTCTTTAAGTGGATGGAGTGATTGTGATTTTGTGCTTATTAGGGTTTGGTTGTGCAAATGTGATGCGGAAGGAAGGAAAGCTTGGGAAAGGTTGGGGAGGCTAGGAGAGGTCCCCAGAGATCCTCAGCATCAGTCCACAGAGGTTCCTCACGTTCAGAGGCTCAGCAACCGAGTGAGTGGCCTCCTACAGGATGTCTGCAGGGGATTCTACAGGAAACGCAGGGATTTCTACAGGATGTGCTGTAAGTGGAAGTTTTGGGTGATGGTGAAGGGATGGAATGGTTTGGGTGGATAGGTAGGGTGGAGATGAGACTTGTGATGACTCAAGGGCAGAGAAATAGGACAGAGAATGAGTGCACGAAGTGGTTGGTGGATAGAAGGATGGGATCAACAAAAGGACAAAAGGATGAAGCTACGTGGTAATGAATGAGTTGGAAGGTGAACAGCAATGTAGAACCTATGAACAGCAATGTAAAACCGAGAAAAAGGAGTCGTGCATGGAATGAAAAATGTAGAAGTATGGTTCAATGTCAACAGTGCATGGATGGATCTTCAATGACTATGTTGCAGCATGTATAAAGTGAAGAACTGCATATTTTTGTGGTTGGTATAGGCTGCACTCCAATCTCCAAACAGAGATGGCAGTGGAGACTTCCTCAACCTTTTTCCTTGGAGTTCCAATGTATTATCAACCTGCTAGTCTAACTAAACAACCGAAAGCAATTCAACCATAAGCTAAACTCATTCAATCTCATAAAAACTAACTCAGCAAACCTGTAATTTCGAATTTCATGGTAAAGCAATGAACTAAAGTGCTGAAACAAAAAGAAATTAACATTACAACACAGAGGAGGTCTGTTGCTCTCTTAAAAACTCAGAATTGGATCAAAAGCTACCTGTCTTTATTGAATAATCATGAATCTAATGACATGCCAAAACTGGCTTACAAGGAGCAAAAACCGAGCTACAACATGACTAACCAAATTGACTAACTAGCTAACCCCAAATTGACTAACTAGCTACACAAAATGACTACCCACTAGCTAACCAAAATGAGGCCCCAAGCCCTCTTATTTATACAATTTGAGGACCCAACAGTCCTCCTAAAAGTTAGGGACTTGGCTGCCCAAGACTTGTAGTTAACAACAGTCCAACTTGACTTGCTTGGCTGCCCTTGAGCTGATTGATTCGGTGGCCCTTGAACTCCGAGCTGATGGTGGAGAATTTGAGGTAAGGGCCCATAAATGAGGGGGACACCTTCCTACAAATCCTCTAGCTTGTTCTCCCACGAATTTGGCTTCCAAGTGCTCATTAAGACCTTCAAATTTGTCTCCAAGTTGACCAAAAAGGCTACACAAAGCACCCATTAGACTTGTTGGCATAATGACTAACAAAATTCACTCTATTAACATAAAAATAATCAAAAACATGCAATAAACAAATGAGAATGGTGGACTAAGCCAAATTAGGAGGTTGAATGAGCCCAAATAATTGTACATTTTTGGGGCTCATCAGTTAACCAAACCACAAAAGGAACATGCAATTCTTTTCCCATACTTATATGGAAATTTACCATGCTAACATAATCAAAAGGAATATGGTTAGAACCAGATTTATACCTTTCTCTTTCACCTTTATTGCCTTCATGAGGAGGTGATTTGAACGAAGAAGTAGCTCCCTTTGGAACACCATCAACCTCTTCAATGGTTTCAGAGTTTCCACAACTCTCTAGTTCAAGTGTATGCTTATGAACACCTTCTTCCTAAAATTGATGTTTCAAGCTATTGCATTCCCCGTGAATACAATTTTACACTTTTGAGGTAGAAGACCTGAAATGAAACTCCTTCTTGGAACTACTTCAATGGCCTTCACGGAAGCTTTGGAACTCTCTCCATAAGACTGTCCATAGACAAGACCCAAACACTTAGGCCTTTCCTCAACCATTATTGGCTCAAAAATACCTTGTCCATGTTTGCCCAAGCCTTTTCCTTCATAGCCCATCTTGGACATTAACTTGGAACCTATGCCCCTCGTGTGTTTTTCAAAAGAACCAATATAAACATTCTTAGAATAATTTGAAGACAAACAGGAATTGTTTACCTCTTCTTCAAGCTGATACTTGACTAAGGCTTCTTTGGTAACAATGAGTTATGTCTCCAACTCATGCATCCTTTTCAGGTTCATATTTGCAATATGAAGTTGTCTCTTCATTTCCTGCAATTTGTTAGAAAGCAACTACTTCTCTTCCTTCATGGAATTCAACTGCTCTCTAAGTCTCATTCTCTTCCTTTCATCCTCATACATTTCTCTCACCATATCCATCATGGTGAACAAGTCTTACTCCATGTCTTCATCAAAGAATCTTGTGAAGAAAGAAGAATTTGAGGACTCACTTGTAGAAGTAGTCATTATCAAAATGAACAAAAGAACTTCAAACAAGATTAACAAAGAGCTTATTCAAGCAACCTTTTGCAAAAAACCTCTTGTGCTTCAAGGATTTCTTTGAGGTCCTTTGCGATAAGAAGAATGCCTTCGGCCCTTCTTCCTTCTTGTCCTCTCCTGGACTTAGCTAAATAGCTTTCCCTTTACCTCTGCAAACTCAAACAATAGTCTGTTTACAACAAGCAAACAGAAAAATCCTTGCTACTGTTTGAACACCTTTCATGTCAAACAAGCATATAGATTTCTCTCTCAGTCAAGCATTTTGATCTAATACCACTTGCATCATGATACAACCTGCTCTGGTATAACTTACTCTGATATAACCAGCTATGATATCACCTTCTTTGAAGGTGCGGTTAATCAACCTAATGCTCCGATACCACTTGACCTGAAATGGGGACCTAAAGGCTTCTTGTCAAACTTACAGGAACTTCTCCGACACCAAAGCTTATATATTCCCAAGATCTATTCTTATGATTGATAAATGCGGAATTAAAATAACTTGAAGTAGGTGTATGTTTTTGTTTGCCTTTAACTGTTAAGTGCCTGAGTTCATTTTCTTAAACTAATATTTAAACATATAGAGTAAATTCAATGCAGCAATAAGCAATCACAAAAGACAACAATATAATATGGAGTTCACCATGATATCTTGTGCTACGTCTCCTTGAGCTCTAATCAACTCGACTAGGCTCTTTGGGTTTATGGCTTAAATTATTTTACAATCTCCACACTCAACTCCATTGGTTTAAAACTGAACCTATGGGTTTAGAATACCATCTTATCCTGTTGGTTGTCCATACTCTGCAGACAGATCTAGGCTTATTTAGACTAGATTCCTTCAATCAGCGCCCCAGGATATCTTGAGCACCTGGCTTGCACCAACTCCCTCAGATTTCTTTTAACTCTCTCTGGAATTCCTTCTTTTGTCTTCAACACACATCAAACACCAGCAACAGCTTGATCATTTCGATCTCTTTGTTGTTCTAACTTCATTACAGCTTCATGGCTTGTAGAAGTCCATTGATCCCTCTGGCTCTGTGGCTCTGCCTCCAACCTCTGGTGGCTATGCCTCTGTCAGTGCTCTGGCTATGCCTTCCATCCTCTCAATGCTATGTTGAGCTTCTCTAAGCTTTCTCCGAGCTTCCTCTGAGCATTACTCTGCCTAAGCCTCCGAGAATCCTCTTTCTCTATGCTTTCTGTGTTTTTCTCGGCCTCTGCGCGAATCCCTGTCAATTCTATTCTTTGTGTATTTGTAACCATTTTGTTACAGTCCTCTAATTCCTGGAACCTCGACTATTTCCCAAAAGAATCAGTTTGCAAATTGGAAAGGAACCGGCGGGCACGAGAACCCGATCGTTTGGCCTTCCCCCTACCATAATCCCAAAAATAGCAATATAATGGAATACACAGGAAACGCATGAAAAACACATCATGAACCATTTAACCAAACTTCAAATACTATTTCATCACACTTAATATCCTATCGAGTCCACCATTCCATCGCATGTCGCATATCGCGCTGCATATGGCCAAAAAACCCAATACACGGAAAATACAAAGAAAAATCGAAATTCTGCAATTCAAAATTTATGCAATCGCGTCTATAAATCTATCGGGTCCATGCCATGATCGCAAATCACAATTGCATATGTCAACAACCCTTTATATTGGGGATCCACCAATCGCCAATCGCCGATATCGCGCATCAGATATCGTTGTCGGCCACATCACATCGGCGTATTACTATCGGCCCCTTCACATCGGTAATATCGTTGATCAGCACCATCGCATATTGCAATTGCATTGGCCCGAGGCCTATACAACATCCCATGGATTGCTTCGATGCGATATATATATATCGCCAATCGTCGATCCGCTTCGTCACAATCGCTCTATCGGCTCGCTCGGGTTCTGATATCGCATGGCAGCCTACATCCGATGCGATATATTAAAGATCACTAATCAGGGAGCCCTTCCACCTTTGCTCAAGTCCTCCCTTTCAACCTTTCCGATGCAATTTTTTTTAAGAAACACATTTTCTCCATTAAGTCCCATTTAACAAGAAAATGCCTCCTTTTCAAAGGATAATGGGCAATTTTCGTTTTACAATATCTCCTTCATCCGAAGTCCATTTTCTCCCATTCAAATTGTGTTAGATTCAAAATGAAGAGATCTCTGCAATGAGAATATTTCCAGGAGCATCCTTTGACTTCCATTTTTCCTCTGTAAGGAAAATTCATAGACTTATAAGTCTATATTAGATCCATTTTGGATCACGCCTTCCCACTAAAAAGCTTTTGGACTCCAAAATACTGATATACTGATCTGAACAGTAAATGAGAGTTCCTCACCCTCTTCTTTCAGCCCCCATACACTTTCCTTGCATAGTGCCTTTGTACCAAAGCCTTTGAACACTTCCTTCCTGGATGTGCTTGTCCTCATGGGAAGAACTATCTTCCTCCTTGACTTCCTACAAAACTCCTGCTGAGAAGGTCACAGAAGGTAGTTTGAACTTCTCTGCCTTAATCATTGATCCAAGGTGGCTCAAACCAATGTGAAGTTACATCTGCTTCACAAAATTTTCATTTGTACCTATTTGACATATTATCAACAACAACAGGATTACAGACAACAACTAGATGGCCTAAACTCTTGCTTCATCAAAAGAAACAGATTTCACATCTTGTGAACACCTCCATGTCTTTACATCTGCATACAAATGATTGACTAGATAACAAGCCAACAAAACATGCCTTTAAAATAGTTGACCCTTCAAGTCAAGCATGTAGAAAAAGAACTTTAGGATTCTTTTTCAAAGATGAAACATTTCATCATTATCTCCATCTTGGAGACCAAATCAGCTTTTCCCAAGTCAATATTACATGCATGTTTAAAAAAAAAGTAATCAACCCCTCAAGTTAATTACACATACATGTTCAAATACAAGGAAATCATCAACATCCCTGTGTTCATGCATATCATGCTTATGCACGCATTTCATCTTTCAACTTTCGCTTAAGTACATTGTACTTTCGAATCTGAAATGAATATAATGTTGCAGCAATAAAGTGAGTCTCCTACTCAACTTTTCCATTCACCTTCTTGGTAGAATCCTGCAAGTTGCATTCCATTAACAAATAAATGCAAATAGATGCATTCTATCAATAGACATGCAATCTTAATTGGATAAGAACTCTAACCATTTCTTACGAATCCATTTCAAAGGTCCTTCCTTTGTCTGCATAATAGATCAACATGTGAATCATCCTGAAACACATCAATCATGGAATCTTTCTTTCCATTCTTGCCATTTTTTCTTTCCACCTTCTTCAAGTTTCGTAGGAGCATTGTTGGATTCAAAGTCCAACACCTTTCAGCAATATGTCCTTGCTTATGGTAGTAAGTGCAACACATGTGCATCCTCTTGACAGCATGATTTTCCTTGTCTAGTGGACCTTTGGCTTCTTGCTTCTTTTCCTTCAAAAGTTTCCTGTATGTGGCCATTCCCTTCCAACATCTAGAAACATTATGGTTAACCAAACCACAAAAGGAACATGCAATTATTTTCCCATACTTATATGGAAATTTACCATGTTGAACATAATCAAAAGGAATATGGTTAGAATCAGATTTATACCTTTCTCTTTCACCTTTATTGCCTTCATGAGGAGGTGATTTGAATGAAGAAGTAGCTCCCTTTGGAACACCATCAACCCCTTCAATGGTTTCAGAGTTTCCACAACTCTCTGGTTCAAGTGTATGCCTATGAACACCTTCTTCCTAAAAATGATGTTTCAAGCTATTGTATTCCCCGTGAATACAATCTTTACACTTTTGAGGTAGAAGACCTTAAATGAAACTCCTTCTTGGAATTGTTTCAATGGCCTTCATGGCAGATTCGGAACTCCCTCCATAAGATTTTCCATAGCCAAGACCCAAATACTTAGGCCTTTCCTCAACCATTATTGGCTCAACAATACCTTGTGCATGTTTTCCCAAGCCTTTTCCTTCATAGCCCATCTTGGACATTAACTTGGAACCTATGCCCCTTGTGTGTTTTTCAAAAGAACCAATATAAACATTCTTAGATGAATTTGAAGACAAACAAGAATTTTTTACCTCTTCTTCAAGCTGATACTTGAATAAGGCTTCTTTGGTAACAAGGAGTTGTGTCTCCAACTCATGCATCCTTTTCAGGTTCATATTTGCAATATGAAGTTGTCTCTTCATTTCCTGCAATTTGTTAGAAAGCAACTACTTCTCTTCCTTCATGGAATTCAACTGCTCTCTAAGTCTCGTGCTCTTCCTTTCATCCTCATACATTTCTCTCACCCTATCCATCATGGTGAACATATCTTGCTTCATGTCTTCATCAAAGAATCTTGTGAAGAAAGAATAATTTGAGGACTCACTTGTAGGAGTAGTCATTATCAAAATGAACAAAAGAACTTCAAACAAGATTAACAAAGAGCATATTCAAGCAACCTTTTGAAACAAACCTCTTGTGCTTCAAGGATTGCTTTGAGGTCCATTGGGATAATAAGAATGCCTTCAGCCCTTATTCCTTCTTGTCCTCTCCTGGACTTAGCTAACAATAGCTTTCCCTTTACCTCTGTAAACTCAAACAACAATCAAACAACAAAATCCTTGCTACTGTTTGAACACCTTTCAACTCAAACAAGCATATAGATTGCTCTCTCAATCAAGCATTTTGATCTAATACCACTTGCATCATGATACAACCTACTCTAGTCTAACTTAATCTGATATAACCAGTGTTTATATCACCTTCTTTGAAGGTGGGGTTAATCAACCTGATGCTCTGATACCACTTGATCTGAAATGGGGACCTAAAGGCTCCTTGTCAAACTTACAGGAACTTCTCCGACACCAAAGCTTATATATTCCCAAGATCTATTCTTATGATTGATAAATGCGGAATTAAAAGAACTTGAAGTAGGTGTATGCTTTTGTTTGCCTTTAACTGTTAAGTGATTGAGTTCATTTTCTTAAACTAATATTTAAACATATAATAGTAAATGCAATGCAGCAATAAGCAATCACAAAAGACAACAATATAATATGGAGTTCACCCTGATATCTTGGGCTACGTCTCCTTGAGCTCTAATCAACTCGACTAGGCTCTTTGGGATTATGGCTTAAATTCTTTTACAAGATCCACACTCAACTCCATTGGTTTACAACTAAACCTATGGGTTTAGAATACCATCTTATCCTGCTAGTTATCCATACTCTGCAGACAGATCTAGGCTTCTCTTGACTAGATTCCTTCAATCAGTTCTCCAGGGTATCTTGAGCTCCTGGCTTGCACCAACTCCCTCAAAATTCTTTTAACTCTCTCTGGAATTCCTTCTTCTATCTTCAACACACATCAAACACCAGCAACAGCTTGATCATTTTGATCTCTTTGCTATTCTGACTTCATTACAGCTTCATGGCTTGTAGAATTCCATTGAGCCCTCTGGCTCTGTGGCTCTGCCTCAACCTCTGGTGGCTATGCCTCTGTCAGCACTCTGGCTCTACCTTCCATCCTCTGGTGGCTATGTCGAGCTTCTCTGAGCTTCTTCAATCTTCCTCTGAGCATTACTCTACCTGAGCCTCCGAGAATCCTCTTTCTCTATCCTTTCTGTGTTTTGCTCGTCCTTTGCATGAATCCCTATCAATTCTATTCTCTGTGTATTTGTAACCATTTGGTTATAGTCCTCTAATTCCTGGAACCCCAACTATTTCCCAAAAGAATCAGTTTGCAATTGGAAAGGAACCAGTGGGCATGAGAACCTGATCATTTGGCCTTCCCCCTGCCATAATCCCGAAAATAGCAATATAATGGAATACATAGGAAACGCACGAAAAACACATCATGAGCCATTTAACCAAACTTCAAATACTATGTAATCACGCTTAAAATCCTATTGAGTCTGCCTTTCCATTGCATGTCGCATATCACGCTGTGTATGGACAAAAACCCAATATACGGAAAACACACAAAAAATCCGTAATTCCGGAATTCAAAATTTATGCAATCGCATCTATAAGTCTATCGGGTCTGTGCCCTAATTGAAAATGGCAATCGCATATGTGAACGGTCCTTTATATTGGGGATCCACCGATTGTCGATCGCCGATCACAAATATCGGCGCATCACATATCGTTATCGGCCCTATCGCATCGACGTATTGCTATCGGCCCCCTCACATCGGCGCCATTGCATATCGCAATCGCAATGGCCTGAGGCCTATACAACATCCCATGGACTGCTTCGATGTGATATATATATATATATACATATATACATACATATATATATATATATATATATATATATATATATATATATATATATATATATATATATATATATATATATATACATATATATATATATATATATATATATATATATATATATATATATATATATATATATATATATATATATATATCGCCAATTGTCAATCCGCTTCGTCGTAATCGTTCTATCGGCTCGCCCGGGTTCCGATATTGCATGGCAGCCTACATCCAATGCAATATATTGAAGATCGCTAATCTGGGAGCCCTTCCGCCTTTGCTCAAGTCCTCCCTTTGAACCTTTTCGATGCGATTTTCTTTAAGAAACGCATTTTCTCCATTAAGTCCCATTTAACAAGAAAATGCCTCCTTTTCAAAGGACAATTTGCAATTTTATTTTTACAATATCTCCTTCATCTGAAGTCCGTTTTCGCCCATTCAAATTGTGTTAGATTCATAATGAAGAGATCTCTGTAATGAGACTATTTCCAAGAGCCTCCTTTGACTTCCATTTTTCCTCTATGATGAAAATTCATAGACTTAGAAGTCGATGTTAGATCCATTTTGGATCATTGATCATCAAACATCCCTTCATCACTTGGAGGCAAAGAAATTCTATACAGAAAATTTGCAAGTACATTTTCTTTTCCTAGCTTGTCAATGATAGTTAAATCAAATTGTTGTAACAAAAGAAACCATCTAATAATTCTAAAATTCACATCAGGATTGTTCATCAAGTATTTGATAGTTGCATGGTCAATATGCACAAAAGTTTGGTATCCAGTGTTGTAGTGTCTGAACTTGTTCAAAGAGTGTACAACAGCTAGGAATTCTTTCTCAGTCACAGTGTAGCTCAATTCAACCTTAGACAAATTTTTCTAATGAAGTAAATGGCAATAGGTAACTTACCATCTACTTTGCTTAAAGCTGCCCCTACAGATTTGTCAGATCCATCAGCGTGGATATGGAAAGGAAGAGTCCAGTTTGGGCCTCTAAGTATGGGTGTAGTGGTTAATTTGTCTTTCAATATCTCTAGGGCCTCTTAACAGCTATCTGTCCAGCAGAATTCTAAGTCCTTGGCCAACAATCCAAACAATGGTGAGGCTACTTTTTTGAATTCCATGATAAACCTCCTATTATATCCATCTAAGCCCAAGAAACTTCTAACATCCCTCTGCTTTTGAGGAGTAGGGACCCTTTTTATGATGGATATTTTGTTTAGGTCCACTTTTATTCCCTCTTGAGATATTGAATGGTCAAGGACAGTCACTGCATTCATTAATAATTCACACTTCTAAGGATTAAGCAAGAGGTTCATTTCAATGCACTTTATCAGGAATTTCCCTAGGTTAGAGAGAGCCTCCAGGAATTCACACCCATAGGGAGTGAAATCATCCATGTAGATCTCTATAAATTCATGGACCAGCTCAGCAAAGATGCTCAGAACATCCCTTTGAAAAGTGGTAGGGGAATTACATAATCTGAAAGGAAGGACCCTATAAGAAAATGTACCCCAAGGACAGGTGAATGTAGTTTTTTCTTGGTCCTTATGGATCATCTGGATCTGATTGTAATCACTAAATCCATCCAGAAAATAGAAGAACCTCTTTCCTACAAGACCATCTAAAACTTGATCAATGAAAGGTAAAAGGAAATGACCTTTTATTGGTGGATTTGTTCCTCTCTCTGTAATCCACATAGATCCTCCACTTCCCATTATTTTTTGGGACCAAAACTAGAGGGGACACCCACTTACTATCTGAGATAGGGTATATGAACCTTGCATCCAACAACTTTTGCAACTCTTCCTTTACTATGTCTTTGAGGGCTAGGTTCATTCTCCTTTGAGGTTAGCGCATAGGTTTACATCCTTCCTTCATGTAGATGTGATGAGTACAAATAGAAGGATACACCCCTTTCATTTCTTTATAGCTCCAAGAAAAGGCATCTAAGTGCTCTCTTAGCATTTTGCACAACTTCTCTTCTTGGGTCGTTGAGAGAGAGGGATTAATCTTTAGGATTCTATATGGACCAAATTCTAAAATTTTGACATGTGCGAGACTTGGGTCAACTAGGCATAACTCATTCCAAGGATTACCCTCAAGTTCCTTCACAAGCTCATAACGAGGTGAGGTATTGAGGGGTTGGTTCTAGAGGATTTGGTCAATGAGGTCATCTTCATCAAGTTTCCTCCCTCCTATAACAACATTTAGGGTACATATTGGATGGCATATTGTATGATACACTTCATCTTCCTCTTCCTCCTCCAACCATAGGGTAATTCCTGCTCAATGGATGGCTGAGTAGGAGGGTACAATACCAATTGTTTGGACAAATGTCCATTCTTGGTCATGTTCCCAACCTTGCAACTTATTTAAGCATAAGCAGTGGCTAGCCATGGTCTTCCAAGGATGAGAAGATAACCATTGAATTTGGTTTTGGGCTGGAGAACTAGGAAGTTAGTAGGATACTCTCAGGAGTCAATAGAGACCATTACATCCTCAAAAACTTCCTCAGGAGTCACTGTGGACCTATCTAAAAGTTGCAGTAGTGATATTTATCAAGGATCCTTGGCAGTTTAGATTTATCATGGTTTCTTTATTCATCACATTGATGGCAGCCCCAAGATCAATTAAGGTGTGAGGGACAATGATGCCATCGATGTGCACATCTACCACAGGGCTTCCAGGATCTAGATATTTTGGGCAAATCACTCTCCCCAACATTAAATCATATAATTGACGAATAACGTTGATGGTAGGGGTGTCTTTATTTCTCCTCCCAAGACGTTTGAAGAAATTCTCTTTGATAATATTATTGTAGATGGAAATATCCTTGATAGCTTGAAGGAGGGGAATTTTAACACACGAGTTCTTCAACTCCCAAAATTTTAGTCTCTTCTAGGGTGTGCTGATTAGGATGGATAAATCTCTTAGGAAAAAGAGGTGGATTTACTTGAGGGCTACTCTCTTCCTTTTCCTCTTCATGCTCCTCACGTGGAGATGAAGGTTGGTTATCTAGGAGTACTCTTCCAGACCTGAGGTTGATTTCTTGAATTTCCAAAGCATAGGCAGGGTAAGATGTCTCTCCACTATAGACCTATTGTGTGCTTGTTATTTAGGTCCAGATTAGGTTGAGCAATCATTTGAGGTTGCTTAGGTGGAGCAAGATGAGTGAGTTATGGTTGAGATGGAGGTGAAGGTAGTAAAGAAGGAGGTTGGTTGAGTTGAGGCCTCCACCCTTGTGATGGGTTATTCCACTGAGGATGTGGAGAAGCATATGGCTGAAATGATTGATTGACAAGTTGGGGAGGATATTGAGGTGCATAAGGCCAAGAAGGAGGTGTGGACCATGATGGATGAGTGGAAGAGTACTAAGGTGGCAAGGGTGCATTCTGGTTGGGATGGTAATAAGAATAGGATGCACCTTGCATGCCCTGCTAGTATGGCCGATGTCCATGAGGCCTCCTTTGATTGATGAAACAAAGTTGCTCAGCCCCACCTTCTTCCCCTTGGTATGCATCTTTCAATCCAAGAAAATAAGGGCACTTATATGTGGTATGGTTTTCCTCACAGACTGAGCATACCTCTATAACGTTTAATGGAAAATCATTTCTAGGTGCCTTCTAGTGCATTTAGGGAAAAAGATAGCTAAGGCCCTCTCTGCTTCCTCTTGTCTCCTCTTGATCTGCATGGTATCCATTTGCAGAGAAAAGGTATGCAACATTTCACTTTTAAAGTCCTCCAACATGTTTCCAATTTCATTCTTGATGGATGATGTGGAGGGAGAGGAACTGACCAAAGCTTGACTAACCCTATCATTCTTCCTAACAGCCCTAGAATGTTTTTTGAACATTGTTTTGATGTCTACATAGGGTAACTAGTTGATATCTCCCCCAAACAACATGTTGAGGGTTTCCAACATGTCCTCCCTGATTCCTTGGAGAAGGACTAACTTGAGTGATTCAGGATCAAGGGTGCATTTGGCCCTCCTATAACTGAGCTGGAATATTTCCTCATACTATTATAGGGATTCATCAGGTCCAAGAGTCATAATAAATATTTCCTCTTTGGTTTCTTTGGACATGCAATAGTCCCTATACTTGTTGTTAAAGGCTTGTTGCATTTGATCCCAGGTAGTGATGTTATCCCTAGGTAGACCCATGAACCAGCACAAGGTTTCATCCTTAAGGGTAGATGGGAACAACTTCAACTTCTAGTCATCAGAGGTATAGTCATAAGTCCTACATACAACAACAAAATCAAACATAAAAGTATCATGATCTTCAGAGGTTAAGCCATGGAAGTGAGGAAGGGAATAAGGGCTTATATTCTTCATCCTAGTATCTCCATTAGTTTCTCTAATTGGCAAAACCTCCTCATTTGTGTTTTTAGCCATGGTGTGCGGATGTGGAATGGGTTCTTCTTCTTACCCAATAGGTTCTTCAAAGATATCATATTGTTCACCTAACGAGTCTTCTAACTCCCTTGTAGTTAGAGAGGGAAGTTGACAGTCACCGAAAAAGAGTGAAGGTTGACTGTTTGAGGGTGTGGGGTTGTTTGGCAAGAATTTTCCTAGAGTGTCTCTACTCCTATGAGGCATGAAAGAATTTTTTTTCTTCTTTTATATGATTTTTCAAAACTAAATGAAAAACACAAAGAAAAGCATAAATAACATCTACCTAGACACCTCCCCAGCAATGACGCCAAAAAGTGGTGAGCCCTAATATTGCACCAAGAGTGTTGCAACTCCCAGAGGCTCCTCAACTCTATTTATCAACCCGGGGTTTGTACAAACTTCGAGGTGACAATGCTATATACACAGTAGATGGAATTCTACTCATGCCACCCTCAACTAGGTCACTTGATCATTAGGGCTCCAAGACCATTCTTCTACTGAACTAGGGAGGATTAACTACTAAAAGCATGATTCAAAAGCTAGTCCTAGTGCAGAAAAAGTAAATGTTGTTCAAATCTAACTTGTAAATGTTGTCAACTTGTAAATGCTACTGAATCAATCCATGAGAGAACACAAGAATTATGCTAACTACAGAAAGGAAAGCTACACTAATTTCAATCAACCATCTAGCTATCAAATTCACTTGAAAACAGAAGATTATTCTACCAATTCAAAATTCAATAATTCATGCATCATTTATCGATTTCACACTTGTAGATTAAGTAATGTCCTAATTGCCAAATCTTGTAATGAAGAAAATAATGTTATTTTCTCTTGCAGTAAAGGAAAATGAATGGAGGGAACGGCCTAGATGGTACCTCTAATCATGGATTCCAATGTGGGGGTTTAACCTACTCTTATACTAAGCTACACTGGCATTACAGGTCAAAATAGGGGAAAAACAGGCTGTTACAGGTGTGCTAAAGGAAGTTGCTACAAGATTCCTGTAATGCTATAGGAAGTCCTAAAATGATACAGGAAGTTTTCTGAGAGAGTTTGGAGGGTAAGGATGATGAGATAAAGTGATGGAAAGATGGATGAAGGTTGTGGGAAATGTATGGAAGGTGACCAACACCCCTAGCTAAGCCCAACACTTTAGAAAGGGTAGATTCGGGCTAAGAGGGATTCTCATGGTGACCTAAAAACACAGATCAAGAACATTGGTTGGAATTCATCAAAAGAGAGTGGAGAAATCTTGGATGGAGGCGGTGAAAAGATCCCTTGCCTGCAGATCCAATATTACTACAACATCACATGCACCTTTTCTTCTTTTTATTTGCAAAATATTACAATCAATGGTGGAAAATATAAGTTGAATTTAGAACCTATCTAAATAATGCTAAGAACTTGATTTACGCAATGAATTAACTTCTAAGCTACAACAATAATATGTAAAGAAAGATAAAAAATGTATAATTTTCCAAGAAATCATAAACAAGAAATCACACAATATTTTTGGGTTGTGATGGTGGAGTCCTCTAATCATGCTCCCATGAGAGAGATGAGATAGAGGCCATAGTCACAGAATTTTTGAGGAACTATACTCTACTGAAATGCAACAACTAATCAAACATTCTAAGCTAAAAGAAGTATAAATACATAAGAGGGACCTAAGCTACTAGGGTTGGGCCCAAACCCAAGAGCTTCAGCCCTTTGGACTAACTCAATGATGGATCAAAATGAAACTTTTCATTATCATTGTAGAAATGTCAAATACATCACAAAAATAGCAGTCACAAGTGCTTGAGCTCAATAGCCTCTTAGCTACAACAAAAATTTGAATCCTAATGAGTTCCTTAGCATGTTTATTTATACAAAAGGGTAGCTACCAATAACTCCCTAGAAAATAGAGATGTTTGTCTCCCAAACTCAAGAAAGGTGGATCTAGATCTTCCTTGACCTACATTGGCTTGGCTACCAATGACCTCAGCCTGCTTGGATTCCAATGACCTCGAGTTGATGAGAGATAGAGAGGTGATCTTTGACTAAATGGAAGAATTAAGGAGGTGGAAAACCTCCTAGAATCTCTCCTTGTTGTCTAATCTGAGCTCTTGCACTCAAATGATCTCAAAATTGCTCTAACTCCTACATTTAAGACCTATTAGGCCACATTACATAGAAACACATCTTTTACTCCTCACACTAAGAATAATATAACAAAATTTGTAAATAAATGTGAGAAAGAGATGAGTTTAAAGTTGGAGGATGGCATTGCGACCCTGTTGTAGCGACTACAAAAACCCTCCAAAATTTTGGCTCGCATGAAAATTTTGGAGCCTACCTTAGATCTTGTGATCGATCATCCTTGGTCACTTGTTGGTAAGCCAATGATTTCAAGCTCCCCTCCTTGATCTTAAGAGTTTTCTGTGTTCTCATCTTTATGCAACATGTGTCATCTTTGGGCATAGGGGTTGTTGTTTGTTATGCAAAGGGAATGTTGTTTTGCTTCAAGGGAATTTTGTGCATATGAGTGGTTGAAATCACATAGAAATGTTTCACACTCACTTCATGCACTCTTGTCACAAAGGGTGTTGAATCAAGAAAAGTATGTCTTTTTCATTCTGGATGGTCTACATTATGTCACTAAGCATCTGTGTGCGATCACAGTCGATTCATATCATTGTTTACTTATGTATCATTGATCTCACACTTAGCCATTTCCCAAGAAAGATAACCTCATTCAACTTCCTGGAACTTTTCACTTTTCTTCTGCAACCATTAAGCTTCCTCCCTTACCTGCTGAAACCCCGCATCCCGTAGAGACCCAGCCAGCACTGCACTCCAGAAATCCGCAAAGAAGTCAGGCAACCAACACTTCTCTCCAGAAAAGCATAAAGCAGTCTAGTTGCCCTCCTTTCAGAAACTGTGCAGAGGTGTCTTCCCCGGACCCCCATCCCACAACAGTGTCCTATGCCTCAAAACTACGCAGTGTTGTCCAAGTTGTCCTGTCGGTCTTGCATGCAGAAACTGTGTAGATGGGCCTCCCATGGCCTCATCCTAATAGCAGTCACTTCCCACTAAAACCATGTCGATCCATCACCCAGTGACTACAGGAAAAGGTGACATGTTGAGATCACTCCCAAGGAGTTGAGGAGAAGGACCAAGAGACCAAGTAATGGAAGAGATCAAGACCACATGCAAACTCTGGCAAATGCATGATCATCTTAAGGGAAAGTATGGTAAGTAAAGAACACCTTTTGGAGTACACCTCTTAGTTGAGTTTGCAGGACTGCTTGTCATTGCCATATCATCTTGTCCTCAGTAACATGCATGTGTGCAAACACAAAAAGTAATTTTATGTGTTTCTTCTACATGTCTTGCTTCCTTTTCAATTGTTTGACCAATTTTCATCTTCGGCATGTTGATTTCCATGTCATGCTTGCGACCTCGTTCTGATGATGTTGAAGGTTTTGTTTGAGTTGTGTTCGCTATGTAAACATCTATCGCACTCACACATGATGTTGCAAGTCCTACCGCGCAAGTGCCGTCACAGTGATCTAAATATCTATCTGAAGTGTCGCACTTTTCGCTCCCACCATTAGATAGTCCTACAGTCATTCACACTAAGCATATGTTGTCTTGTTGGTGTGAGGTGTCTTTTCACCAAGTCATGTTGAGTGTGTGTTTGCAAGGTCATGTATTCACGATTTCACTTGCTCACACACTTAGTAATTTTGTTGAAACTCTGTCAACTGGATCACCATCAAATAGTCGGACCTCTGCTGAGCTACAATGCTTAGTCTCAGCCCTCAGTGAGCATGTATTGCTGAACAAAATTGCATAGAGATTGAGGCTGCCTCCCAGGTAGTCTGCATTGCGCAATCCTAGAATCAACCCGACTGATTGTCACCCAAAACAACGCAGAAGTTTCTCAACCAGTCATCTCAATCTGTGTTTCCCACAAGCAAATCTATCAAGCTTCTCATTGGTCAATTTTGACTGAGCAGTGGCTCCAGGTTTCACCTCTCCAAAAAAAACTACGTCGAAGATGCCAGCATGCTCGCCTACGCTGACTAAACAAATTGCACAGACATGAAGGACAAGAACCCACTTCCTACCACTTCACTGTCCTTAAAATTTGCACAGTTCTATCAACCAGTCACCGTGTTAGCCGCCCTGCTGCTCCTCCTGAAAACTGCATAGTTTTCATGGGTTGTCCTCCAGCTGCTTGACACCCTGCTTAGCCCAGAAACTGCGCAGAGATGTCCTGCAAGCCAGCCTCCTAGTTCTACACAGTTTTGGCCACGTAGCTCCCACAGCCCGCTGCCAGCCTCCCTAGGGAATCTACGCAGTTTTCACCGCCAATGTCCTCCCTGCTGCCTGCACTACCTCCTAGAAAATTTCTGCAATTCTGCCCTCCAGTCGAGATAGATCCCGCAGATGGTCACTATTGTTCCGAAATGCTCATCCCAGCCTCCTAGTGACCTCTGCGTAATTTTCCTTGATAGTACCCTAAAGCCCGCATCCCAGCCTGAAATGTGCTCTGCACATTTTCAGTGCCTTGTCTTCTCCCCCGGTCACCTGCACCAAAAAATGAAATATGTTGCATCATGGTATGCTAGGATATTTCTCGATTTGATTTCGTCTCGTCATGAGTGATTGTAGATACATGTACATGGATTAAGCATGGTATGACAATGAACAGGATGAACAAGGAGTGCATGCTAGGAGACTTGTTCGCGAACAAATGGAAAGACGAAGCATACAAGTAGCAAGCGAAGGAGACACAAGCGCATGCATGAACTATCAAGCGGACACCAAGACCATCAAAGAATTCACACACCTTTCCATGCGGAGGTGAAGTTATGTTACACCAAGAGCACACTCATCACCCAGAAGAATTGTAGCTCGACATGGACACCACCATTAGCATGAAAATTCCAGCATTGTCATGTCGAGTCATGTTATGAGTCATCTCGGCCACATCACTATTGTGGGCCATACTATTGTAATCAATGTAATGTAACGTGGAAGTCCAAGAGACCCACATGTAAATTTGAAGAGCCATGTAAAGTTAAAGAGTCATATAAGTCAAAAAATCATGAGGGAAGTGGAATAGTCACAAGGGTTAATTTCACCCTTGGCTATATATACCCCTCATTTGTACATGCAAAAGACTTTTCACCTTAGCTCCTCCCACATAGCCTTGAGAGTTTGTAATCTTTTCTTTGAGGATAGAGCAGTGGCTCCAACACCACGCTATCAGTGTTAGTGATGTAATGGTGTACAGATGTGTCTTGGAACTTTCGCTTCACGTTTTCACACATGTATTGTATTCATTTGTAAGACTATTCTTTGGATGCATGTTGCTTTAACCTGTATTAAGACAATTGAACTATTTCGATTGTTTTAGTACATATGTTATTGGAAATGTGTTGTATCAGTTGTTAACATTGTCTCACCCATGTGGGCTATCCCACCGGACAATCGACAGATTCATTCTTTTAAACTTGTTATAACGAATGTCGCACTCGTGTGGACTATTTCCCTAGGTGTTGTACGTACTATCTATTCGCCTTGTGTTTGTGACTATCGTATCCATGTGGACTACTCTGTCGGAAGTTGCGCATGTCCTGTTGTGTTGTTTATCTCTAGCAGAGTTGGGAATATTCCCTTTCAACCTGAGACTTACTTCCACCCTCTCCCTCTGCAGTGAAAGAACTTTGACACAAGCGACACTAAGCACTCACCAGGCACATGAACCTTATTGTTCGAAGACAAAGCAAACCACTCCCATGTGCTGACAAGCAAGAGCTAAGGCAAATATTTAAGATAATGGCAACCAGACCATTGTATTAGATGGGACTCCTACACTAAACGGTGTGAGGTCTAGTTGGGACTTCATATCAGGGAGATCCCCTGAATGTTGGCAGGTCCAGCACCATCAACAGACCCTTATGATATACCTATCGATGAGGCTCATAAGTATTCACCTCCATTGTCTGACCTGATACACTTCAACTTCTTTCTCGTCTCATTCTCAAACAAATAGTTCCATTTCTTCAAAGTATTAAGTACATCAGATTTATTTCGAATACAAAAAATCCAAGTTTTCCTAGTTGCATCATCAATAAAAGTAACATAATAGCGAGAGCCACCGAGAGATGATACATGAGCAGGTCCCCATACGTCTGTATGCACAAGCTCTAATTTTTCGCCTCAAACCTGGAAACAAATTTCTTGAGTGAAGAGTCTGCATCCCCTTCTGAATCATATGCCTAGGCCTATGATTCCAAAGTTCATATATGCTCCTGTGGAGGTTAAAGCATTAACAAAATTAGAAATACTATTGCATAAATACAATGTACCAACCTTTTCTCCTTTTGTTATTACTAGGGCTCCTTTAGTGACCTTCCAGGTTTTGTTTGTAAAAGTAGTTACACAGCCTTCACCTCCCAACTGTCCTGTTGAAATTAGATTTTTCTTCAGATATGGAACATGCCTTACCTCCTTCAATATCCATTGGTTTCCATTCTATTGCTTTATAAAATCCTTACCCATTCCAACGATTTTACAGGGTTTATCATCACCCAGACAAACCTGTCCAAAATCTCCTTGAACATAGTCATGAAAATGTTTCCTATTAGGTGTGGCATGGAATGAGGCCCCTGAATCTAACACCTAGGCATCAATAATGTTCTCTAATGAAATAATCAAAACATCTTCAACACATAACTTGTCACATTCACTTCATGATTGTTCTTTTGTTGTCCATCTCCTTCTTTTCCCTTCCGAAATTTACATTCTTTCTCCATGTGTCCTTTCTTCCCACATTTCTAGCACACTACCCTTGATCTGGATTTGGATCTGCCTTTTCTTGACTTACTACGATATATTGGGCTCCTTCCTCTTTTCATTTTTCTTCCCCTAATATCTGCAATCAAAGCATTACCTAGTGTCTCACTAGAGCTTTTTCGTTGCATTTCCTCGCTAAGGATGGCACCAACAACATCATCAAACTTTAAAGTACTAGATCCAGAGACAAATTTACTAATAGCCATTCCAACTTTCTGGAAATGAGCACAAAAATAACAATTCCCTAACTTCATCATCCAAATTTACCCCTACAGAACTTAACTGACTCATAACCGTGTTAAATTCATTTAAATTATCAACAATAGATCCACCTTCTGACATCTTCATATTAAATAGATGCTTCATAAGAAATACCTTATTTGAGGCTGAGGGTTTTTCATATAGTTTGGATAATGTCGTCAATTAACCTTTTGTTGTCATTTCCTTTGAAATGTTGAATGTCACCGATGCTGCCAGACACATTCGTATTGTTCCTAGTGCCTTTCTGTCGAGAATCTCCCACTCTACATCCATCATACTCGTCGGCTTCTTTGATTTTCCGCTCAATGGTAGGTATAGATCTTTTTTATTCATATAATATTCCATGTGCATATTCCACAACTGGTAGTTTTGGCCATTAAATTTCTCGACCCTAAACCTACCATCTTCTGCCATTGCTCCCACTCGCAATAGGAACCCTTCTCTCCTGCAAGTTTATCATACAAATAGACCTTCGGCTCTAATACCAGTTGTTAGAAATTAATTAACGGAGCAATGAAATACACAAAATATTTTGGAAACACAAATACATAAATGAATAAAACAAGAGAGACATAGATATACGTGGTTTACCTAATTTCGGCTACGTCCACGGAGAAATAGCCAGTCCTTCCTTTTTCATTATCCAGCAAAATGAAGAGTTACAACCTACAACAGATCTGATGTAATTTCCTCTTCGCTCTCAAACAATCTCCTCTCTCTTTCTTGCTCAGAATAATAATACACAACTGCAATACAATTCCCTCATATAAATTGAGGGTTGTGTTCTAGGGAAAAAAAACCCTAAATTAACATAACTTCTACCGTCATATCATTCGCCTAATGAACAACCCAGATTGACTACGAAATGATAATAATTTACAAGGTAATTTTTCATCTATTTTTAGCTTTGGGGACACTGCCCCCCTGGATCCCCACTCATGGCGATTAAACGGGTGGCATTGATACCCCATTAGGAACAAGGATCTAATGCGACTAAAACAAAAAACCTATGAATAGTCAAGAAGATAATCAGGCCCCACACCTAATATGACCTCGTGATAGTATACACCCCATAGTAGGAACAAGTTTAACCCAAATTCGACTAACACGACCATATAGACAATTGAGAATAACAAAGTAGATAGGAGAGCGCAATACCAGTGTTCTAATGCCCCAGTGCACAATTCATAGCCAACACCGACCACTCTAGCCATAATCCAAATCCATCAACCAGTTTTTCATACTTCGCCTAGAGTCCTTCAACTGCCTCCAAACGCCTAGTGTGATTTGCATAATACCCTCCTCCCTCCACTTCTCGACATACAACCGAGCTTCTAGCTCACTCTCCACACCAAAGCATGAACAGTTAGAACCCCACTTCCATAGTGAGACCCACCTCTCAGAGAAAAATCTAATGGTGAACCGAACTCGAAATTCCACCACACCAAAGACTAATAAAAGGACTCACAACATGGAAGTTAACACCTCGTCCTCACACTTACAATAACCCTTCACCTCCAACTATGAACAACCAACAAAAAAAAAAAAAAAAAACATCATGCTAGCTCTTCTATTTATTACCACCAAGGTAGTTACATGCAAGTGCATTCCCTCAACACATCTCTCCCTTACATTTACTCTCATTCAAATAGACAAAAGTCTCCCAATCTTGTACACACCCATCATAGAATTTTAATAATAAAATTTTAAATAAAACAAAAATTTCGCACACCCATAAAAGATTTTTAATAATAAAGTTTTAAATAAAACAAAAATTTCAAATTTTATATAAACCCAAAAACAATAAATTTATAATTAATTTTTCTTTTCTTTTTAAATTGATTGCGATAATTAATACACGAATAAAATAATTAAATAACAACATTAAATCTAATTATGATTACAAGTATGAATATCTTCAATAATAAATTTGGAGTTGACATTTTGCTCTCGTGGGGTTGAATTCAAATGTTTCCTTAATGTACAAAAGTGTAATAATAACTCAAGATAATGGGACACCACAACCTAGACAAAAACACATATAAGTCAAAATAACCAATAATTTCCATTTATTTATTATACCCTTAAGATTAAGATGGATTCAAACAAAATCTTACCTTTTTAACTTTTTCTGTCATGTGTTTGACATTAGGGTAAAGTATAAAGCCATTATATTGTAATACCCATTCACAAAAATATGATTATATATAATTTTATTTTTATGCTTAAAGGTATGTACTTTAGTCAAAATGAACTTTGAACTTAGTCTTGAGCATGCAAACAAAATTATCAAGCAAAATTCATATCTATTGGATAACATATAATATTCATAGATAATATATAATATTTTCCTAAATACAATTTAAATATAACAAGTTGAATTAAAAAAATCTAGATATAGAAAGTTGAATTTAAAAAAATCAAGCTAGGGACATTTTAACCTTACAATATTCTTGTCCTTTTTGATTATTTGGGATGTGTTACTCATGATTATTTTTTAAATGATAATGTTGAAGTGAGAAAGTTACTATCAGTGTAAGGTTTTATTTTGATTTTTTAATCACAAAATTAAAATTAATATAATAATATATTTAATAAATATTTAATAAGTTATTTAAAGGAATTGAAATTAAATAGAAAAAATTACAATAAAACTAAATTAAATTGATACTGGTAAAAATCTCTCTTTTTTATATATATATATATATATATAATAAAAAAATTATAGTAATTATATTTTACTAAAATTTCTAAATAAAATAAACAATTTCTTATATGTAAAAAAATGAATTACTATATGGTTTTACATCAAACATCATATAATTTATTATAAGTATATATTGTAAAATAATTCTCATATAGGGTGATACATTGCAAAGAGGGGGAAGGAGTTGGTGTTAATCTACAAATAGCCCTTCTTGATTATACAAGTGATGTGGAGAAGTGTGTATGCATGCATGTTTAAGTCAATCTTTTCTAATTAGCCCATTGCATTCATTACAAATGAGGGTGATGAACCAAATGAGACTCTGAATCTATAGTGCATATAGAACCAGGCCTATGCCATCGTAGGAACAAATAATGAGAGAACCAAGGAGGGTATGGCCATGTGTGCGAAGACGTAATATGGCCCATAAATCATCATTGGGAATAATGAGATTAGATATCCGAGAACTGTCTGACTAGGGAGGAAACCTCAAATGATAGTTACCCCTACATTCCTCTGCATCACTAGTCATTCAATTTCTCTAGGAAATTGTTGAGATTTATTAGTCAGGTTTGTTGTTAGTTTGTATTTTAGGTAATTTGGGAACAAATATGGCTCCCACCATAGGAACAAAGGTAAGGACCTTGTTCCAAGCTTTCTTTGTAACTTGAAAATGGAGAGGGATGTAGCAACATCGAATATTGTATTTCATGTTTCACCTCCTCCAAGCAAAATTTTAGTATTTAGAAATTAGAATGGTGCACTAAAGCCTCCAGAATATTAATAGAGAAGGGGAAGAAGGAAGTTGAAATCAATGACTTCGTGATAGACCCAGGAAGCTCATGCACCAGAGACACCATGTTCCAATGGTCTCGAGAGATCTGCTGGCACACAAAGGGCATCATTGCTCATGCACTATCATTCCAAGAGGAAGAAAATCAAAGCATCCATGAGAGATTTTATATGGTTGAATGGTAAAATAAGTTTCTTATTACAATTGTTTCTTGGCTTTTTTAAAAACAAGGAGAGAAAATCGTGGTGCAAGTGCTAGGTGCCTTCAAAGGCACTCCCATTGATCTTTCTAATGAGAAAAATTGTTGTGACAAGCATTGACCTTCTTGCTAGCTTTTTTGAGTCTTATGTATGGGTTTTCTTCAGTTTCTTCATGCATGCTTGTAACAGTAGAACTTCTGACCTAGTTTCCCTTTATGGGTAAGTCTAATTTTGTTATGTTGACTATTTAGGTCTCAGTTTCCCTTCACGGGTAGGATCCAATATTTTTAGTCTTGTGGATGGACATATGGAAACTAGCTTTTTGGGTTTCTATCAACAGCTTTGTTTCTAATAGCAATAGGTGTCAGAAAATAGGCAAGATATTAGGACAGGATACACCTATGTCATGGCCTTTCCTCTTTTTGATAATTTAATGCAATAGAAATCCTAACTTCTAAAAAAACGATATATTTAAAATAACACCTAATATTCTAACAACTTGAAAAAAACACTAAAACTTTATTCAAAAACATTGTGGTTGTAAGTTTCTTCTAACCCAACATTAGATGAACAAGATCTTGATTTCTAAGCTCCATATCCACTATCAACTAATGGACTGTGTCTTCTTTCTTAATATCCCTTTGAGGAGAATTTATTATCATCCTTTAATTAAAAGCTCCTAATTGATTTCATTTGCTCAAGTTTACAACCCTGTTTATGAATGTATTACGTTTGACTTCCAAAGTGGTAATTTGTTTTTTTTGCTAGCAAAGTGTACTCATGATTGCGACAATTTGGGAGGTGTACTGGTGCTCATTTTCATGGACCTTTGAGGTTACTGAGAAGAGGGAAGACATATTGCATTGAATATATTATTCATGTATTTGAAGAAATTTTCAAATTTCTTGTAGTTTTCCATAATCCATAGAGGTAATGCATAGGTTGGGGTGTCAATCCTTCCAACCATGGAACACATGAAATAGAGAAATATCCCACAAATCCATGAACTGAGAAACACCACTAGGATTCCATGAGATCCACATTTCCTAAGGGCTAATAAACCACTAAGTCTTAGCCTGAAAGAGCTAGGATGTAGAGCTCACAAGAGAGGAAACCCACTACTTTAAAATGCAAATGCTTACTATGATTGAGGCCCACAAAATCAAGGTAGAAACAACTAAATCATGATTAAGAGTGCATAAATAGTAGAAAAATCAATTTGCAGAAGGATTCCAATAATCAAAGTTGGTATGGCACACACAGTGGACATTCCTAAAAACTAATTCCATCAGACTATAATTTCAAAATACCATGTACAGGATGACTATGTTTCTTACCAAAAAACTAATAGCCAAATGAAATAAGCTTTGAACTACCTTGCTTCACATTCCATTTTGAAATTCCATTATTCCACTTCTACTGAGATAATTCCCTACTAGTGATTTAAGTGTCTACCTTTCCATAAGTCTAAGCAAGTGAAGGGAGGTGCATTAGTCTTATCAAAATTAATTGCCTTGTTATGGTGCTAAGGACAAGGAAGGCATGACATATGTTGTTTTAAGGTGGTTGTGTGTGCCTTTGAGTGCATGGATGTACAATTACATGATGGCTTGATAACTTGGATTTAATTGATCATTATCACCCCAATAATCAAAATGATGGCCTCATCCAAGAGTGAGTCTACTTGGAAATTATGTTCCCTCAATATGTGATAGAACGAAATATCTTGGAAGTAATATGCCTCATTTCGAAAGAAATGAAGGATAGATGCTAATTTGTTATCAACTAGAAATAGGTTTTGAAATCATTAATTTGATGATTCTGCTTGAAACTCCTATGCCACTCAAATTTTTTATTCTATAATTAATAGCAATACACAAACCCTTAAAGAGATCATATGCCTAAACTTGGTTGTTGGTGGAATTCTCTGAAACCTGGGTATAAGTTGTTTCAATTTTTCCGTGAGGATCAAGAATGATCCCACCTACCACTGCTTTTAAGATTATCCTATCAAATATAGTTTATTGAAATTAGTTATAAGAACATTTAAAAATAAAAACTTTCTCATAATTTTTTTTTTTTAAATTTGAAATCATAAAATTTTGAAAAATTTCCTTTGATCCAGTCCACTTACAAAGGTTCTTTAAATTCTCCTTAAGATAATAAATTGTTATTTGAAAATTATATTGGTTAGAAATTATAATTTAAAGTTAACTATGAAGAGTATTTATTTCACATTGTCAATTTTATTTTTCAAAATAATTGTTATTCTAAAATGAAAATGAACTTAACATTAATACTATCAATTATAATTTATAATATGTCAATAAATTCTCATAAACAGTGTTAAGTGATAAAACTTAATATGCAGCCCCACGGGGGTAGGCGAGTTGGTAATCACAATGCGGTGAAGTTCGTTAGAAAGGCGGGCTCTGTACTGAAGGTCACGAGTTCAAAACCCCCGGACTAGCTCGGAGCTGCGGAGAGGGGCAGGTGCAGTTCCCAAGGGTTATAGTGGTAGCGGTCAGAATCGACCCCGTGTTACGCGAGTTGCAAGGTTACTCCAGTTGCCGATTCCTTTGTAAAAAAAAATAAATAAATAAATAAAGAAAGAAAGAAAGAAAGAAAGATAAAACTTAATATGCATAGTCTAACTAATAAATTAAATGGTTTTTTTAGGACATTTTTTCTGGTTAATTTTAACTAAAATCAGAAAGAAGTTTTTAAAAACTTGAGTTTAAATTGTTTAATGTGTAGAATTCTAGTGCTCGAGAGATTTTTCAGGGTGCTAAATCCATTTATGCATTCAAAAATATATTTTAAATAACAAAAAATCACAATTATGATTGAAATTGTATTTCTAAATTTCGGTGAAAAAAGACCATTTTATCTATAAATTAAATTGTGTCTAACTTAATATTTACAACATGTCATTATACTAAATCATCCAACATCCCTTTTCCTTCATTTAAATATATTAAACTATATTCAAATTTTATAAAAAAATTATTTATTTAAAATTTAAAATTTATATATAAATAATAATTATATTTTTAATTCATTTAGGTAAAGCAACAAACTTTTAATGGGTACATCTAGACCGTAGCCTTCTCCAACCTTCACAATAACTTTATCAATACCCCATGACATAATCCCCTTCACTTTACATTTCTTGTGAAATTGGCAAAACATAAAATATCATCCAGAGATTTCTTAAAAGGAAGTAGATTGCCCCTTTGCACCATCTAGCTTAGCTTTTAGAGTACATATGGTATGAAAACAATTGAAAATAGGCAAAGATGGGAGACAAATTTATTTATCAAAGATTTTGTACTCAATACTCTCACCATATTATATAGAAGTTGAATAGAGGGGCAAGGGATTAAAATATACCCATGTAGGTCAATGTTGTTTGTATTTAAAAAGCCATGCCATGTCCCTCATCCGAGTGAAATGGAACAAGTGCCCGGCTAGTATAAAATGTTCGCAAAAAGTTAGGTTGCTTTCTCGAATTAAAGAATTGGGCCTTTGTGTTTTTACATGATATGTCTCGGGTGATTGTGATTGCAAAAGTAAAATTCCAATGTCGTAATTGATTGTGATCGATAAAGGTTTTTTCAAACACTACCTTCACTAATAAATGTAGAAATAAATATTTTGTTATTCGTAGGGATATCATTTAATGTTACATTTTTCAAAAGTGTAATCCAAACATGTTATAGATTGATATATTTTTCAATTATGTCAAACACTCACTTTTACTTATAATTATAATTATAGTAATAAATATTTTGAAATTAATAAAAAATAATTTAATTTTATATTTTTTAAAGTGTAATTAAAACAGGTTATGGACCAATCTAGATTTATTTTAATTTTAGATTTATCAAGTGTCAAGAGAGATCAAATCTTGTTTCACTTTAAAAAAAAATTGCATCTCAAAGATTTGATCTCTCTGGGTGCTTAGTAAATCTAGACTTAAATAGATATAGGTTGATTTAATTATTATTTATAATTATAATAATAATTATTATTATTAGTTATATGCTTCCTTTTTTTAATGTAATTTGACCAAGTCAAATGTTAAACAGGACATTGCATTACAACATCTCTACCAAAGTGTCTCTTAGCACAACAATTAGTATTTTTCAATTATTCAAAATTAAGTGAAGAAAAATAACACACTTAAGTAGAAATTTAATAAGAATCATTTTAATTTAATAGGATTATTAATATCATATATCAACATTAAATAATTTTATTACGAATAGTTTGAGGGTGTTCAATATCTTTTTGCATCAAAAACAATAATTTCATTGATTTGAAAATGTAGATTTGATCAAAATTGTTTGGTTGGATTTCAATTATCCATAAACTAATAAAGGTCAAAAGTGTAAAATGTTTGGCCTTCTTCCTTAAAAAGTATTTCTTTAGCTAAGTAGTGTAAATATGTGATGGATTAGTCATTTTTTGGCCATTCAAAACAATAAGGCAAAAAATTGTTATATTTTGTCTGAAATCTGGCAAGAATTATTTTGGATTTGATGAAAATGTTTTATAAAATATTAACATTGCATAATCTAGTTACAGTGGACATATGCAAGGATGTTAAATCTATTTTTTTTCAACAGAAAAAAAAAAAAAAAAAAAAAAAAAAAAAAAAAAAAAAAAAAAAAAAAAAAAAAAAAACAAACATCCTTCGTTATACATAAACAAGAGTTTACATATATCACATAGATCAATTGATCTTACTACTTACACCCCATGAAACATAAAAAATCCCTAAACCAAAAAAAAGAAGCAACATAAAGACACCCTTCAATTCTGCAACATATGTCAGAATAATCCAAAATAGACCAAGAGGATCCAGCAAGACCAGAGAAGCCCCTTCATGCAAATCCTAAACAAAAGCCCAATAAGAGAAATGCAAGTCAGCACAACAAGATGTCAAATAGAAAACACCAATAGAAGGCAAAAACGACACACACGTGATGCTAGACAAAAAGGAAATAAAACAGAGCAAAAGGGAAGTTGATTAGGGCCAAATGATCCTAAATCACATATAGAACCATTTTGTGGGACTTTGTAATGTGAGGCTGTCGAGAAATCCCACACTTGGATAGGGCATTTTCCTTCAAATTCTGCTCCCATAATTATGTTCGAAGGAAATGTCAGGAAAGGAAGGCAACAGGGACTTGATGTTATCCACCCAATGATATAAGGCAAGCACCTCCAGAGAAATTTTCCTCTACACCCAATCTATGACCGATTTTGAATTGCCAACAACCAATATATTCTTTATGGTAAACCAAGTAGCGCATTAGAGCACCTCCCACAAGGCCACCACATATGCCCTGCAATTTGTACCAAGTGTTGCATGACAAAAGAAATGAAAGGCTCGAGAAGGTCAAATTTTAACATATACACCACATCCACATAGGCCTCTGCATAAAGCCCTGTCAAAATACCCTATGGGAAACAATTCCTCCAAGTCCTTATAGGAAACTGAGCACTATGAGGTCTTTGGACTCCATGGGCCAATCTTGAGGAAGTAGGCAACAATTTTGAGACTAGTGATCTACACATCCGAAGGCTTGTTCTAAAAAATGTTGGCATTCCTAGAACACCAAATGCCCCAAAAAACATACAATGGAATAGCCCTATAAGCTTTTAGCCTAGAGATCCAAAACACAAGGCAAGAAATGATAAAATATCTATCCACCACAACATTGATCTTAAGCAATTTAAAGACTTTCTCCCATATAGAAATCACAAAAGGGAAAATAATAAAAGTGAGTATAATCTTCAAAATCCAACCTGCAAAGAAGGCATCTTCCTGAGCCAAGAAAACCCCTCTTCATCATATTTTCCCAAGTAAGAATTCAGTTATGAAGAGTCATCCAAGTGAAGCACTTAAGATCAAGTGGGACATCCCATTTCTACATAGAGACCAGGTTGGTTATTCATTGAGATGTAAGAGTGGACTTCTTTGGTGTATATGCTTCCTACAAAATACGCCCTCCCTACACTAACTTGTCATGCTTGTGGGGCAAAGATATCCTAGCATCGCACAAATATTTGTGGTAAATCTCCCATTTAAATTCAAAATCCTCTAGAAGGCTTATGTCCCAAGAGTGAGGTCAAGTAGCTGGAGAGAAAAAATATGGGCAACGAACACTTAGATTGGCTAATGTGATAACACCCTGCTGATTCAAAAATTGAATGACAAGAGGTGAGAGACTATGTTCAAAATAACAACTTCATCAATCCAAAATTGCAAGTTTAACAAAGACTTCTTATTTGAGTTATGGTAATGATAAACCATAAAAGGTTGAAAACATAAAATCTTTAGCCTTCTTCAATCGTGCAATCTAACTAATAGATGAAATGACCCTTTTTCGGACATTTTTTTTCTCGTCAAGTTTACCTAAAATCTTGTACATATTTTTAAAAATCATAAGTTTTAGTTGTTTAATTTGTAAAGGTTAAGTGCCTCAAGGGTTTTTCAAGGTGTTGTATCCATTTATGCATTCAAAAGTCCATTTTGAACAAGAAAAAATCACAATCTCACTAGAAATTGTATTGTCGGATTTTAGGCCAAAAAAACCATTTTTTCTATTAGTTAAATTGTGTCTTTTTTCAATCATTTAATTAAGAATTGCAAAGTTAATATTTATTTTATTTTTTAAATAATATAACATTTTGTCTTTATTGATTTTTTTATTCAAAATTTCAAGCTTTTTTTTATATTGTTTTATAAATGGACCAAAACCCTTAAGGGTGAATTTTCATGAATGAAGTTCTATTAAATTAGAATGTAACTATAACTAGTGAGAAAAGGTCTACCAATTTTGGAACATAATTTTCATCAAATAAGAAGTGAGCTTATTATAAAGTGAGTATAAAGCAAGCTAATTTTGTAACTAGTGGACCCTAATTGTCACTACAAATATGATATGAATGTGGTAGAAATTTCAAGTATGAACAAAGTTTTAGTATGTTTTAAGATGTGTACATCATGGAACAATGACTGTAAGAGTTTTTCCTAATTCAAAATCGATCTAGATTGTTAAAAATTTGATTAAAACCCAAAATGTATGAGAAATCTAACTTTCTATATTATTCAATTTTACTAATTGAAAAATATTTAAATGGCTATAATTTGGTACTCTTTAACCAAACACAATGTAGTGCCAATAATTTTTTTGGTGTTAATTACAACTTGCTCTTGACCCCTACTTTATATAATTTAATCCATACAAATGATGTAAAACTAATTACAAATTGTTCTTGACCCCTACCTTATTTAACTTAACCCATACAAATGATGTAAAGATAAATCAATAGAATCTTTACCAAATTAAGAACCCATGAAGCCAAAGCATGTTTAATTTTCTAGAAGCTAACTTATGTATAGATTTGGAATCTAGGGTGTCTAGGCTATTTTATATATATTTGAATAATTTTTTATGAAGAAATCTAAGGGATGTTTCTGTATATTCATAGATGACAATGTTACTAAATTCATTGACATAGACTAGTTCACCTAACATAAGGGGATTCAATTTGGGCATGTATTACTATAAAATTAACCAAATCCCTAGTAACATTAATGATAATTGGTTGAACTAACTCCTTGAACTACACACATAAATATAAATAATTCCATGAAAATTTTTATTGAGAAACCTTTTGTGGGATTCTTCCCATTCTGTAATAGTGTTAGGAGTTTACATAGTCAAATTACAACATTTGCGCCTAATCTAAAAAAACTCTTTTAGATTTGAACCCATAACCACTTAATCATTTTTCAAACCAACTAATCTAGTATAATAATATCACTCTAATACTCTCACTCTTTTTCTAGATATATAAATATTTTTTTTAATTAAAAATTTAAGTAAAAACTAAAAAAAATACTTTTTCATATTTGTAAACAACATTCTTAATATATTTTTAAATTTTAACTAATACTTTTATTATAAACCATTTTTAATTAGGCATAACCTAGTCAAAATACCCATAACAAAAACAAATCAACCCTTTAAATAATATACCCCTATTAATATTATTACCCTATTTATAAAAGAAAATAGCATTACCCTAGGCATCAATCTTTATAAATTGGATATTTATAAGCTACTTTCAAGAAGACACATTTTGTTTTCTAAAAACAAATGGAAGATTTAGGCATGTGTGTCTCGAAATTATGTCCTAGTTGATAGTGACAAGCAATTTATTTTTCCAAGGCCATCACTTACTTTGGAAATATTGAATATTTAAAGAGATCAATAAATGTTCTACATTCAAAAAGTTCAAGCTGTGCTTTCTAGAAACAAATGAAAGGATTAGTCTTTGTGCCTCTAAATTATATGCTTTATTTGATCGTGACATTTCAAGACCAATCACCTACTTTAATATTTAAAGTGGCAATAAATATTTTGACGATATTTTGACGAAAATGTAAACATAATCGATGTAATAATAAATATTTTGATAAAGATGTAACTGTAATCTTAATATAGTATGAAAAAATGAATTTTAATAATAATAATAATAAATTATTAATTATTATGTTTTTTTTAGTGTAGTTAACTTTTTTTTTTTTATTTTTTTAGAGTTTTCATGATTATATTTTTTAGTTATTTTTATCTAAAATTTGATAGAGATTGGTTAGAATCATAAGTTTGAATTGTCTAATATGTACATTGTAGATGTTTTAGAGGTTTTTCATGGTATTGAATCTAGTTATGTAGTAAAAAACACATTTTAAATAATCAAGGATCACAATCTCACTCATAATTGTATCACTAAATTCTGACCAAAATAGCCAAAACTTAGAACAATTATACAATCGCTTATTTTTCCTCGACTGGGGAGATAAGGATGAGAAAGGTGTGTGTGTGTTGTGGGGGGGAGGGGGACGGGGAGGCGATGCTACCACCATCTCCCTAGCTTAAGCGCTAAAGGGACATGGCAACACACCCCATTAAATTGACATTATTCACCATGCATAACTTGGGGATCAACACATTGTTCCACCACCCAACGCATTTGGTAGTTAATTCCTACAACCATTGGAGGCTAATTAGGTCGACAAAGGGTACGAGAAGATTTGAAGGTTTGAATGGGAGGTGTACCAGACCTCGCAGTGAACAAGTCATCTCAAGATTTTGAACCAAGGAAAACCTTAATCGGCAGCAAGGGGTGGGCATTTGGATTAGAATTACAATAATGGGAATGAAAAATCATCATTTCATATGGCACTCGACTCAATTCAGTGACATCTCCTTGGGTTATAAGCATCCTGACATCTTAGAGTTTGGTATTTCTTCGTATAAAGGTACCAGAGGCTGAGAGCTTACCTACTTCTTTATGTCATACACTCTATGGGGGAACTTGAAAATTTAGAAGCATATTTTTGGGGTATTTGAGGGCACATCACTTCAACCCAGTAGTTTCCCTCACCTTCCTCGATGATTTTGCAAACTTGTAGTTGTTTGGAAGGGAGTATTTTGGGATGATTTTGTGAGTGTGGCATTGTGCTAAAGTGGAAACTTGTGTACATGCTCAAAGTGCTTTAGGAAAATCATATCTCTGCCCTCCTTAGAAAGCCACCACCAAAATATAACAACTTCGAGAGGCCTTGACATGCAACCAAACCTTTTCTATTTGTTAGTAGCTCTGAAGGATCATTAGTTGAGGACTCAGTCTCCACTAGGGGATTGTGAAATCTGGTCTGATACATTTAATTTTCTCCCACACTCTCCCCGAAAGAATCGTAGACTATTGGCAGAATATTTTGGTATAAGTGTTCTGATACCTTAGGGTGTCGAGACTCAACAAACTGAGTGGGGCCTTCGTAAGCTCATCAACATCCAAAGTCCCAACTAGCTCTAATCTAGTCATCTTCTCAGAGAAAACGCCACCATTTATTCGTAGCTCTAGGTGGCACTTAGTCAATTCGTCTGACACACTCTTTCAATTGTTAGGCATCATACCCCATCATAGAGCAAGGATATGTTGAAGTGCAACATACTACCAAGAAATGGTTTGTTCCAAAGTGTAAGTGCAAACCAAGAACTCGACATCTAGTTATCGGGAACTACCCCTCATCTTGTTCAAGAGGAAATCACTCGGGCGGATGGGAATTATCTAACAAAAGATACACACTCACAGACACAAAGTTTCCAGCAAAGGTGGAAGATTGAGTTCCAGATGCATGGCACACTAGAGGCTGCTACAACCAATACATGTATGCCATGGATATTTATTGGTATTTGGAATTTCTTCTTGGTAGAGTTCTTGTTGATAGGGAGATCAAGAAGGACATCCTCCTGACCCTGAATCAAATGCAGATGCACATGATAGTGATGGATCGAAGGCTCGGGCTTATAGAAAAGAAATTAGGCATCCCTCTTCATCTGGGTTTCTCCCCAGGAAGAAACAAGGAGCCCATTCCAATGGAAGCTATAGATTATGAGAGATCTGGTTGATTGTCTTGCAAACTATTTGTTTTTTAATTTCTATGTTTAAGTTCAATAGTTTTTTGCCAAGAAATGGCCCTAGAGGCCTAATCGTTAAACTCATTTTTTTTGTTTTCATGGTTTTGATCAAAACACTTTCTTTTGGGGTAATGAAACAATTGAAGTTCTATATCTAGTATGGTTTCCCAGTGATGGACCAAAAACAACTTTCAAAGTTATATATGTATATCTTTGATTTGAAGGAAAAAAATATATATATATTTACTTAAAAAAAGAATCAATGTCTCATTTTTATTATGGAGCAATGTAACCCTTTTTGGTCAAAATCTAGCAATACAATTTCTAGCAAGATTATGATTTCTCCTTGTTTAAAATGTCCTTTTGACTGCATAAATGGATTTAGCCCCTTAAAAAAACATGAGGCACTCAAACTCTACAAATTAAACAACCTAAACTTATGATTCGTAAAAATCTCTATAGGATTTTCGACAAAATTGACTAGAAAAAGGTGCTTGGAGAAAAGGTCATTTAGTCTATTAGTTAAAGTACTTGTTTTGTTAACAAAATCATTGTAAAGGAGTATATGATAATTAAAGTTGAGGAAATTCATACTTTTATACTTTTTACCAAATATATTTATAAAAATATAAATGTAATATTAATGGTTTTTTTCCTATGTGGTTCACGGACCTCGGAGATTGGTGACCACTACATCCATGGAATATTTGTACCAGGGAGATCAATCTGAAGGGATCACTTCTTGTCAGCGCAACCACAGACCCTGACTTCGAGGGTGTTGAGAGAATTGAACTTTTAACCTCTCAATAGCAAAGGTGCTTTAATGACGGGACCTGATCAATTGAGCTAACCATCGGAGCTTTTTTCTATGTGGTTCACAAGAGATTGGTGATTGCTACCTCCACAAAATATTTGTACTAGGCAAATCCAACCAAAAGGATGACTTCCTATTAACTAAACCACAAAGCTTGACCCCAAGAGTGTCTAGAGAATTAAACTCATAACCTTACAATGACAAAGATGTTTTTAATGATGACACTGACCAATTAAACTAACCCTTAAACCTACATATAATATTAATATTATATGAAAATTCAATTAAAATAGGGCTACTATGTCATCTTCGTTGTGACGATATGACCATTAATGTTTATAACTAGATAAATCAAAATGATCAGTTACAACTTGCCAAAATCTTATGTCATGCTTGGTTGAATCTAAATCGTACGAGGAATGGAATCCGCAAATTGAGAACCAGTGAAACTGAAGGTTGCATTTAATAAGCCTAAATCCCTTTGTTAACAACACATGTCAAGCTTAATGCACGTGAAATACTTGTAAAATAAAAGGGTGGAAATGATGAAAAGTTATTATAGCGTGGTCCCATGTGCTCCCCACACCAATGTAACCCCTAAACTACCTTTTTTTAATTCAGACTTTGGGAAACGAAGAGGCGAGGAATCGAGTCTGCTTACGTTTCAAACTTTCCATTCACTTTGTGCTTCGCCATAAAATGGAAGGATGAGTAATTGCAAGTGGGGCGCCGCCACCCGGCGGTTTAGATATTGTGAAGGGGGAGGGGATGGGAGGGCGAGGGGCCCGATGGGAGGGGTCAGCGGGGCGGCACCGCCAAACGCAGTGGACCCCACGTCCGTTGCTTCCTGTTACAGCCGCCACCTCATTCCCGACCACCACCAGTTGACGAGTCAGGTCTGCCACGGCATCGCGTAGGCATTACGTGGCGGGTACGGATTGGTGTGCAGGCTTTTGAAGTTTGGCGTGCCTTGCTAGTGGGGGGCGTAGGATCATGGAGGGGGAAAAGCAGCGCTTTGGCACCAAGCGTGGGACTCCGCAACGGAACGGGTGTGGTGGTGGTGGGCCCGCTGGGTCAGCGGGATTTCAGATAACTCATAATGAGGTGACCATGATAGCAGGGTCTTGACCTACCGGAACGGGCCACGTGGAGGAGGCGGCCAAGGGACGGGTCCACGTACTCATCGGGCGGCGCACCCAGCCGGCCGGGAATGTTCCGTATCTTGAGGGGGGCGGGCGGGCGAGCGACCGTGGGTTAAAAGCGATCGTCCTTCAAGTGTTGTGGGAAGGGGTGGAAGGTAAGATTTGCTAGTCCGTCGGTCGGGCGGTCGAACCTCATCTGGGCCTCACGTGCATGCGCAACGGGGATTAAGACACCCAACCAAAGCTATAACTATACAAGAATCTGCGCTTATATAAATAATAAGTTCGCATTTCGAGTCCCACGCCAAGTTTCAAATCTGGTCGTCGCCTGCCCACGCTCTGATCTCCTACGTCACCGGGGTCCCCAGCAAAATCCAAGCGCTAGCCACCCTGCACTCGTTTTCTGCCTCATTTCGCAATTTCACTCATTCCTTCACTCATTTCTCTTCGCTTTTTTCAGGCCTTCATCTTTCACGCGCGATCCTCCCCCATTCCCTACCCTTTACCTCCCCCCCCCCTTTTTTTTAATCGTGCCCGCTTGTTTTTATTGAGAACGCGTTCGCCTGCAAAACGATTATTGCCCCGAGGCCTTAATACTTGCATGATTGCTCTCTCTTTTCTCTCGATTTCCAGAGGCTCCCACACCCATTTCCCTTATTGTTATTTCCATCGCAGGGCGCAGTCATTTGCCCCCCACTTCTCCCCCGTTACAGCTGTGTTCTTGCAGACTCTCTGCCGACTCGCCATTAGCGCTCTTGCCCGTGCTTATGCAGTCAAATAAATTATACCCACTTTCATCTCATCGTGCCCCTTGATGCTTTTTTGTTGTGTTCGAGGATTAATTCTCCAGTTGCCTTTTCACACAGATCCCTAGTGTACTCTTTTTTTGGAAAGAGGCGGTGAAATTTATAAAGGCAAACCAGATTGTAATGCTTTCTACGTAGAACCGAATTTTTCTCACTCTCGTCGAGGATCTAGTCACAATTTGATCACAAGTTCCCTGCGGAATTGATTATATTCGAATCACAGAAGCTTTACAGAATTCTCAGCACCAGGCGCGGAGGACTTTTATAACGAGCCATTTGCTGTGACTAGGTTTGTCTCTTATTGTCTGGCTTGATTTTTTATAAAAAGTTCGTGCTTCATTGAATGATACTGCAAAATTTTTAGCTGCAGCCTTGTTCTCAAAATTGTACAGATTTTGTGTTCGTGCAATAATTGAATTGCTATCTATGATTGTATGAATGTAATATTGTTGTGTGTGATCTAGTTTCATGGGCTCATGGCATTGCAAATTTAATGCTGGGGAGGTGCAGACAGATCTTACATATCAGAAAATTCGCTGAATCGATAAATACTTCTCCAATTTGCACGTAATTAGGGTTGGTTGATGAGGTGAAATAGTGCGAATTTTGGTATTAGGTCACAAGAAAACTAAACAGAATTATTCCAAGTTTAATGTACCTGACCAAATCTATAGCTTGATAGAGGATCGATTTCTATATTCGGACTCAAATTTTTATCGGAGACTGAACGTCCTGTGATAACCTTGTTCTCTTTGGTATTGTAAATGTGGTTTTTTGAACGCCATTCTGACAATAATTTCTCTCAAACCAATATGCTTTAACAGAAACTGAGAGCAGCGATCGGTCTAAATATCTTCGAATTCTTTCCCAATTATGATAGGATGGCATTGCACAATTGAGAGTGTTCCTTGATTTTAAATTACTGCCACCACAGACCTGTCATAATTCCTGGATTAGGAAAAACGAAAATAACAAGTTATTGATATAAATTTCTTAAGCATGTTTGATCTCAACCAAAACTGGTTTGTTTTTCGGATGCGAACCAAATCCCAATTTTGATTCTTAGGATTCTTTTAAATATTTATGAAATGTGAATGGATTCAGCATGTCATTTTCAATTCTACAAATTTTTACTTTTGTAGTATAATCTTCGATACCTGATTCCATTGCAATTCCTTCAAAAGTTTATTCCTTCTCTAAGGCTTTGGATCTCTACTGTAACCCTAGGGCCTCTCACCTTTACACGGTCTAAGTTAGAATCTTTTATGGTTGTATCATGTTAAGTTATAATATAATCTTTTGTGTACTTTGTTTGAAAAATTCAGGTTTCTAAGACATCTTTTTAGACGTAGCCAACATAACATAGGAGTAGATACTGATAATTTATTGTGTTCTACAATTCCTTATTTTCATTTTGCAGTCCACCAAGGTTTTTCCTAGAACAAAATTGGCGAGAACTATGAGGTGATTGTCTAGTAATTTTATGCACTATGACAATCAGGAACATACAATTGTGTTTACCATTTATACAAAGGATCTTCCTCTGCATTTATGTGGATCGTAGTTATATTGACTTGTTATTGGCTAAGAAATTGGAGCAAATAATATATAGGTCTTTCTAATTGGTCCTAGTGTAAGGTAGCCCTGGTTGCAGATACTATGATCCCAATAGAATGACATAGTAAGATGACTACGCACCCCCTACCCAAAAGTTAAAACCTTTGTGTACAAGTTTAAGGAGATTATCTTTTTTCTTGATTGTTTTCGATGTATTCCAATTTAACAACAGCTTCGTTGCATTCTAAAACAAACCGCACTGAAAAAGCAACGTAAAACAACCCTTGATATTTGTTCTTTTCGATTCAGTGCGTTTAATGAGCAAACGTACTGAAGTTGGCTTCATTCACTCATCGTCTCAGTTCCGCTAACTCATCCTAGCACTGCAGACTTAACGTGTGAGAGTTATATTAAGCGCTGTCAGAATTTGATGGTTGGTCTTATTGACATGTACATTAACTTCTGGTAAGTTATAGATGGACTCGCTATTAGATTTTCATGATTGATCTTCTTGACATGGACATTGACTTCTGGTAAGTGATAGGGACTGACTTTCTTTTAGTTGCAATGAGATTTTGTTAATTGTTTATTTAGTGATGGATGGACTCACATGTTTTATATGTCTATCAATTTCTGGTGATATTTTCATTTTGATCAGCAAACTAGTCTCTTTTCTATGTGTGCAGTTTTTAATCTGAGTTATGATATTTTCATTTTGATCAACAAGCTAGTCTCTTTTCTATGTCTCTTTTCTATGTATGCAGTTTTTAATCTGAGTTATAAGTATATATTTATATATAAATTTTCTTTGTTGGATTATTTCTTTCTTATACTTCTCAATTTCTAGTGATATTTGATCAGGAAGCTGGACTCTTTTTATGATTGCAGTTTTTAAGCTTAGTTATTAGTAACCAGATTGATTTGGTCGTGACTACTTAGTAGATAAGGAATGATATAATTTGAAGGTCACTTTTTAAGTTTTGGAAAACTTATATTTAAATCAAAGAGGAGAAAGAAAACAAAATATTAATTAGAGTCTCTAGTTTATGTTGATAAAGAGAAGAAAGAAAACAAAGTATTAATAAAAGTCAGGTCTGGTTGATTATAGAAAGCATGCTATATGAATAAGCCTAAGTATTTGTTTGAGTATAGTGAAGGTATATTTTAAATTTAAAATATAAAGAAGGTTAAATATTTATTGAAGTGTAGATTATTTTTTTCGATATAGAGATGTTATGAGTTTAAAATATGAATGTGATTTAAATATTAGTTGGAGTTGATTTTATAGTTTGAGGAATGCTAAGTATTAATTAGAATGTACATTTTATTTTATTTGAAAAGTATTATGATTTTCATATTTGATATTTAGAATTAGTTTAAAATATGAAGAATATTAAATATTTGTTAAAGTGTAGATTATTTTTATGTGGGGATTATTATGAATTTAAAATATGAATGTAGTTTAAATATTAATTAGTTTGAGTTTTTTTTTTAAATATGAAGCATGCTAGGTATTATCTAGAAAGTAGATCATGTTTGATTTAAAAAGTATTTTAGTATTCTAAGAAAGTTAAGTAGATCATGTTTGATTTTAAAAAGTATTTTAGTATTCTAAGAAAGTTAAGTATTAATGAAAAGTGAGTTAAAAATATGAAGAAATTGAATATTATAGAAATATTGATTTTGTGATAATTATTTTAGTTTAGTTGAGTTGATTAATTTGAGTGTCGTAAATTATCTATTGAATCTCTCTTCATGTTCCATATTATTTGGTTTTTTTCTTCTTCTTTTTTCTTTTTTGAATAAAAAAAAATATGGTTTTATTTACAAAATCTTAGATATACATTTGTTCACGATCTATTTTATCTTACTCTGTATATAATTCCTTAAAAAGTAGATTCTACAAAACAATAATATCATCATCACAAATATTTTGTAGTCTCACATCCCAACACTATTTTTTTAAAAGAACAAAATATATTAGAAAGTAGATACACAATAGATAGAACTATATCACTTCACCTCATATTTAAATTCTATAGTGTCTTCTTCCTATTACTCATTTAGAAAGTCTGAGGACAACCTTTTTTTGTCTTACTTTTTTTTTAGGGAGAAGAGAAAATATTATAATTTTATTTTAAAAATAAAGTTACAATATAAGGAAAAGAACTTATTATCTTTTTCATTTTATTTCGTATAGTTTTTTTAATTTACAGTTATATCTATATCTATATCTATATATATATAGGAGATAGAACTATATTTTAGTCTTATGTTCAAATTAATTTTATAGTGTTTCCCTGGTATTGATCATTTAACAAGTATGTTTTTGTTCTTAATTCATTTTATGTCTATAGTTTTTCAAAAAAAATAGATTTTAAAAAAAATATATACTGTCCTTGCCTCATATTCAAATTCTAGGGTGTCTTATTTTTTTTTAATCAATTTCCATCCAAACTCCATCTTATTTCTTGTTAATCAATTTCCATCCAAACTCCATCTTATTTCTTGTTAATCAATTTTCATCCAAACTCCATCTATACTAGCTTTGGATACTTCATCCACAATCATGTTCATGTACTTGTAGATATGTGAAAAAAATATTTGGGAAACTATTGTAACATGGCTTGTCCTAGATGTATAAAAAAGACATTTGTAAGAATATTGTAAGATTATTTGTACTTTACCAAACAAGGATTAAAGTTTCTAAGTTTCAGAAATGATTTATTTATATCTCCATTTTAGTTTTGAATTTTAAATTATGATTTTGTGATAAAAACAATATTCCATGTTCATGTCCATGGAATATTCATATTTATTATTCTTTGTAGATGACTAAGTCATGATTGTTTCTGGGTTCCTCCATGTCCATGGAATATTCATATTTGTTATTCTTTCTAGATGACTAAGTCATGATTGCATTTTGTTAATGGAATGTTTTTGGTGTGTTTAAATTTTATACAACACTTTTTATTGGGAAGGTCTCTTTACCTTTGAAAATTTTATGGTTTCTAGCCAACCAAATTCCAAACTCTTTACTCAATATTTAAGGAAAGAAGTGGGTCCCTTCACACAAAAGAAATGTAAAGTTATATATCAATTTGATGTTTAATTTGAAAATGGTATTATTATTATTATTGAGAATAGAAATACTTTATTTATTTATCATTTCATCCTCTATCTATATATATAAATTCAAAATGTTTTCCTTAAAAAAGAAGACATTCTTTCTCTCAATCCTAAAGTTAGAGTGAAGTTGCTGATATGAAACTAGCCTACAATACTTGCAAGACTTGAAACCAATACAACAATATTTATTAAAACATTGTAAAAATGATTTCAATATATTATAATATATATAAATTTTATTTATTAGATTTTTCCCACACTAATATAATTCTGCAGCACTGAAACGACAGCTAAATGAAGTATGCTGCGATGTAAAAAAAAAAAGAGAAATCTTATCTAAAACAGGTCTCTTATCAGTATGCAGTTATAACGAAGATAGATAAGTGTCTTAAATATTTTGAAAATTTGAAATTGCAATCAAGATAATGCTTAAAATTTCCAAAAGATCGTTTCTTCTATTCCAACGGTTGAATTTTAAAGTCTCGGCTACTGCGCCATAGTTGCATATCAAACAGATATATCCTATTCCTATTCGTTATCATTACATTCTTCCATCTGAGTGGACAGACACATGTGAAAAATGGACCCATTCAATAAGAGAGAATAGATGGGATTAGACAAAATATATCCTGATTTTCTCAACAATAATAAATATTTTAGGTTTGGCTAACAGCCAGAAAAAGTTTCAAAGAATTCAATCATTTATTCCTCCGAGGCATTTTTATCCTCATATTCCCGTCACAGCATTGCAGGCTTCATTATCATGGCCTGTTTTCTTCGATAAATCTGTGTACTACATTTAACTCATTGCCCATAGTTGTTGCTGCGACATGGTGCTAATAATCCGACGCATTTTTATCCTCTTATTCCCGTCACAGCCTTCCACCTGTTTCTCACAATGCATGCTTTCATTATCAGGCAACTGTTTTCTGCGATAAATTTGTGTGTACTATATTAAACTCATTAGCCATAGTTGAGAAATAGTACTAATGGTCGCCTGGGTATAAAGCCTGGGCCTGGCGACGTGCACTTTCAATGAATCTAGAAGAGTCGAAAGTAGCGATCAACTGGTGCGGAGAAGTAGGCGTGCATCATGTTCCCGAGTGCAAGACAAAATAGGGGTACATAATAAACCAAAACAATAATGCAGGCAGAAATTAAGAGCAGAAAACTTCATAGAATATTATTTCTTTACAATTGCTAATGACAAGACTTTTAAAGTAGGGCAGACAAACGTGAATGAATGAATGGCCCGACCAACGCGACTTTGCTAGTCTGGTCGCCTACGTTTACTCAATGGCGCGTTGCGCTTTTTGTTTTGTATTTTTCTGTTCGTAGCGCGGGTGGTCTCGTCCCCCTCCTTCTTTACAATCCTCGCCGGCTTTTTCTGACTTTTAAACAGAGAAAAAAGTGGCCTGGTGCGCATGCTGCTGCTCGCGTGCATGTGAACATGAGCAACGTCACCTTTGTGTGGCATAATTCTTCCCGTCGCAATCGATGACGGCGACACTTTTGTCGAGTCGCTGTCGGGGACCGTCCTTCATGAGTCAATTATGCACCCAGATTCAACCTCACACACATTTTCACTAACATGCTTGCTTTCAGAGACCATCCAGCTTTTTCATCTCAGTTTGGAAGCACACAGTGTTTCAGAGTTCAGTCAAAAGGGAGCCTTTCGTGGTAAAGTTAGGAACTGAAAAAGCTTTATCATCTCCATCTTGGATTCAAATATGAAATGCTCGTTTGCATTTACAAGGGATCTCACTAGGGTTTCATCATGTCAGTTGGATTGTGGTCCCGATGTAATTTGGCACGAGTTGGAAGCACACGGCCCACATGCTGCTTGGGTTCCTATTATGGAAAAGTAGCCAAACCTCTCTGATGAATTTCAACATGAAGCAAGTTGCAGATAAAGACGAGGCTTCGAAATTGGACAACGGTGAATTGTTGAGATTAATCTCCTCAGCATGGCTCGTGGATGGTTGCATTAGACTTAAGAGTATAGGTACAGTCTCTTCAACTCGACCTCAAAAACATGGATGGGTTGGATGGGTAAAAGTATAGTTACTGTAGCTCCAACTTGATCTCAAAAGCATGGACGGGTGCATTAGACTTAAGGTATAGGTATTATAGCTCTTACCCGACCTCAAAGGCATGGATGGTTGCATTACACTTAAGAGGATAGGAACAGTCCCTCTAACTCGACCTCAAAAGGTGGGTACATTAGACTTAACATTATAAGTACTATTACTAGTTACAACTATACCTCAAAGGCATGGGTGGTTGCGTTAGACTTAAGAGTATAGGTACAGTCCCTCCAACTCAACTTCAAGGCAGCAATTTCACTAACTCCTATTTAAGAAAAAAACTAACCCTACTGTCTTTCAATGTATGTGATGAGATTGATGAGAACATTGCTTAGATACTAACAGCATTGTTTACAACTAATCACACTTGCTTTGCACATCTCACAATAGTAATCATAAGTTTCAATAACACCATTTGGTTCAGATTCATAGTAATAATGCATTGAAATAAAAGGTTGACAATAGAATCAAGTTTGAAGTACTTTTATTCCCCTCATAGCTGCCAATGGATTTCTATCCCTAGTTGGTCCCCATATAGTTTTGCAGAAACCAAGTTAGAAACTGTATAGGTTAGTTGTACATCACGAAATACCTTCATGGTGTAGTTTCTTTCTGTAAATATACCCTCTGTGCAGGTACTTAAGCTTTCTGCAGAATGTTGAGTAATGCATTTAGAATTGGTTATTTTATATTCACCATAAAGATAAGCTTTGCTGAGGAAACCCACAACTAAAATTTATACACTTTGTTGGATACAAATGTTGCTTGAATTGTATATGCATTTCAGTATATATTTCCCGGTCCAGCTCCAACCTGTTGTTATTTATGACCTTCCTGCAGGATGTGAGCTTGATGCATTTAGAATTAGCTCTTTTATATTGACCATAAAGATGAGAGTTCATAAAGAAAAATAAATTGAAATTTATACAGGTTGGAATCTACAAACCTTTGAAAATTTGTTCCAATTGGATTTTCTGAGATTCAAAGCTGTTGTGTGTTTCTCTACCCTTGGGACTTTGCATTTGCATGTGCATGTTCAATGTTTAGTAGTTGCAGGCCTGGCTAATCTGGGCAGAAATCAGTTCATATATCATTAAGTATTGTAATGATAAATAGATATATAGTACTAGTTTGCATATTATGAAGAATTAGACCATTGTTTTTTATAGTTACGGTTTTTGAAGATGGTTGAAGAGTTCAATCAAAATATCATTGCAGTTTCTTTGCACATAGTTTTACAGAATTTTTTTCTCTAACCTGATTTCCAAAATCTGCATTTTTAAAAAACATGTGTAAACCTATATAAAATTAATTTATTCATTCATTTACATTATATAAGTTGTGCTGTGCAGGATCTCAATAGTTGCCATGGACAACCTACAATCCCGTGTTCCTCCAGGTTTCAGATTCCATCCCACGGACGAGGAGCTTGTGGATTATTATCTGAAAAAGAAAGTTGCTTCCAAAAGGATTGATCTAGACGTCATCAAAGATGTGGATCTTTACAGGCTTGAGCCTTGGGATCTTGAAGGTGGGTTTCTTTTGCAATTTGTAGGAGGAATATATACAATGAATATATACCATTTTAGCCAAAAATAAAACAATAGAGTAAATCAAAAATATTTTGAATGTGAACAGAACGATGTAAAATAGGTTACGAGGAACAAACAGAATGGTATTTCTTCAGTCACAAGGATAAGAAGTATCCAACGGGCACACGAACAAACAGAGCCACAGTGGCGGGCTTCTGGAAAGCCACAGGACGGGACAAAGCAATCTATGCTAAGCTGAAGCTCATCGGCATGAGGAAGACGTTGGTGTTCTACAAAGGGCGTGCACCCAACGGGCAGAAAACTGACTGGATCATGCACGAATACAGGCTTGAGACGAACGAGAACGCTCCTCCTCAGGTACGCATTACTCACATTTTTTTTCACAGTCACAATGCTATGAGGAATATAAATATATTATCATTTATGGAAATTGAATCTATGGGAAGGATTTCATTTTTTCCTCCCAACCACCTTGATATATTTTATGGGAAGAATATAAGTATACCATCAACATCCTTCATGTTATTTGGGGAATTAAACCTGAGAAGATTCCATTCCTTCTTCCAAGGATTTAGATACCCAATTGACACACTGCTTACAACATTTATAGAAATTATTTTATTTCTATCAGTAGTTCTTGTGAAAATGGTTGAGCATGGTATAAAACTTGCTGACAAATTTATTATTTTGATCTAAACAGGAAGAAGGATGGGTGGTTTGCCGTGCCTTCAAGAAACGATCAACTGCCCAGAAGAAAGCAAATGATAGGGACTTCTCTGCAACTTCAGCTTGCTATGAAGCTGATCAGAATAGTTCGTTACCTGAATTAGATTCTCTGGATATCAAACTTCCTCATCAACTAGATCACCACCAGTTTGGATACCAATTGCAGCAATTCTCAAGCTGCAAACAGGAGATGGAGCCACTCGACTACCAACTCGAGCACAACCCATTTCTGCAACTTCCTCAACTGGAGAGCCCAAAACTTCCTTGCAATGCTAACTCCTCCTCCAGTTCTGCTGGGAATAGGCGCGAATACTCCATGACAAGTTTATTGGAATCTGCAAACATGGAGATGCTTTTACCACACTCAACATGTACAGGGCCTCATGATCAACAACAACTAGGTGCATTTTATGGTGATGAGCAGGTTTACACAGACTGGAGAATGTTAGATAAATTCGTGGCATCACAGCTCAGCCAGGAAGATTTTCCAGATCATGAAGTTGCAAGATTTTCCAATGGGGTGCCCTACAATCCAATGCCAGACACGAGCTCGCTTCTGCGCCAGAATAAATTGCCACCAGAAGCAGACTATGCAGCTTCAAACTCCAACTCCTATGGCGACGTGATGTGGGGTTTTGGGAATTGAGAGACTCCTTTAATCCAGACAACAAGGGCCGGTGGTGCAATACTCTCATTGTCCTCAGGTCCTCATAGAATTTAGTACAATAGTTGAAAATTTAACTATGCACAAGGCAATAGATGAGGCTTGGGCAATTAATTTATATCATCAATAAAGTATCTTGTTGGGATTATTGCCACGACGCTTACATCATGCCAAGAAGTGGGAAAAAATTCATACGTCCAGAGCCTCCAACAGATGCAGTTCTTACTTTAAATTTCTTACTGAATATATAGGTTTAATCGACCTTGTGCTTTATGTAACTCTACCAGATCAGTGCAGCAGGATCATCTGGTCCAAGTATATCTAATGACCACTGCTCATGGAATGCATAGCTGATAGTAATTTAGTTTACTGACATTGTTAATAAGATTTAATGTGCAGGTGTACCTTTTCAAGTCCAAATAAATTGACAAAATGGTTCAGTAGATGTGCAATTTTATGTGTATCTTGGCTTAAATTTATGCATCCCAACCAACCAAGTTGGGAAAAAAATTGTATAACTCCAAATTAACTAAACAGACTTGATAAAAAATCATGATGTAGAATCTTCGTAACAGCATTACTCATCTGACTTCCAAATCGATGGCATTGCCTATAAAATTGAGCAGTGCCTCCTGAGACTTGCTAGTTAAATTTAATCGAAATAAAATTTTGATCCAACGTTGAAAGAAACCATTCAGTTGAATCTATCAACAGTTTTTCATTAACAGGGAGAGAACGGTTTTTAATGACAGAGAATAGTATTGCTAGAAATATATGTCAGGGATATGAAAGGAAAATTGCATTATGTGATCTCCAACTGTTGTAATGTTATTTTATTTTCTATCAATTTTTTTTTTATCACATTGACATTTATATTTTCCATTTAACAGATTGTAAATTACCATTACATACTTGTGGTAATATGGGCTTTAGATAAACAAAAGATTCCGATATATTCTATTTCATGGTATAAAATGTAATTACCATAATGCATTATCCATTTTATCTATAATTTTAAGTTTTCTTTTGCATACCTGGATTCTTACAATTTGGCTTACCTACCTGGATTCTTACCATTTGACTTGCCAAATGGTTTGTAAGGATTCTATGTACCTGGATTTTTACAATTTGACTTGCAAAATGGTTTGTAAGGATCCTATGTAGTGTTAAAAATGTAAGTAATCTAATGTATTATCCAATGTTTTTATTACTTGTAAAATCATTTATAAAATGTTGTGATAGAATTTTATGTACTTGGATTTTTACAATTTGACTTTCCAAATGGTTTGTAAGGATTCTATGTAGTGTTAAAATGTAAGTAACCTAATGTATTATCCATTATCCATTATGTTTATAAATTTTTATTTTTATTTTACTTGCAAAATCATTTATAAAATGTTGTGATAGAATAAAATTGAATGCACACCCCTTATAATATATTATTGAAATTTACAAATATAAAGAAGAGTTCATTTTATCAGAATTCAAGTTCTTATGTAATGCAAGTCTCTCTTTTCATAGAGACCAAAATACCTTTTTCATAGATAGAAGAATACCCAAAATAATTTTATAAATTTTATAATTTAAATATAAAATTGAAGATATTAATTTTAAAATAAAAATATTCATTATAGTAAAAAAGTAAATTAAAAATATTAACAATTTAAAAAAGTCATTAATTTCTTGAAATTCATTAGTAAATATTTCAAAATCTTGTGAAAGAAAATTGATTTCTTTTACTGAGTAATGTATTTGTTGCATTCACTACAATTTATTCCTAAATTAATGAATAATGTTTTAAATCTCATATTAAGATTATTAAAATGTATTCATCATATAGTGGGATGGAAATAACATATGATTGTAATGCATTCAAATTTATTAGAAATGAAATTAAGCTCCTCCACTACTCATTGGACATGCTCACTATCTTGAGTTTTAAAGACATTTTTCTAAATTTGTTACTCTATACACAATATACTTCTAACCTTAGTCTTGTAACCATAGTGATGGGCTAGATTTATTATTTTTTTTAACAAATCTATATAAATATCTTTGTAGTGAAGCTCCATTAAACAAGGGAGCACCATCTATGATCTTAAAGGATAAATGGAAATAGATTTTGAATGGGTTTTAGAAGAGAAACAAATAATTAAGCTAAGGGCTTGGCCCTTTGCCAAGAGTTAAAGATCCTAGATTCAAACCTCATTAGATATTTATAGTCATTGGTGAGTCATATATGATTATATGACAAATGAAAAAAACGATTGCCCTAAATGAGTGTAACTTGGCAAGGATAATATCCATAATTCATTAAGAAGCAAGAAGATTTGCATTGTTTGAATATTATCATGTGTTAAGAGCTTTAAATCACCAAGCAAACAATCTAGCCAACATTGGTGTTCATTCTAAGATTGTAATACTCAAGAAAAGGAGAATATTTTTACAACACCAATCCCAAAAATTATTATTCTATGAATATATCAAAATAAAATGATAAGATGCATTTTAATGGCAAAGGATCCATGCAAGTCCACTTGGTGATTCAATCCCATGGGTAAGAGAAGTGCTAAATATTATATTCTCATAATACACTTGCACATGTATTTATTGATGGAAAAGCTAAATATTATGATATTGAGTGGGTATGTATGCATTTTGATTCGAGTAGAGTATGTATGCCTTTTTATGTCCAAATCATTTGTATTTGGCATTTTAGATGGTAAATCTCTCTTCTTAGAGACGTTGGAAATTCTAGTTAAATATAAGAGTTAAATTTCAAAGTTTGAGGAGAAATACTATATGTTTTTAGATAGTAAAGTACCCATCTTAGAAGCTTTGGAAATTCTAGTTAAATATAAGAAGAAATTTTCAGAGCTTGAAGAGCAATACAATATGTTAAGTCATATGGTGATAAGGTTGGAATGAATTTGTCAATCTACAATATCACAACAAATATTAACAAATAATCAAGTGCTATAAGATATAGGAAATTCAAAAACACATATCAACTTAATAAGACTTAAAAAAACTAGCAATGAAACATACTAACAATTAATATCTAAAAAATTAATAATAAAACTAACTATATACATTTTTTATTCTAAATTTTTATTTACTATAAAAACAAATTTAATTTTAAAATAATTAATTCCTATATTTTTGTATCATTAATATCACATTGTAATAAATTTTATATCAAATATCTCCATTAATATTATATTATAATAAATATTATATCATACTGTTGCATTAATATTAATATTTTTATATCATTAATATCAATAGTAATAAATTTTATATCAAATATATCTCCATTAATATTATATTATAATAAATGTTATATCATAATATATCCATTAGTATTATATTAAAGTACTTTAGATGGTTTTAAAACCCTATGTGAATGCATTTTATTGCGGACATAAACCACATATTATTCTTTTAAGGTTTTAGAATGATATATGGTTTTTAATTGTTGTATTAAGTAAAGATATTATTATTTATGGTTTATGGTTTTAGGATAATAATATAAATACAACTTTAATCAAAGGGAGAGAAGTGTCATTAAGATTCGGGAAAAGACAGACACTTTAATTTTAATATTAAAAATACATAAATCAATGATTTAAATTAATAGCTTAAAACTGTAAAGTGATTCTTTGGAAATATATTAAATAAAATTTAAAACCCCATCCTAATTCTTTGGATATATATTAAATAATTTTCTAGAAGATTAATAATATTCCAGGCAATATAATAGACAAACCTAGGAATTTTACTGGTTCTTTAGTTCTCACATTTGAACTTTCTGTGAGTTGTTCAATCTAAAATTGATCATATTCCTATTTGAGCTTTCTGAATTGATTAGTCTAAAATCGATCGCATTCCTATTTTTATGGCCATGACAATAGAATTATCTTGATTAAGATATACTCAAACCACAGTGACAGGTCAGAGATATATATTTAGTTTTGGATTTTTCACATCTGGAGATGGAGTTGAAACAGCAATTAAGCCAACCTGAAAAACTTCAGCGGAAAAGAAAAGAGCACCTTAAAGCCAAAATTTCACAGATCACCCATTTTTTTAAACAACAAACTTGTAAGCCCCAACTTGAAAACCTTCAGCAGAAAAGGAAAGATCACCATAAAGCCAAAATTCACATTTTTCAACCTTTTCCTCATGAATCAACAACACCTCAGGCAGAAGAAGGATTAAGATGTTTGTTTGAAGATATAGGTGTCTAATAAACAAAAACTCAAGTGGCCACTCATATTTTTAACCTTTAAAACCAGACTGCTGTCTATCTATTTTCAATGTTTGAAGTTAGCTGAATGTTAACATCCTGTTAATTCATAGAATATTTACATTACCATGTTATAACTTTGGGCAGATCAGGCCAACTTTGGAGAGTTGACCCAAATTCTCATCAGCACAATCACAAAATGTGTGTTTAAAATATGTAAAGAAGGGTATATCAAGCAGGAATTTATTTTACGAACAAAAATGGAAACAATAATGAAACCAGAACGATCGAGAATTGAAATTTTTACGAGTGATAGGAAACAGAAAGAACGCAAAAAAAATGAAATGCTGTCAACATGGATTCATGGTTTTAATCTGGCCACAATTAATCCATTTAATTTACCAACAGAGATTTAGGAGGCACTTCACCTCGGCTACCATTTATTTATTTATTGATTAATTCAACCCATTTATTAGTGTTATGAAATATTAGGTAAATCATGAAGTTCAAAGTTTAAATTTCCATGAATCAAATTAAAAAAAAACTGAAAAATCAAACTAATACCAAAAAAATACAAACTAAAATATCTATTTTCTCTAAAATTCTCTTTTCACAAATTTGCATTTCTAAAAGCATGTCAATAAAACCCTTGGCAGTAGGCAAAGTCCGCCCATCAACACCAACCATTTCAAAAATAAGCCAGGAAACATAGCAGGGCTACTAATAAGGCAAACGCAACATTGTGTGAAATACTGAGAAAACCAGGAAAAAAATCAGAAAATTATGAATAACCGTTCGTGTATTCAAATTCAGAGGAAAAAATAAAAAACAAACCTGAGTCCTTTTTGCAGGCCAATATCAGCAGGTAATATTTTTCTCAACTAACCAATACATCGACAATTTTTAAATCCTATATACCCATTCTAGTAAATAAGATATGCCATGAATTTGAGAGAAAGCAAAAATACTTACAGGGCAACTGTTGCAGTCCTTGCCGGCTGTGCTTCAAGGAATCAAATTCAATGTATATCTGGGCATACCTTCCTGCAACGAACCGTGCTTCTGCATGTAACTGCCTGAACATTCACATTCAATGCCCGGGCGACAATTGAAAATTGGCTTTAAATCCACCCTGGTATGGTGGGAAACCTTGCACTTATTTTCATTGAATCACTCCCAAGGGAATGCCACGCAGCATAATAATCCTATAGACGCAGACTCTTATAATGGCTTACCACAATAATGCTGTTGGGCTGTCGTTTGCGGCGTGATGTAATGTGATTACTGGCTAATTCACGCACATAATCGGGCAGCTTTGACTCGGATCAAGAGCCCACAAAGTCGATTGCACGTGGGTTGACATTTAGGTTAGGAACGATAGGTTCCGCCCTGTTACTGTTCACCTAACTCCACTCAAAGGCCCTCTTATAGTCTGCCCACATTCCATCATCAGATCAAGAAACTCTCTATCTGTCTTATCTGACAGAGTAACTGAATCTTGCTGGGCCTTAATCTAAATTGGAGTATGATAATTAAGATCGTGAAATATTTTGTTTTCGGAGTGTTTGGATATATTTTTGGTGTTATAATGGTATGTATAAATGTATTTTAATTTGTACTAGACTAAAATAGTCTATGGGATTATCAATTTCCATGTTTTTAGTTTTTTGGAATTCAATTTTTTTCTTACTCAAATTGATAATGAGATGACCCAACTTTCTAAGGGTCCCTTTACTAAAAAGATATTGCAAAGGAATTGATGCTAACACACTGTCATAATTGTCTCTCATGTCCCTAAAAGCATCACATTCCAAAAGGAAATGTTTTTCCTATTCCACTGCCCGGAAGTGCAAAAAGTACACACCAGTTCTTCCCAAGCTTCCTTAAGTCTGTTCTTCTCAAGCTTCCTTAGGTCTCTTCCACCTTCCAGTGTCACACTGAAGTTGATATAGATTGTCAAATATTTCACTTAAACATTATAGCATATACTAAAGGCAGATTGCCAAATATTTAATTGAAACATTGCGACATAGTATTTCATAAAACTTGTCTAGATACACTCTCTCCAAATAATTTGATCTTTATATCTCGCTCAAATTACTCCAACTAATTACCCCTTTGAAATACAATTTCATCACTACTTAAATTTAATCAATCCTGAATTGGACCTAAACCTAACAAAGAATTCGAAATTCCACGTCATGAGATAATGTCATAAAGAGAGCCCCACCCTTTGCTGTTTTGCTAAGTTACCCCTATATCTGCGCCACTCCAAATACAGAGACGGCATCTGGCGTCCGCCTCATTTGAAAATACATCGTGGGCACTGTTGAGGGAGTGGAATCGGGAGCTTCAAAACTGTGATGATGGATCGTGTAGCTGCCTGACCAGATTCCTACTTCCACCAGCGCCTGACGTGACAGATGAATGATGGTAGTAGTTGACCGACCTGCCCGCGGCCCCTCAAACGCCTGATGGAAATGACGCCGCCTGCTTACGTTCTAAAAACAATGAGTTCTCTCAGGCTCACAAGTCAAATAGCTACTTCACTATTTTCGAGGCGATACATTTCTTTATTCATCTCCCGCTCCACATTTTGCATTGGTTTCAGCTCTTTGTTTGAAAGAGATTTTAAACTACCCTAGCATTATGGTTAACCCTTAAAAAACATTTTGGAGCAGGAAAAATGGCAGCTCACACAGACTTTGAGATTTTAACTAGTATTTTTAAGTTGTTTAAATGTCAAACCATCATGATTACTGAAATTGAGATAATAACTAGTATTTTTAAGCTGTTTAAATGTCAAGCCATCATGATTACTCAAATTACTTTCACATGCTCCTCTTCTTGTTCCTTAAACCCAGTTTGGGGGCTAGGGCCAAATAAGCCACCTAGAATTACTTTCACATGCTCCTCTTATTGTTCCTTAAACCTAGGTTGGGAGCTAGGGCCAAAGAAAGCCACCTATAATTATATTGCTTCCCCATAAAGTTAGGAGTAGTAGTCATCCATATAGTGGAGTAGGCAGATCCCAAAAGTCTATGGATCAAAAAGACTGGTTATTCTATAGTATCTCTAGGCCACTATTTATCATTGGTGGCAAGTAGATATGGACATTAAAACATATAAACTAATAGATGGTTGTAACTCCAAATGGAAACGTGGAAACTCAAAGCAGGTTCTATGTTGTTGATGACCTCTTGATTGCAAAAGCATGATGAGATCAAAGCGTAAGGAAATCCTCTCTATGTGAAGAGTATTTGGTATTCCCAAAAATCCTAAAGAGTCAATCATCAACTAAAGTTGAAGGTTGTTATATTGTGGTTTCAAACTTAGTAGACTTCACCAGGTTGAACTTCTTTTATTCTTGATATTTCATAGAGAGTAACTATATTTATATTTTGTAGGTTAATTATGATTTTATACCTTATTTTTATATTTTGTAGGTTAATTATGATTTTATATGTTATTAATTTAAAATTATTCTCTTAAATTTTGAAGGGGTAGAACACATTTTGAATTTGATGTTGTTTTTAATGATGAATTTTTGGTGCAATATCCTGGATAAGATATTATGATAGATTAAATTTTCCTTCCATATTATGAAAATTATGAATTATTTAGGGTGATAGTCTTTTAATGAAATAAAGATGTGATTGAAAATAATCATTTAATAGTTCCAATTAAAATCAAATGCAACTTATGTTTTATTAGATTCATTGTAAATAGTGGAGAATCGTTTAAAGGTCTTCCAATAAAAGAAGGGTTAGGGTGTTATCTTGTGGCATGTTGAGTTTAGTGTGTCTCAATTATTTAAATAAATTAATTGAAGTATTATTGTTGTCTATTTTTTTATTTTCATGGACCAAATTTTATCACCTCAAATCTTAATAACATTAATATTGAATGAGAATTATACCAAATAAATTTAGTGCAACTCATTATACTTCATTTCAATTAGTTTTTGAAAAAAACTCATTTAGGATAGACTTTTGAAAGAATGAACCTTATTTTAGAGATTTTCACAATCATAATCTATTTAGCCAAGACACATATGGCTATATATATATATATATATATATATATATATATATATATATATATATAAGATTACCAATTTTATGCTTAGAAAGAGGCAAATAGTAAAAATCAACCTCCCCATCCAAAACAAATTAAACAAAAATATACCAATTTTAGTCAAGACACATATCGCAATGGAAACTTATATATATATAATTACCGATTTTATGTTTAGAAAGAGGCAAATAGTAAAAATCAACCTCCCCATCCAAAACAAATTAAAGAAAAACATTTGGATAGCCTTAAAGGGAAATATTTGCGAAGAAAAACACTCAAACAAACTCAAATGAAGTATATGCATAGAAATACATAAAAAGAATTTTCTTAATCCAAAAGTTTACTAGCGTTGTTTTACCACTTTTGGTTATGGCAAAAGACAAGAAGAGAATAGATGTTGTGGATAGTTGAAGTTATTGCACTTTGAGGATAAATATATTCTTACTTAAAGAGAGTGTTGATGGGCATAATTAAAACACTAAATGTTATCTTATGCTACAAATGAGGTAACTTGTTTCATCTAATTTATGGAAGCAATGTCAACAAACATCTATTTTGATATCAATTCTATGTAATAGAAAACAATAAGATTCATACCAAATTTGTTTGGGTGTAGGTTTGAAGTGAGTTTGTATGTTAGGGTCTCACCTTAACTTCTATAGTTAGTATATTATATTGTTACTTCATGTATTGAGAACTATTGTTATTAAATAAGGCCCAACTGGGTAGTAGAGTGTGAAATCAATAAATGTAAGTGGCCTCAATAAAGAAAGTACACCATTTAGAGGTTGAGGCTTAATCAATGGAGGTCCATTAGGTGGTTAAAGTTTTTGTCAACTAGACACCATAAATAGTAGAAGAAGCTATGTAATGGGTTTTTAAGTGAATATAATTGTATATGGAACTAAGATCATGTTCGAGGTTTCCATTTCAAAGAGGCAAGTGAACATTACATCTAGTTCTTAATATCAATAAAGGTTTGTTTACTATGTTATTTCCAATCTTGGTTCTATTATTTACTTTCGACCACTATATTTCCATCTATCTTGATCTAATTAATTTCTTTCTACAACTATATTTCCATCTATCTTTCTCTACTTAATTATTGTCTATAACAATATTTTGTTTATTTTACTCTCAATTATGTTTCGATTAACAAGGAATATCACAAGCGGTATCAAAGCATTTTCCTATGCTAGCATTCACTCCAATATTTTAAAAAAAAATCTTTAAGGTTCGATATGTGTTATGGTGTCCTTAAATAACATAATGATGTATTATTCGATGTGAAAATTTATGGTTGGGGAAGAATACAAATAGAAAATAAAAGAGGTGCCACCTACTTGGACACCCTTATAACCTCTATTGATACCCCTTTGAGTAGTACCGTGTTAGCCAAAACATGTATATGAAATTGTCTTCCACGTGCCTCCAAGTATATTAAAATGCCCCAAGGAACACCTAAAACTATTCTTACATAATATTATTGGGCATCTTGTTGCTATAGTACACAAAGAAAAACACAATAGGAGATCACTCTCATGTGCCAGGGAATTAGGTAATGTAGCTTAGGGTCTAATCTATCCTTCTTGATGACATGAAATATTTGACTAAGTACTATTTTTTAAAACCATCCATTATATCAAATAGCTATAGCACTTAACACTTCTCTATTCTTAGGACCATACAAATCCTAGCCTCTTCTTATAAACCCTAGATTCTACACCACAAGTAACAAAATTTCTACACATTTCGTAATATCAATTCATCAGTGTAGTTACACTCAATCAAGAGTAATACTCCCCCCTGGATTTAAAGAAAAAAAATGTTAGAGACTTAGATCAACATAATCCTGTTGTAATGCTTATCATAGTTGTGTTACTTTATAGTACCTAACTTTTCTGTGGACCCATTAGTACATTTCGCATGACCCCTCAACAAATTCCTCTTGGGACATTGATCATATTTGAATAACACTTAGCTAACCTCTTTCGTGGAATCATTGGTCCCATGAAAAACACCTACAACATGTTAGCCATGGACAAAGTATATAAAAAGGTTTTGGTCCCTTGCCTAGTCAATTAGCAAAATGGAAACCAATATGTCATTCCCTCTATAAGATACCCCCTTGGGATACCTTAGAATTCCCTCACAAATTTATGAGTTTGGTCTGGAATTTCAGTGTGTCATTTTGTTAAACATTTTGTATGTGCTTGGTTGTAGGTGCACTTTCTTGAGTTTAATTTCAAATATACACACATAGTGATTAACACAAGCCAAGAAGAAGCTTCAAAACAATGTTTTAAGCCCAGAAATATATATGTTGTCCATACACATCTACATAATAATAATCACGAGCATAAACAGTCATTTCATTTACATGGCATAGGACTACACAATGAGCAAATAGGACAGATGAACCTATTGTAAACTCAGTGATATAACTTCAGCATAACAGGTGCTTTGGAGTGAAGTTCCAGTAGTTTATTCCCTAGGAATATCAACCCAAAAATGGCTATGAGTTGAGCCCCTTTCCCACAGAAATTAGTCCACAGACAGGCCATACACACAATCTTTATAAACCAACAACTCGTCCACTTAAAATAACTCTTCGACTAAACATGATAAACTCAGCCTAGAAATGATCCCTACGCACAACAACTAGAATTGGTACCAAAAGAGAGGGTTTTGACCCCCCTTTTCACAACTATAACTTGACCTCAAGGAACACTCACTTAGCACCAAGAATGAAAAATAACTCAACCCCTTCTTGACTAGTAAAATTCAACCCCCATAAGCAACAAACTCGTCCCACTTTCTACGAAGAACTCAGCTCTTTAGTGAATATAAAATCAGCCCCCTCAAGCATATTAATTCGACCAACAACCAAAGGATAAACTTGGCTTCTTTTGGGAGTGTGAAACTCAGCCACTTAGCCAATAAACTTGTTCAAAAAACTGACAAGTAGCTCGACCCCTTTTTCCAGTAGAACTTGGCCAACAATATTTAGAAGAAGATCAACCCTACTTCTCTAGGAAACCCAACCCAAGGAATAGTGCTCTGCCCTTTGGAAATAGATGGTACTCATCCCCTTAATCTTAGCCTGAAAGAAGATTTAAAGAATACACTAAATCAGAGCTTGAAATCAACTGATATCACTTTGTAGACTTACTTCAAATCTGTCATTGTCTCTCCTTGAAGCACAATGGAAAAAACTGAGCGATCCCACTCCCAAACTAGCTAGGGTGTATAGTTTCAACACTGAAACTAGAAAAATAGAATGAGGGTTTCCAAAAAACATAGTCTCTTTCACAAGAGCTCTCCAAATTTATTTTTCTCAAGTGAACAAATGTAAGAATGAGGAAATACCCCCTCATTTCTTTTTCTTAACTCACTTGACTCTTTGCCACCCTTTTTATCTTTTCCCTCCAATTAAATAATATAATAAATTTTACTTTCTTATTTAATAAATTGACTCTTACTAACTAATTAAAGCCACTTTTAACCCAGAAAATACTTAATTCTCCTACATGGTCACACCAGCCACCCAAATCCTTTTTTCATCATCCTACCCTATAGATCTTTTCACCCTAATTCCAATGTGATATTAAAATAAGGTGTTTCTCCAAGTAATAATCCCAAAACAAAAACTTAAGTGTAATTAATTAAAATATGCCCACTAATAACCATGTTTTACGAAAATCGTCAAAATGCAGAAAAACCAAGATCGAATTGCGCAGCACTAATCCTGATGAAGAAAAATGGCAAGAGATCCTAGTTTCTCCCCATAAAAATCCTCAAAACCCTTTGGGCCCACCAATAATATAACCTTTCTACTATGATCTAGTTGACATAAGCTCTGGAAATCCTTCCTATTCTCACCACAAGGCAATCTGAAATTTGGGGACATTACAGTCTCCCCTCCCCAAAATTGCTTGTCCTCAAGCAATGTCATCACATGTTGCTGCTTCATAATCTGATACAAACTAATACCAGGGTCCCAATCCATCCTTATCATCATGAATCATTCCTTGTTCCTCTCACTCCCTAACAGAGAATAGACACCAGAGGTCGTCTACATACTACCAATAAGCAGATGATCTCGAAAATGGAAAATATCAGCCATCTCCTCGAGAAATTGCTTAGCGAAAAACCAATCTCATGTACCTCAAGAGTGATCTACTGAAGGTACATTCCAACTCATACTGAGAGAAGGTTTCTCCTACACATGAACTAACCATGGCCTCCTCTTATTGATCACCCTGTCATACTACTAAGGTACTCTAAAATATCAATGAATCACTGAGGAGCGAAATTCTCTCTATGAAACTAAGTTCAAAATGGAAGATCTGAGTGATCTACCCTTGTAAAACTATATCATCCATAATGATGGTTAAACTTCCAAGCCATGTAATGCCAGGATCCCATGCTAATCTTGAAAAGGGACTGCCATGTTGTCATTGTGCCACTCTAGTAATAAATAATTGCCCATTATTCTCATATTGAATCTTCCTCGCCTAGAACCACATGTCGAAATATCAATAAGGTCCAAACCCACAACCATGAAGAAAATATTTTAATGCATCTCAGTGAGGTCAAAGTCTTTCGGTTTAAAGCTAGACCTGATCTTGAGCAACAACAAGGAAAATATGTATCACCACATGGTGAAGGCCTCGATTATCCTCCACGTGTCAACCCCAGAATCAACTAAATCACTCATTTTCATACCCCTTATCATCAAGAAGTGGAGTGATCTAGCAACCAACTGGATCCATATCTCCCCTAGCCAAACTGAGATTTCACAATTCCCAACCCCTACTAGTTGTTATTGTGTAGTACAGAGAGTTGTTGGAACCCATTTGTGCCTCATCTCTGATCCCTGTATGCAACCAATATATGAACGCCATGTATCGATAATTAGTTGGGTGCATACTAAACCTCCCTGTTCCTTCCAAATCATGTAGAAAATTTGTTATCATGTCTCTTGATGATACACCCTACTACTATCTGGAGTCTAAACACCCTCTTGTAAGAGAGGTCTACCACCCATTGTACATGCTCATGTAATACCTCAGAATGTCCTGCCAAAAGTGTGTCATGCATCTCCCTAAGTATGAGGTCGTGGGCGGAATATATGTTATCTCTTCACTAAATTGGGCCATCCCTAAGCTTGCATCTACCAACTTGCACCCTAACCATATACTACAGCTAGGAAGTCTCTCTCTTGATGCACTATGTACCATCCAACTGTCTTAGATGAGCCTCCTACATCCTTCTGCTCATGATGACAACATCAAGGGACAACAACCAAATCCCTTGTGACTATAAGTAATATGAAGGAGAGAAAGGTGTGTGAGTCCTTAGGGTCATGATCAAGAGATGCTCATCTATGCCTTCATTGATCCTGTTTAAGCTAAACCCAATGGTATGCCTGATGTCCCTGTCAAGAGATCTCTTTGGAGGCAACGCTCCAAAATCCTATTATGTAACGTCATACATTACTGCATACAACAATGTATCCCTGCACTCCTCTGCATAACACTATACTCTGCAACATACCTCTGTGCACCACTGGATTCCATTACCTACTGTTGTACCACCCTATATCTTTTGGTATCCTACATGTGTCAATGTTTCTACCACTTTTCTAGTGAAACCACTATGTTGTGAGTCATCTCCTCCTCTGTCCTGCTAGACCTTAGCAGCATAACTCCTCACATGTTAAGGGGGATGTCATTCCTATGTCGAACCTTGGTAGATCTTGTTCCCAATACATCAATGGAAGAGCATCATCTCCATACAGTGCCCTGCCTTGTGGCATGCCAATGTGCTCCCATCTGAATAACTCTTGCCTATAACCTCACACACGGACGATGTGCCAGCACATCTCATGGAGTTTTCTCATAAACCGACTAGCCACTGCTATTGATTGGAACTCCCCTAAAGAATGTGTGTGATTGGTCATTAGGTCAACCATCCCACCTATGCCATAGTCATCCTGTACCTCTGGTATATGATGGAAAGCCCCACCTAGATCCCAATGCCAACTTGGGCTCCCAATATCCACTCCACTAGTGTCAATTGAACATGGGTCCTAGATGGATGTATCCTTATATCAAATATACCTGTCTCCACATCCCATGGGAGAAAAATCAAAAACCTCTAGGACATACCTCTCTACAAGTTCCAGTTCAGCTAGGTTCTCTGCATGCTCAACTATCACCGAAGGCTCTTATATCAAATCATGAATGCCCCTAACATCCTATTGTTTTATGGTTTCCATAGAAGAATGTACACAACTCAACTCCATATAAAGTTACTTGACCTACAACTCTAATTATTGAAGAGCCATCTGAGTGCTATTCAAGGACTCTTGTGAAATGTCAAGCTTATGAGTAAGTCTACCAACTTCCTCCTCTTTCCCTAGTGCATCATGATCTCAACAATCATGAGTAGGTGAGTTATGTTTGAAGAGAGGTGTATGTAGTTAGATTTCATCTCTACCAATTCCTCTTTAAGAGTCTAAAAATCTGCAAGTGAAGGATTTCCCCCCAAACTGTCATGTGTCACTACACCTCTCCAACAATAATATGACACTAATGCTTGTGTATCATCAGAATGCCTTGTGGCTACCATAATATTTTCTATGTTCACCTTCAATTGATTTTCCAAGTTGTGGGCACAAGTAGGATTATGATCAACATCTAATTCATAAAAGAAGTCGATTTATTGATCTAGGTTCACTTTGTTGACTACCTGTGTGTTATCATATTTGCACACTTCTTGGTAATCATCATCAATTTTCGTAGCATCTTGATTTTCCTTGTACTCATCATCTAACTCAACAATATCGCTGAGTGATGACAAGAATTTTGTAGCAATTTCTGACTCTCCTTCATCCCAACAGATAAAAGTAATCTAATAGAAATTACCTTGGCAACAGGAGAAGAAAGACCCATTTCTTTTGAAAGTTGTCCAATCAAAGGAAAGTATTTACACAAAGCTATTTAAGAGAAGGAAATATTGGCAATACTACATGCACTTAAGAAATGACAACCCTACCTAATGGGAAGACACTTCAAGGTAAAAGCAGATCATGATAGTCTTAAATACTTTTTAGAACAAATATTACTTCAGAAGAGCAGCAAAAATGGGTCACAAAGATGTTGGGTTATGACTTTGAAATCATCTACAAAAAAATGGAAGCAAAATGTTGTGGCAGATGCACTCTCAAGAAAGGATTAGGATGTGGAAGCATTGCTTTGAGCCATTTCTATTATCCAACCAAATTGGATAAACGAAGAAAGGGATGAATGGAAGAATGTCGAAGAAGTGTGGGCACTCATTCAAAAGTTAGAACAAGATCCCATTACATCTGATACATTTAGTTGGAAAAATGATTCATTATGGTGCAAAGATCACTTATGCCTACGTAGGAATTCCCAACTCAAACAGAATATTCTTATGGAATTGCACACCTCTCCCTTAGGAGGGCACTCGGGATTTTTAAAAACTTAGCACAGGGTTAAGAAGGAATTTTTTTGGGGATGGCCTTAAATCTGATATTCAAAACTTTGTGGTGGAATGTTTGGTTTTCCAACAAAATAAAGTTGAAACAATTAAGACCCCACGTCTATTACAACCTTTATCCATTCCAAGTCAATGTTGGGGGGAGGTTTCCATGGATTTTATCACAGGTTTACCCAAGTCCAAGGAAAGAGTGTCATCATGGTGGTAGTTAACAGACTTACCAAGTACGCACACTTTTATGCATTATCTCATCCATTTAAAGCCAGTACAGTTTCTACTACATTTATGGAAACAATTCAAAAGCTACATGGAAACCCAATGATTATTGTAAGCGAAAGAGATCCCATTTTCACTGGAAATTTTTGGACATAATTGTTTTCTTGTCTTGGTACTCAGTTAGCTCATAACTCATCTTATCGTCCTCAATTTGATGGGTGTTGTCTTAGAGGGGCCTGACCGAGGTTCAACATTAGTTAACCAAACAAATCCCTACACTACTAGCCCTTTCGGCATCAGCCCGTAGAGTGCAGACCGAAGTCTCACCCGAAGCAGTATGGGGGGATGTTGGAACCAAGTTTCCGCACCCTGAGATGGTCATGATGTCGGTTTATTTCTTTTGTTCCTGATTTCGCATAGGTCTTTGAGTTCTAGGGCTCTGGCTATCTAGCCCTCTACTCCCCCCTTCGGTACCTCCGCGAAGGGGTACAACTGACCTTCGCGCAGCCCTAACCTGCAGTTCAGGTACTTTCGCGCTGCTAGGACACCATGATGTGTGGATTCCCAAACTAGCTTAAGTACCTTACTTATCTTCATATGATTACAAACTCTATCTGCCCTGCGCACACCGCTATAGGGGTCTGCGCACTCAGCTACAGACTTCTACCCTAGGCCTCTCCGCACTCAGCTACAGAGCCTCTACCTACGCTACGACCCGAAACTTAGACTTCTCTCCTTATCCTCAAGATTTCATACTTCTTAGAACTTATTGATGACTCTCTAGAGCTTGCTTACTTAGCTCTTTTTATACAATCCCATGGTCTGCGGACCATGGGTAGATGTTTTACAACCAACTTTACTTTACAAAATTAGGGCAGACAACCCTTTATGACTCATGACACCTTTGCGCTCTGCGACCACAAAATTGGAGACTTTACAACTTTATTACAAACTTTGACCCAAAACATGGGCTTTTAGCCCCAAAACATGGGCTTTTAGCCCCAAAACTATCCTTGAGGGATCCCGTTCCAACAGGCCCCCAACACAAACATCGTGACTCGCCCTCGAGTCACTCGGCAGGTGCGGAGATCTTAGCGCAAAGACCTCCCAGCTTTACCCTTATGACCGCAACCTCGGTAGTGCATTGTGTGGTTGCCTGCTTCACGTATTCAACCATCTACTCGGTCATTGCTCCTAAACTGTCAGCCTCAATCTTTTGTTGAATTGCTTGCAGAGTCGCAAGCTTTCCTTCAATAGAGTTTGTCACGTGTAAGCATCATCCAGCCAGGGCTTCAGCCGTGCCTTCAGCACTGCTTCCTTATGCAATGCTGCATCCACCTGTTCTTTCAGCTGCTTGGCCTCATGCAGCTTCGCCAATCATTATGTGAGTGCGACGGTTCACGTTGTGCCTTTCGCCTCATCATAGCATTGTTGCAGCTCGTGCGCTTCTGTCTCTATTTGTTGTATCGTAGGGTCCTCCTGAAAGCTCGTTAGGACCTTGAACGACTGCTCAAAAAGTTGTGTGCAGTCTGCTACTTCACTGCCAACCGTTGTTATTTCCCCTGTGACAGTGGGCACATGCTGCTCCTTTACTTCTGGCGAGGTTGAAGGTTGGGCCTTCAACTGCAATTTGGTGATCTGCAGGTTTAAATCAAACTGAACCCTTTCCATTTCTTTACAAGCGTCGTGCACCCTTGTAGCTAGTGTGCGGACACGCACCTCGACTGGTTCTTCCTCAGGAATGGCCAACTCTGGGACCATTCAGCATGCCTCCTAGACAACCTGCATTATACACTTATTTTGGTTGGTCACCTCGGTCACAGCGGCGATGGCAAAGTCTTGCTGTAGTGCCATCTGCTTGTTGTTAATCCATTGCTCACTAATCACCTAGAGGGCGCGGTGCTCATGGGTCCTTAGCTCCACAATCACTCCATCCTGCAAAAGGTGGAGTGCTTCACTGGGGAGCGCTTCCAGATTCAACCCTACTCCCTTTAGGGCGGTGACAGTGGGCTTGTCAGCTTCGTTTTCCATGGTCAGTGCTCCATCAGGCAGCACTATCTGATTGGAGGCCTTCGCGCGCAACATCTCGACAACTTCTGAAGTGCCTATAGCAAGGCTGGTAGACACCGTGCCAGCCTATGACGTGCAGGTCTACAACTCCTGCAAACCTATCTAGATAGCCCCCAAGATTATTTTTTGTTGCTACTCAAACTGTTGTAGGGCCTCTGCGGTGACATCCTGCACCGTGTCACAGATGGAATGCAAATCGCCCTCTTTGAGGGTGATTTGGTCAATGATGTCTTAGTAGCCTTGGATTTCTTCCTGGACCCTCCTCTCTCCCACTCCCTTGGACGCTTGATGTGGACGGATATATTCTCGGCGTCCTTGGTGATTTGGGGACTTCCGCTAATACTTTGGAAACCTCTAGAGCAACTACTTCTGCCTCACTAACCACTTCTGGCATATCCACCTCAGTCATCATTGCTTCGGTGTCCAAGGTTGTGGTAGGTGTCAACATAGTGCTCATCATCAATGCTCATGATATCTCTTGTAAGTTCTCAAACACTGGACTCATTATCAAAGCCTCGAAGAATTCTTGGTTCATGTGCGCCTGAGAGCTTAACAACTCGATTCTCAAAATGCCAAGTGTTTTTCGCTAGGCATCCACCTGTAATTTATATGGTATTTTGAATTCAAATCTGACTGTTCCCCCAAATTCGGTTCATTAATGCTAGATTTGCGGCAGATTTTCAAGGATCTTACCCATAAATTTTGTCTTAAATGTCGACCGTCGGCTCCATTTGGTCGCATTTCTACCATCAAATCATGGACAGTGACTTTAACAGTCAATTTTCGGCCGACTTGCGTGATTTCTCCCTGGGTAGTGCAGCTCCCTTCCTGATGCCGTGAACCCTATGACACTTCCTGACTTCGCACAATCCTCCAATCGCGCAGCTCCCCAACCTGGGTAGTGTAGTTTATAGTCTCGCACTTCCTTTCAGATGTCTGGAGTGCTAAGACTGTGATACCTTCATATATTCACATGGGCGGCCCGCCAGTGTATGGCTTCAATCGACTGCCATTCACCTTTCCTGGGAAGGGATCTCCATTCAATTTGACCAGCTGTACCGCTCCTCCGTCGGTAATCTCTTTAATGACATAGAGCCCTAACCAGTGCATTCTGAATTTTCCTGGAAATTTATCAAACTTGTTGTCATATAACAAAACCAGGTCATTTACCTTAAAGGTGCACAACTTAATGTGCCAATCATGACATGTTTTTTCGAGCTGCTTTTGGACCTATTGGTGAAATCCAGCTAGAAATCTCTCTTCCTCAAGCTCAGCCAATTGCACAAGCCTTTCTTCTAGGGCTCTATGATCCTTCATACCTGTGAGTGTCGTTATGCGTAGACTAGGCACAATATATTCCATGGGCATCATTGCTTCAACACCATAGACAAGCCTAAAGGATGTTTTTCCAATCAACTTCTTGCATGTCGTCTGATAGGCCCATAGTACTGCGGGTATGCATAGGTCCCAATCACTTCGCTAAGCGTTGCAAACGTTGGTCAGTGCGTTCTCTAGTGCTTTATTGAATGCTTCCACCGTCTCGTTAGCCTGTGGGTGATAAGGCGTGCTCTTCTGGTGATATACCTGAAATTCCTTCGCCAGTGCGCTAATCGTCTCATTCAGAAAGTGCGTACTGCGATCACTCATCAAAATATTTGGAAACCCAAATCGCGTCAGGACATACTCAAAGAGGAACTTTGCAGCAGGCACACCTGTGCAATCCTTCATAGGCTGTGCCTTTGCCCATCGAGTCAAATACTCTGTTGCGGTGATAATGTACCTCACTCCTGTCTTCTTCCCTTAGGGATGAATGGGTCCCACAAAATCTATCACCCATTTCTCAAAGGGTTGTAACATCATCTGTGGATTCAGAGGTAGCTCATCCCTCCGTGATGGTCTACCAGTCCTTTGACACACATCACACGCTTTGCAGTAAGCTTTTGAATCCTGATGGAG